>JANKOE010000005.1:18849251-18861936 GCA_026284465.1 Erythroxylum citrifolium
CTTTTTCTTAAAATCATTCCAAAATAAGGAATTTAATCCTTCGAAAATCATATTTATCAAACATTTATATAAACATTAATTTATCAAAAAATTTGCTTCTTGAATTTTGAAAATACACATGCTTAGCTTAAAATTCAATAAATAAACATAGTACCCTCCTCGAATCGATGCTAGAAGCTTGTCCCAATCATCAATTTGACCATTTTTCTTTTCTTCTTCCAATTGAAATTTACCTAAACCAATTCACCCAAATTCAACATCATAATGACATAATTCTCACAATTAACTTAAGAAATCACAAACTCATTATATTTCAATCCATCTAAATTAAACAATTTCCAAAAACCCCAAATCCCAAAAATTGGGCATAAACCCTAATTAATCAATTAATCAAAATTAAGCATCATCTTAGCATAATCACTTCAATTAACCTCATAAACCACAAACCCCTATCAATCTTAAGTCAAATAAACCAAAATCTCACTAAAAATTCAAAGCTTTCTCTTACCTCTCTCTTCTCCACCATTTTCGGTATTTATATGCTCCAAAGGAAACTTTCATGCTCTTCCCTCCATTCCTCTTGAAGCAACATCAAAAACCCTTAGAAACCCATGAAAAAACTAAAACTTGCTTAGGTCTTCTTCTTCTTCTCCTTCTCTGACGTCCGACCATGCTTCCTCCTTCTCTCTTCTTCGATTCTTTTCTTATTTTGCTGCTCATTATCGTGCTTCACTCCTCACTTAAACGACAACAGCTAGCCAGGTCATTAAATGAGTGGTCAATGACCATTAAGCCCTTACTTCTAAGCCTACTTACTTAAGTCTTTATGTGTTGTTCCAAAATTGCCCCTAACACATTCTTGAAAAACAGACATCGTGCATCCTGATTTTGAGCAAGTAAATGACATAATTTGGTAACACTTCCTTCTAGAGAAGTGTTCCTCTAAGTCTTACGTTTCTAACGACACCAAAAACACTTAAATAGGTTCAGAAACAAAAGAGTTATAGCCAAAATACGCGTTCAGCTCTCACTAATCCTAGACTGAACATTAGCCCAACTTCAATCCAGAAATTGATGATCTTAGGGATGAAATTGAATTTCGATCCCTTCACATGATTTGTATCCCCAAGTCTCAATTTTATTTTTCCTCAAGAATCAACTCAATCGGAGCTGTACGGCTCCCAAATTTCTCAAAATACTGAACCATGTTCAGAAAATTATCCAACTCATGAACTTTAGCCAATCCTCTGACTTTGATTCAATCAATCTCTTTCCATTTAATCTCCTAAAAATCATAATTCCACATGAAAAATTAGCTAAATGTCTTAGGAATCCAATGCTTTAAAATCGAATCAATCGGATGTCGAATGAAGAAATTATAAGCAAAAGATTGAAAAAGGGTCGGATCAAAAGAAAAAGAACAGAACTTCAAATCTATTGTTAAAACCAAATTTTCCAAAAATCATAAGTCTTGATCCCGAACTCGGAATTTAACAAATTTGGTATCAATAAAAAGATCAAAGGAAGCTCTACAACTTCTATGAAGAACTCAAAATCAAATTCAGTCTCTAAAAGGGTCAAAAAGTCCACATAAAGTGGCTGTCCATTCAATGACAACCTAAACAGTGACAGAACTTCCAAAAATCATATCTTCCTATTCCAAAGTCCAAAAATTCCATACTTTACATCAATGGAAAGATAAAAACATAATCTAAAACTTTCATGAAGAACTTAAAAGTAAATTCAACCTCTAACTAGGTCAATTTTTCAGTCAAAGATTCTGCCCTATTATTGTCATCCTATACCAACTCCAAACTTTAAAATTTCATATCTTCCAATTCCCATATCTAAAAATTACATACTTTATAGCGTCGGAAAGATTGACAGACAAGCTACAACTTTTCTGTAGACCACTTACTCCAATTTAGACCAAATCAGTATGACGAGTGGCCTCAAAGCCGAGTACACACAAACTTACTCTATGAGCATTTTCCAAACACAAAGCAAAATAACCTTATCTTCAGAAAATCATAACTTTCACTCCCGATATCGAAAAATATTAAACTTTATGGCGACAGAAAGCTTTCGACGGAAGCTACAAGTTTCATGAAGATCCTTTTCTCAAATTCTGCCTAAATCAAAAAGTCAACTTTTATCCCCAAAAAGTTAAACTTTCCTTAATTCCACAAATTCTCACACTTTTTCTCTTTATTTCTAGATTTTTTTTCTCCATTAAAGCAATTCATTCACTAACAATTTCATTTAAACTTCAAACGCCATTTTAGGCTATACCTTAACATAAACCTCAATAACAAAAGCATTTTTCGCCTATCTTAATCTTATCTAACAATTCACATTCTTAATTCTAATTTCTTCATTTCATGTCACTTGACACTTCAAAATTTCATGAAAAGTTCGGGGTCCAACAAATTATGTCTTGACCCAAGGGGAGTATGTTCTCTAAATGTTCATAAGAAAATGGTGAAGAACAAAGTTAAATTACTTCTTTTTCATTGTCTAAGATAATCACCTCAAACCTTAATATGTCATAGCTAATTGGTTGAACACATTGATATGTTGTTCCAAATTTGTTTCCTTGTACGTATTCAATATTATTGGAAAAGTTCAAATAAAAATGATAAACTAGAAGGAAAACTTACCCCTCTCTTTTTGTATTGAAAAAGATTGGTATGACTTGAGTTTATAGAGAAATAATGAAGTGGGATTGTGTCATTGTAGATTGGTAATCGTGGTGCAAATTTTATATTGTAATTGAGTTTTTGAGCAATAAATGCATGGTGGTCAATAAAATGGTGAATGTCTCTTTGATAGAGGAGACAATGAAGCTAAGAAGCATACTTTGGACCTCTCTTATTAGTTCTCTTCTAATATGAAATGAATCCTTTATTACTTGCCTAATGTTTCATCATCCTCTAGGCAATATAAAATGACTTTCAATTTTGTATCTATTTTTGGTATTTTAACAACAAACTATTGAAACCATTGGATTTTTTTTATTAATTTAATATAAAGATAAGCATATTTCGAATGATAGGTTTTTAAAAACTAAAAAGAAGAAATAGAGCCAAAGGAAAAAAAATCATAAGCATATATAGTGCACATATAACTTTAAAATGCATTAGAATTATTTCCTTTAGAAGATTTCTAGACATGTGTTCCTAATTACAACCGTAGAAGAAGGTGTTGAGACTCTTATCATTAATGTAATATACAAAATTACCATGATGCTTGACTGGATCGATTAGATAACCCATAACCTAAGGAAGAATTTATGTGATCAAGAGTAGTAACATTTATAAAATTTTTGTGAGAAAAATGCTTCAAGACCAGAGATGTCTTATCAAATTATCATTACCACCTCCCTGTCAACTGGCAATAGTAGATTCATCTATAGTAGATTTCTACCCTATAATTCAAAGCAATACTTGATTTTTCTGATTTAATAAGGTTTGGTATTCTCTAACTAATAATAATATTAATTAATTAATTACAATATAATTAATTAAAATATAATCATTAATTAATTAAAATATTATAATTAATTACTTAAAATTAATTAATTACAATATAATTTATTAATTAATTAAAATATTGTAATTAATTAATTCATATATTGTAATTAATTAATTAAAATATAATTAATTTTTTTACAAACCAACCGCTGTCATTGGTAATGGTAATCATTTCTTTCTCTTAACTAACCATTATAATTATAATGATAATATCCATTTTTAGTCTTCACCATATTCATTCTCATTCTTATTACCATATTCATTCTCATCTTTATTACCGTTCTCTTATACGAACTAATCACCCCTTAATGTCTCCAACATTCTAGGTAATGAACTATATATGTGGTTATAAAAGGTTTTAAGTTAACTATTGATGTATTTTAAATTATGCTGATTACAATTATATTGAACAAATTGTTTGGTATATATAATAATTTATAAATTATATATATTTAAATAAATTATTTAAAAGATTAATGACATTTACATTATGATGCAACCTTGTACAATAAACACGTAATTATCAAGTTAGAGCAAATCACCTGTTTTCATTATCCTAATTCTTATCTTATTGAATGAATGCTGGTTAGCAACAGGAACAGTACCAGGTGGTCCCCGCAACATTCCCATTATCCATCCCAAATCTTCCAGACCAGATAACATTCTGGGGGTCAAAACGACGGATTGTTAACATCTGGATTGTCCTTTAAGTACAGCAAGACAAATTATCAGTTTCACAAGATAATTTATGTAATGTTTATTCAGTCCACATTAGCAATTTAATTGTAGGTTAAAAATTAATTATCTACTTAATTAATTTATAATTATCTTAATAATCAAAATTTAATATTTTTATTAAGAAATAGATTCTGAAATAAAATTGTTTAAATAAAAAAAGAAACTAAAATAAAAAGTATTAAAATAAGCAGTTAAAATAGATTTTTTATATTGAAGGAGAAAGACTCTACAAGTTACATGACTAAACGTGGAACACCTTTGAAAAAATATATACAAAAGTGGTAACTTTAACTTAAAATTTACAATAAAATTGAGCCAGTCAGCAAAAATAGATGTTATTCTTTAACGTTGCAAACGACCCATCTCTTGCATAAAATATCTGTTCCCTCCTTAACTTGTCCTTGTTGAGACTGTGGTTTCATCTTCTCATCAATGGCGGCATTAGAGGCAGCACTGTCTACCTTCTCGTTCGATCCATTTGTTTCTTCTTCCTCGTCTAAACTCCTCTCATCTTCCAAACCATTATTACTCTCACTGAAAGCTCCAATTCCTGTTTGTGGTCGTCTGTTTTTAAACAAATTTCCACTTTATTCTGAAATTAGCAATTGCTCTACGAGCAGAAAACTTTGGTTTAAAATCTGCTCTGCAGCTCACGAAATCGCTGTAGAGACCAAAACAGAGCAAACCCAGGAAGAAAATCAGAAGAGAAAGCTATTCGTGCTCAATTTGCCTTGGTCCTGCACTGTTGCCGATATCAAGGAGCTCTTTGGCCGGTGTGGAGCTGTATCTGATGTTGAGGTCTTTTCCGATTAAAGTTTCTTTCTTTTTATCAAATTTACTTTCTTTATTCGTATTTGTGATTAGATGATGTGGGGTCAAATAGTTTTATTGTTTTTTATGTGTAGGTCATAAAGCAGAAAAATGGGAAGAGTAGAGGCTTTTCGTTTGTGACAATGTCTTCTGGAGAGGAAGCCCAGGCTGCTATTGATAAATTCGACTCTTATGTACGTGTTTAATTAGTCTTTCTGCTTTTGATATATTCCCTTCTCTGGTCTTGTACTGAAGTCGAAAAGCGTGCTTGTAATGGGACTTTGATAAACCAAAATTTGTATAAATACTTGTACCAATACGAAATTGCTCGTGTTATATTTCAGTAATGTCTGTAATGTTCATGCGAGCTCAACGGATCATCCATCCAGGAGTTTTGGAAGATCTTACTCTTTTGTTCAACTTTTCTCGTTTCCACTTTCCCTTGTATTTGACACCTTTCTTTTCGTTCAGAGTTTCTGATGTTCGACAATTTCTAAAAATCGTTGTTCAGTTTGTTTTGCAGCTTCTCCCTTACATCGTGGAGTTTGTCCCCCTTTCTATTCAGTGTTTATTAGTTCTTTTGTCCAACTTTCTTCTTCCTCTTATTTCCCTGGGATAGACAGCCCCTTTTTGTTGTCCATGTTCAGAAGAAGAATTTTGATGTTCAAGTTCTTCAATTCCTTACTTGGGGGTATTTTCTGGTCAGTTTTTCCCTCCTAAAGTTCTATAGATGCTCTCTCTTTATCTTCATACAAGACGTGCCTAGTTTGCTATGAATCCCGCTATCTTGAGCTATTCTGCTAATCTTTGTAAATGTTGATCATCGTTAAGTGTTAGAGAGATGGAATTGTGATGATGAATCAATTACGAACTCAATGTTTTTTGGCTTCCATGATTTTGTTATGTAGGAAGTGTCAGGAAGGATTATAAGGGTGCAATTTGCAAAAAGTTTAAAGAAACCTCCTCCTCCTTCCCAGCCAGGTGTCGCTGGTGGAGAGACACGCCATAAGCTTTATGTATCTAATCTTGCTTGGAAGGTTAGGTCTGGCCATTTGAGAGATTTTTTTTCTGCCAATTTCAAGCCTGTGTCAAGTAGAGTTATTTTTGATAGTCCTAGTGGAAGATCTGCTGGGTACGGATTTGTTTCCTTTGGCACAAGGGAGGAAGCAGAGGCTGCAATTTCAGCTCTTGATGGAAAGGTAAACAAATGTATAAACAGTCTTGAGAGCTTATTCACTTACATCATCGAACAATGTTTCTCCGCCTCTGATATATATACATATATATATACAGTTTTTTTTTATGTTGATTGGAGTTGCTTTTAGAATATTTATTGAAATTGCAATGTGAAATCTTATCCTTTGCTTGTGCTTTTCTTAATCCTGTGTTCATATAGTACCATCATGCTTAGGAAGGAATTAGATTCAATATTTATGCAATCACCATCCTTGATTCTTCTTGTCAATTGTGTTAGGAACAATTAGGAGTTGGATAGAGTAAGGCCGCAGCTAAAACAAAACTAAAAATATTGAAGATAAAATAACACACATATTTTACGTGAAAAACTTCTAAATCAAGGTAAAAACTACAAGTAAGGATAAAAGAATTTTACTACTGAAAAATTGGAAAATTACAAGGAGAAAAACTAGACCCATAAAAAATACAAAATAATTTTTTTGTCTCTTCTTTTTCTCTCACCCCACTACTCTCTCTTTTTATTTTTGTTCTGCATGTATGAGATGCCTTCTCTTTGTTTATCTCCTGCCTATTTATAGGCAGGAGATTGAAGGTATGGTTGGCCAATTTATTAGACATGTTATTCGGCGCCTAACGCGCCAACTAAGATTAACAATTTTCCCACTTGAAGATTTGATTGAGAATCAATCATATCTTCACACAATTCTTTCTACCTTGTTGTCTCATGTTGCTTACGCCTCTATCAGGCCACACGAGGATCGACACCACATAAATTTGTCAGCATTGATTGCTTTTATCATAAAATTTTTCAGGTTATCTATTGTATGAATTTTTTGCATGTCCATCATTCCTTCTTCCACTTTCTTACAAATGAAGTGATATTGAACTCTAATGTGCTTTTTCTTTGAATGAAATGCTGGATTCTTTGCAAGATGCAAAGCACTCTGACTGTCACAATACAGAGTAATATTCTCTTGTTTATATCCAAGTTCTTCCAACATCATCAACTACACTACTTCTTTACTGGCTTGTGTAGCTACTATATATTCTTCTTCTGTTGTTGACGTAGCCACAACTGATTGCAGTTTTGAAACTCAGTTCACAACTCCTCTATCTAATGTAAACACATATCCAGTAGTGAATTTACTTTTGTCAAGATCACCTGTATAATTAGCATCAACATATCCTTTGACAGTAAAATCTGATCCTTCATAATATAATGCTATATCTGAGGTTTCCTTGATATATCTGAGAATCCTCTTAACTGCATTCTAATGCTCTCGATCAGGATTCGCCATGTATCGACTAACTACTCCTACTGCATGTGCAATATCTGGTCTTATACAAATCATAGCGAACATCAGGCTCTTCACTGTTGATGTATACGGTACTCGAGACATCTTCATGCTCTCTTCTTCATTGCTAGGACTCATACTTGAAGATAACTTGAAATTAACAGAAAGAGTAGTATAAATTAACTTATAATCTTGTATGCTGAATCGCCACAAGACCACCTTCAAATAATTCTTATGAGAAAGTCAAATCTTTCTATTATTTTTGGCTTGGTGAATTTGCATCCTTAGAATCTTATTTGCTGGTCCCAAGTTCTTCATTTCAAATTCTCTAGCCAACTGTACCTTCAATTCGTTGATACAATTATTGTTGGGGCCTGCTACCAACATGTCGTTTACACACAACAACAAAATTATAAAATCATCTTTCTTAAGCTTCTTGAAATATGCACAAGGGTCTGCATTCAGTCTGTTGTATCCAAGATTCATAATGAAGGAATCAAATCTCTTATATCAACACTTCGATGCCTGCTTTAAACTATACAAAGATTTGTTCACCCTGCAAACCAAGTTCTCTTTCTCTTTTTCTTCAAAACCTTCTGGTTGAAGTATATAAATTTCTTCTTCAAGATTTCCATGAAGAAATGTAGTTTTACATCTAACTGTTCAAGATGCAAGTCAAATATAGTACACATTGTCAGAACTACTCGAATTGTAGTGAGTCGAACCATAGGAGAAAATATTTCGTTAAAATCAATATCTTCTTTATGAGCATATTCTTTTACTATCAATCCAGCACGATATCGCTCTACTTGATCATCACCAATTTGCTTGATTTTGTAAACTCATTTATTACCAATGAGCTTTATTCCTTGCAATAATGACACTAGCTCTTATGTCTTATTCTTATGAAGTGTTTCAATTTCTTTTTGCATTGCTATCATCCACTGAGATGCATCTAAATTATTCATTGTTTCTTGAAAAGTTGATGGCTCCCCGTCTTCAGTTAAAAAATAGTATGCAATATTGTCCTCCATAATATAGTTTGAGTGCTAGCTTGTTGCTCTTCTTATGCGAGTTGATCTCCGAGTATCTGGTGCATCATATTCAACTGGTTCTTGCTCCTCGTGCTTCGGTGCAGCTTCAAAAGAATCATTTTGATCAACTTCCATATCTATTTATACTGTTGTAGTTTCTGGATTCTCTTCTACAGTGCCAACATTTTCTGCTTGCTCTTGATCCTTATCTTCTATGAAGATAACATTCCTGCTGATAATAATCTTGTGAGCAGTAGGATCCCACAGACGATACCCCTTCACACCTTTAGCATACCCTAAGAAAATACATCCTCTAGATTTTGAATCCAACTTTGTAGTTTCTTGGGCATTAAACATCACATAGATAGGACTTCCAAAGATGTGGAGGTTGGAATAATCCACTGGTTTACCAGTCTACATCTCCATCAACGTCTTCAACTCAATTGCATTTGATGGAGCTCAATTCACCACATAATAGGCGGTATTGATTGCTTCTGCCTAGAATTTTTTATTTAAGCTTGCAGTTTTCATTTCTCATTTTCTAGCAGAGTTCTATTCATCCACTCTGCTACTCCATTTTGTTGAGTATATGCCACCGTGAACTGTCTTTTGATGCCTTCTTGTTTACAAAATTCATCAAATTTTTTAGCAGTATATTCTCCACCATTATTTGATCGCAAACACTTGATCTTCTTATTAAATTCGAGTTCTACCCGCGTTTTATGAAATTTGAAGACTGGAAACACATATACTTTTCTCTTAATAGGAAACACCCAATATCTCCTCAAATAATCATCTATGAATGATACAAAGAAATTTGCTCTTCTAAGGACGTAACTGGTGCTTGTTATACATCTGAGTGAATTAATTTTAGATTTCTTGCTTTTAAACTTTGATGTGTTGAACTTCAATCGATGCTGCTTACTCACAATACAATGCTTACAGAAGGGTAGTGAAACTTTTGTAAGACCTAAAGTAGATTCTTCTCTGCAAGTATTTTCATTCTGACATATGTTCAAGCTTTTTATGTCACATCATTATAGATTTGTCATCTGTACTAGTCACCACAATAGTTGTCTCTGTTTTTTGCAAAGTTACTCCCTTTAGCATGTACAGATTTGCAACTACCTTCTCTGCTTTCATACAGATTTTACGTGAAAAACTCTTAAATCAGGAAAAAAACTACGAGTAAGGATAGAAGAATTTTACTATTGAAAAATTAGAGAATTACAAGGAAAAAAATTAGGCCCATAAAAATACAAAATATTTTTTTGTCTCTTCTTTTTCTCTCCCCCTACTTGTCTATGTTTTTATTTTTGTTCTGCCCGTATTACGGTATTAGATGCTTTCTCTTTGTTTATTTTCTACCTATTTATAAGCAAAAGATTGAAGATATGGTTGGTGAAATTGGCCAACTATTATTTGCTTTATTAGGTATGATAGGCACCCAACTATGTGTGACAAATTGGACGTGATTACTTTATTATAGCTTCAATAGTTGGTTCTATCTCTGACCTTTTATCTTTTGACCCTTTTTTTTCTTCTTTTTATCTCAAGTTAGTTGGTGTAACATGACGTGGTAATTAATTATTCAAATCTTTTTGCCCTTTATATGGATAAAGAAATTTCAACCCCATGATTTCACCAAGCCTGAATTTTCTAAATGGACAATTCGGTTGCTCAGTGGTATGGTCTTCGTAATTAATTATATGTCATCTGAGGGTATGGAAAACTAGAAAGCTTGGGGTAAATTATGAGATAAATACGTGCTTATCATCGATATTCAATACAGTGAATGAAGAATAGATTGGAATTTCATCCTTACGACGATTTTAATTTGGGCACAGATAAATTTCATGATAGATATCATTTCATGCGTTCTCAAATATACATTCAGCAAGTCAGCTCCTTCTGTAGATTAGTCTTCTTGTTTGTTGATATCCATTTTTTATTTATGTTATACTGGGGAAGCTACGTGATTTTTTCAATCTTCTTCAGGACTTGATGGGCCGTCCACTAAGATTAAAATTCAGTGAGAAAAGGGATGGAGAATCTGAAAGTGAAAAGCAAGATGAAGAAAGTCGTGATGAAGCATGATTTGTATACTTGTGGCTTTAGGCTAAGCCAGTCTCACTCAGTCTTATCAATGTTCCGTGTATATTGTACCTCTCTGACAACTCATGATTTCAAAACTGTAAGAATGTCTTTTTCTTTTTGTCTTCATATATAGGCCTCGAAGAAATTGTAAACAAGTCACAAAGAAAGTTCGTCCAGTACAAATCATTCAATTTAAGACTGACTTATGAACACACAAAAGTAACCTTCTTTCCATCTGGGTGTAGTATTTGGATCATTTATCCTTATTAACCAGCCTCTATTTTCCTCGAGCTATCTTAGCAGTGCTCATAGTTTTCATCTTACAAGGAAAGTATGTCAATATACTTGCATTTTGCTATTAGATTTAGGTTTTTAAGATAAATTTTCAATATTCTCTGCTATTTGATTTTCAGTCGTATGATAATGACGTGGCACGAAGTTTTCTCCAATACCCCCTCAAGTTGGATAAAGCTGGATAATGTTGGCTGAAGGACGGAAACAACATTCCTAGCTTGAGCAGAAGCTGCCAATGTTGAGCAATAGGAAGGATTTTAGTGAGAACATCAATAAGTTGACATTTTGTGGGCAGATATGTGAATTGTGGTAGACCTTCCATGATATTTTCGCGTGTGAAGTGACAATCTGACTCTATATACTTAGTTCTCTCATGAAAATCCGGATTCTTAGTTATGAACAAAGCACTTTAATTGTCACAATATAAGAGAACAAGCTTAAGATTCAGGATATTCAATTAATCCAAAAGCCTGACAAGTTGTGTAATTAACGGCAGCCTATGACATGACTATATTTAGTCTCCACAGATGATTTAGAGATAGTGCTTTGCTTCTTGCTCTTCCAACTAATAGGAGATTGACCAAGTTTGAATTAAATAACTAGTGATTGAGTGTCAAGAGGTAGGGTAACTGGCTCAATAAGAATATGAAAAAGCTTCAAGTTTGAGATGATAATTAGCATTTAACATAATACCTTGACAAGATGTGCCTTTAACGTACTTAAGAATATGGTCCAAGGCTTGCAAATGGGGTATTCGATGTTGTTGCATAAACTGACTCAATGTTTAAACATCAGATACGAAATTTGGTCTAGTATGAGTGAGGTAATTGAGTTTCCCAATGATCATTCTGTAATCAGTGGGATTAGGCAAGAGCTCTCAGACATCAATAGCTAGATGATGATTAACAGGTAAGCAGTGGATACACTTTTAGCATCAAGAATTCCAGCTTTAGATAACAACTTAATAGTAAATTTCTTTTGAGTGAGAGTAATACCATGAGAATTATAACCAACTTTAAGACCAAAGAAATAATACAATTTGCCCAAGTCTTTGATATTAAATTTTAAACAAAGATGTTATTCTAGAGTCAGAATTTAAGCAAGTTTAGAACCCATCACTAAGTTTTCATCAACATAAACAACTACAATGGTAAGATCAGAACCCTGCATTCTTGATAAATAGGGAGTAATCATTCTTAAATTGAATATATCCTAACTACTCATTAGAGATAGACAATTTAGCAAACCATTGCCTTGACACTTACTTAAGGTCATACAGGGATTTTTTGAGTTTGCAAACCTTGTCATGATGATTATTTATAACTTCAGACATTTTCATGAAAACTTCTTTCTCCAAGTCACCATATAGAAAAACAATTTTAATATCAAGCTTAAACTAATCCAAATTTTTATGAGCTGCTAAAGCAATGATAGTTTTGACATTAGCCATCTTGACTACAAGAGAAAAGGTCTCCTGAAGATCAATACCAACCTTTTATGAGCAACCTGTTAGCCCCTGAATTTTTTTAATATTTAAACATGATTAGAGGAAATTGGAGCCTTGATAGATTAAATTAAGTTGACATTAATTAGTAAGGTAGCATTAATGGATTAGGTGGCATGAGTTAATGCAATTAAATGTGTTAGAAGTGGTAAAGGCTCATTAAAAGTAATATGGGCTTGTCAC
>JANKOE010000005.1:19010384-19028096 GCA_026284465.1 Erythroxylum citrifolium
CCGAGAGTGTCCGTTAAACGGACCTCCATGTCCGTTTGACGGACATGAAATCACCAAATGCCCCAATTTCTCCCGAGGCAGTCTGTTAAACGGACTTGCATGTCCGCTTGACGGATATGAGTCAACCAAGTGTACCAATGCACCCGAACCTGTCCGTTAAACAGACCTTTGTGTCCGTTCAACGGACACATGCTATACCAACATTCTCCAAAGATTTTCCAATCTTCCCAATCATAAAAATTGCAATCCATTTCCTATAAGTTCATTTAAACCAAACCTCTTAGCTTACATACACCACACTGTTGGGTTCTAACCTAGGAGGGCGGGATGTTACAAACTAGGACCTGCACCAACTTGCTACCAAGTTCTGAAACAGTGACCTTGCTATAATATCAATTGAAAAACCAAAGGGGTTAATTGTTTCGCAAACTTTTCATAAACTTCTTTGGCACCAACAAAATAAAAACAAGTAAAACCAAAATAACAAAAACACCAAAAATTTGGTTACGCAGTTTGGCACACCTTACCTACGTCTGCGGGGCCCTCTCCCAACTTAATAACTTTCACGAAAGTACAATAGATTTACCCAAGGCTTTACTAAGCCGACACCACTCAACCCTTGACACTATCTATCGACCTCACTTCCTGTGAAAGAATCACACCCAATAACACAACCAACTCGTGTTAACCTTGACAAAGGATTTTTCTCAACAATCTTATAACTAAAGAACACTAAACAAATAACTCAAGTGATTAAATAAAATTCAATATAAATGAAAGACACTTGAGACAGAAAAGAAGATAACTTTCCAATCAGTTGATCTCCTCCAAAATAGATCTAAAAATTGTTCCTGCACATGAGCCACTCCACAAAGATAATTTTCAATCTTGATAACTACCACACGATTGACAAGAAAAGGCACAGAACACGTAGACATATAACCCCCAATATGCAGATATCAACATAACCCATAGCTACACTCATAACCCATCATTCAATATCACACTAGCGTTTTACCTATGCTCACACATCAGATGACTTATGAACAAATACTTCCAACACTTCCACCAAGTGACTCATGCACAACACACACCAATCAGCTCCATATTTTTATTCACTCACCAATCACTTCTCACACACTGCGCATATAATCATCAAGAAAAAATGTAGGTCACGTATATGTCTTCTTTTGTTTTAAAACCTACAGCCTTTGTAACTTTCCAGAAACCATTAATTCATCCAGAACTTTACCATAATGCCCTTAGTTCTTCAGCCACAATTTTATGTAGAACCCTTCCAAAGACTTGCAACCATGCCCCTCTGTTCAAAATAGAATTTTCTTTAATAACCATTATCAAATACACATCTATTCAAGATAGAATTTTATTCTATCTAAAATATTATCCAACTAGATTTTTAAATCCAAGATAACACAAAATATGCCAATTCAAAGAAATATGCCAAAATAAAATAAAATAGATATATTTAACATATATCTAACAAGTTGCATTCGAGTTTGTAAGTAGTTCTTGGATTTGTTCTAGGTTTTTTTTCTTCTTTCATTGTTGTTGTTAAATGCTATGTTGATCATTAGTTTTAAGGTGAGTTGTTGAGTTGTTGAGTGTATTGAGACTGTTAATGGTTGAATGGTTGTTTGAATGTGTTAATGTTGGTGAAGAAAGGGAAAAGACAGAGTTTTTGTTGTTAGTTTACGTTGAATTTCAGCCGCCTATAAGGTGTTTGATAAAAGTCCTCTAATTTTTAAGTGTTATGTTCTGATAGGGAATGAATTGCTTTTCCACGTATGCTTTGAGGCTTCTATTTTTAGTGCTTTGTGTTAAACATCTGAAACATTCAACAAATGTTAAATGATTGAATTGTTAATGTTATTTTATTTTTCTATTTTTCTGTTTAAAACCTTGAACTTTAGAGACATAAAAGAACTTATGATATATATGTGGAGTTTGTAATAAACTTAGTCTCCAATTAAAGAGACATAAAAGAACTGATGGTACATACATATAGTCATTACTTAAATAAACATGTATATTGAATTTCTCCCTTAAATGATCCAATAATATATATTAATAAACATAATTGTTGCTCTTCCTTTTTATCATGTAATTAGTAATTAATATATACTCTAATCATTAAAGAAAAGTATCACTAACACGATGCAACTTATTCGAACATGATACAAAAGGAAGATTAAGAACTAGTATCCACATTTTCTAAGTAAAAGAGATGTAGGTTAATTCTTTTAGGTTAAAGAAATGAACTTTAAACATTTAGGTTAATGCTTTTATGTTAAAGACATTGATAAGGGCATAAGAAAAAAAACTTATATATATATATTTGATATTTTTAATGTCACATATATAACATAATAAAAGCATTAACCTAAATGTTTTTGCTTGATTAGTGGTGTTTTTGCTTGAGTATTTGTCTTTTGCTGTTGAGTAGTGTGGTTAGATTCTCATTTACTGCAGGATGGCTCTTGTATTCTACTAAGCTTTCGGTCGGTTTGCTGCTTAGAGCTAGCTTTTGTGTCTCTCGAGACACTTGTTTAAGAATTTTTGTACATATTTTTGATTCATTTATTAATTTTTCTGATTTACCAAAAAAAAGATATTTTTAATGTTTACAAAGGAAAAAGATAGAAAACTCACTTACATATTAAATTACATATCTTGAAAATCTCTTTTTCTTCTTTTAATCAAGCAAATTGTTATCCTTCTAATGTTTTAAGTGTACGACAACAAAAGGTAATTAAATTGATAAATTATATTCATTTTTTTTGGTTTATAACTTATATATGATCTAGAAGTTTCTTACAAGTATCATACTTAATAATGAGTGTCCCTAACTTAATTATTAAAATTCTACCAAAGGATGCTACCAATGTAGATCCTATGTTATTGGCATTGTCATACATCAAGAACTTTTGCATGATATCATCATCCATGCTATTTAGAAAAATAACGTAAAGGAATGCATAAATATGACACATATATAACATAATAAAAATTGCAATTGCATTGAATTAAATAAGTACTACAAATCAATAATTATACTAAACAATTAATAATTATGCTAAAAGAACTAATCCTTATAAAGCACCATCAAAAGAAATGCATTAAAAACTAAAATTACTCATTTCAAGCATCATAGCGTACAAAGATCCTAACATCATCAATTGGTAAGCCATTATGAAATATGCACCTAGACACTTCTTTTCATGGGAACTCTACTAAAAAATTGTACCACTATGAAAGACGGTTATTAGTTATGAGTATTCCATATCTTTATAAATTACTTCCTATTTAGACCCAATAGTGTGAAGCCTCATATTTGGAGCTTAAATGTTTAAGAATTATGACATAAGTAGTTGACATATAAGTCTTTAAATCTTATATAGGGAGCATATGATACTTCTACAACTCCTCACTTGGTTGATACTTAATTGAAAAAGATGTATAGATGAATGTGCAAATAAAGTTTATGTGTCTAACATAATTTTAATACTTAAAAGAAAAAGATGTAAAACGTCATTTTTAAGTGATTATTGTTCTTTCTTAGGATAGGGGTAACTCAATTTTTAAGTGTTTGGTGTGTTTATTCCTCTGCTTTTTATTTTGTCCCTATGTGTTGTCCATATATTACTATGGTGAATGTGTGTAAAAATAGTAATGATTAGTTCGATATGGGTTATGTGTGTTGAATGGGTTGATTGAATGAGAATATGTGTAAGGAACTTTGTTTTACTATTGCCTATAAGATGTTCGACTAAAGTTCACTTTGAATCTCTAATGTCACTCTCAGATTTGGTCCTCTCACTTCTCATAATCTAGGTTTTCCTCACTAAAAAACTATCATGAGCCCATCACTACCACAAATTCGTTAAAACTTTATTAACGGTAAGCTACTGGTTATGCATCCAAAAATTGTAGTTTGTGTATAAGTGTATTATATTAAATACAAAATTTCTTTTTCGCCGGTCATTTTTTGGGTTATAGAGCGTCGATAATTGACTAACCTTGTTTTTCTTCTTCGTAGTCTGTGGTTGTCCATCTGTTCAGGTAAGTCGTCCAACTAATGTCTATCATATGTTTTGCTTTAATAGTACGTGAGTTTGTGTTTGGGTTTTGTGTGAATGCAAAGGAGGTGTTGGTTTTGTGTTGTTGTTTGCAATATTCTTATAATAATTGATGGTATATAGGCTGAAAATGCATGCTACAACTCCCATGAGGCTTATCGATGAAATATTTCATGAGCCTAGGAGTCACAGTGAGCAGTCCCTTTCTTGATTCATAAGTGTAAACAATGCCACCTTGCTTAGTGTTTCTTTAAATTCAAACTTAGTATACAAAATTGAAAAAGTAGTATCTAAAATTCATAATGATTTAAGGCATAATATAGGATGGTATATAGGCTGGAAACCTGTAATACAACTTCTATGAGGCTTATCGGTGAAATATTCCACGAGCTTAAGAGTCACAACGAGAAGTCCCTTTCTCGATTCGTAAGTGTAAACAATGTCACGTACCTTAGTGTTTCTTTGAATTCGAACTTAATTTACGAAATTGAAGAATTAGTAACATGTACAGTCACGTAAAATTCACAATGATTTAAGACATAATAAACCTATAGGATGGTATAAAGGTTGGAAACCTGAGATGTAGCTCCCATGAGGATTATCGATGAAATATTCCACGAGCCTACTAGTCTCAGCGAGAAGTCCCTTTCTCGATTCATAGGTGTAAACAATGTCACATACCTTAGTGCTTCTTTAAATTCGAACTTAGTACACAAAATTAAAGAAGTAGTAACTTGAATAGTCACGTAAAATTCATAATGATTTGAGGCATAATAAACCTCTAGGATGTTATATAGGCTGGAAACCTGTGATGCAGCTCTCATGAGGCTTATCGGTGAAATATTCCACTAGCCTAGCAGTCACAGCGAGATGTCCCTTTCTCGATTCATAGGTATAAACAACGCTACGTACCTTAGTGTTTCTTTGAATTCAAACTTAGAATACAAAAATAAAGAATTAGTAACTTGTACAGTCACATAAAATTCACAATGATTTTAGGCATAATAAACTCGTAGGATGGTATATAGGTTGGAAACCCATGATGTAGCTCCCATGAGGCTTATCGGTGAAATATTCGACGAGCCTAGGAGTCACAACGAGAAGTCCCTTTCTCAATTCACAAGTGTAAACAATGCCATATACCTTAGTATTTTTTGAATTTGAACTTAGTATATGAAATTGAAGAATTAGTAACTTGTACAGTCACGCAAAATTCACAATGATTTGAGATATAATAAGCCCATAGGATGGTATATGGGTTGGAAACCTGTGATGCAACTTACATGAGACTTATTGGTGAAATATTCCACAAGCTATTTACCACAAAAAAATATTCCACAAGCTTAGGAGTCATAACGAGAAATCCCTTTCTCAATTCACAGGTGTAAACAATGCCACCTACCTTAGTATTTATTTGAATTCAAACTTAGGTAATGAACTTGTATTGATTATGTTATATAGAACAAGAATTGCGCTTAATAATTCAGTCATTTACTTTTAATTATATAGTTAGATGGATAAAAGATAGATGTCTCATCGGAAATGGTCCACTGAATACATAGAAGGAGTTAGAGTTTTATGCAATTTGTAAACGATCAAATGGCTGATGAATGCCATATTCATTATACATGCATTGATTGCTTAAATGTCAAATTTCAAAGTCAAGATGTGGAATATAATCACTTACTAATATGAGGAACAGATAAATTCTATACTCTATGGCTTTATCATGGAAAATGTAAGGATGCAAGTTGTAGTAGAAGTGTTGGTATAAGTTACGATGATAGTAACAATAATGATGTAGAAGATTATGATATTAATAATGATGGTGTTGATGGGATTGACAAGATGTTATAGGATTACGAGAATTATATGGAATCTATCAAAGAAACTGGTATGCCTAACATAATTGGTAGTATTACAGAAGATAATTTTGGGAAGTTATTGAAAGTTGCCCGAGAAGAATTATATCTAGGGTGCTCAAATTTCTCACAACTATCTTTTGTTCTCAAGTTGTTTCATTTGAGGTATATAATAAATGGAGTAACAAGTCTTTTGATATGTTAATTGATTTGCTCAATAATGCATTACCTGTTGGACATAAATTGCCCAAATCTTAGTATGATGCAAAGAAATTGTTAAGGGAGCTTAAATTAGCATATATATCAATACATGCTTGTAAGTATGATTGTGCTATATTTTGGAAGGACAGTAAAGATCTTCAAGACTATCCCATTTGTGGTAGATCAAGGTGGTGAGTGGATGATGGGAGAAGGAAAAAAATACTAAATAAAATCTTGAGATACCTTCCTATTAAACCACAACTACAAAGGCTTTTTATGTCAATAAAAGCAACCATAGATATAAGGTGGCATTAAGAGAAACACATTGATGACAACATTATTCGTCATCCAGTAGACTCAATGGTATGAAAAGACTTTGATAGAAAGTTTCCATGGTTTGTACAGGATTGTCGTAATGTTCGACTTCAGTTAGCCTCAGATGGATTTAATCCTTTCACTAATATGATTACTTTTTACAGCATGCGGATGGTAATTCTAGTGCCATACAATTTACCTCCATGGAAGTGTATGAAGGAGCCTTTTATGTTATTGTCTTTGCTTATTCTAGGACCTACTACTTCTAGTAAGGATATTCATGTATACATATAACCATTAACTTAAGGCTTAAATGATCTATGGGAGGTTGGATTACAAACTTTTGATGTTGTTCAAGGTGAAACAATTATAACGCATGTCATTGTGTTTATGGACTATAAATGATTTCCCAGCTTATAGGAATTTGACTAGGTGGAGCACTAAGGGTATATGGCTTGTGCTGCGTATAACCATCAAACTTATTTAATGAGGCTATGAAGTAAAATGTGTTATAAGGGACATCGTCGTTACTTAGAACATGGGCATAGATGGTGAAGAAAAAAATAGAATTAGATAAAGCTCCTTTCCAGTTTTTTGGTAATGATGTGGTTTACCAGCTATCACATTTGGGTGACATTACACCTAGCAAGCACCCAAGTAATAGAAACCGAAAGAGAAATGTTGTTGAGCTCAATTGGAATAAAAAAGCATATTTTTCAATTTTGTATATTGGAAAGAATTACTATTGAGGTATAATCTTGATGTGATGCATATTGAAAAAAATATTTGTGAGAACCGTGATGGGAATTGATGGGAAATCGAAAGACAATTAAGGCTAGACTTGACTTAGAAGACATGAATATAAGAAAGGGTTAATTACCAAAAAAAGCTCAAACTTTCGTCAATTTTTCAATTATAGCCCTAACTTTAAAAAGTAGCAATAAAATGCCCAAATTTCAATTTTATTCAATTCTATCCCGAATTTCAAAAAGTAGCAATAAAATGCTTAAACTTTCAATTTTTTTCAATTCTAACCCGATGTTAGTGTTTCCGTTAAGTTTGTTGATGTGACTTGTCATATGTTTCAAAAATCTTAACTATTAATACACATAAGCCAAAATTAACACAACAAATGAACATTAATGAAACGGTGTCGTTTAATCACATAATTAAAATGACGTCATTGTTTAAAAATGACCTAAATCAGATTACGTAGCCCTAACAACCTTATGCTTTGATTTCAATTTTTCGCTTCATTTTAGTTTGTTCTCTTAACGCGCTCACCATTTAATATTTAGATTATGCAGCTCCGATGCCCTCACACTAAGGGCATCAGGAGAACAAACTAAAAACGAAGAGTTTACTAGTGTAGTACGTTGTAATGTGAAAGCAGTTTTGGACGTCAAAAGAACAAATAGAAAACAAAAGCCTAAGGGCATCGAAAGAACAACAGGTAACGTCGGACTCGAATTGAAAAAATTAAAAGTTTGAGCATTTTATTGTCTCTTTTTGAAGTTTGGGATAGAATTAAAAAATAGAAAGTTCGAGCATTTTATTGTTACTTTTTAAAGTTTGGGTTATAATTAAAAAATTTATGAAAATTTGGGCTTTTTTTATAATTAATCCTATAAGAAAAGACTTGCATTTGAAAAGTAGAGATGATTGGTTATATATTATTCCCCCTGCTTGTTACAGCATGTCAAAAAGGAGAAGCTATCTTTTTGTCAATTTTTTAAATCAGTCAAGTTTTTTTATGGGTATGGATCTTATATAGGTCGTTGTATGAATGTTAAAGAGGGAAAAGTATCGGGTTAAAAAGCCATAATTGTCATGTACTTCTGCAATGATTACTTCCTGTTAGAATACATGGGTGTTTGTCGAAGGATATATCTATAACTTTGGGTCAATTGGGTGAGTTTTTTAAGAAATTATGTTGCAAGACACTTAAAGTTGTAGAGTTTGACAAATGAAAAAAAACATAGCTTTGATTCTATATAATAGAGTCGTACTACATCAAGGAAAAGAAGGTTGTTCTATTTAAGTGCAAATGGTTTAATCTTACTAGCATGAAAGTGAACAGGAATATTACTAGAATCAATGTTAGTAAGATTAAACCATTTGCCCTTAAATAGAATAACCTTCTTTTTCTTGAGGTAGTACAACTCTATTATTTTAGAGATTAAAGTGAACAGAATATTACTAGAATTAATGTTAGTTAGACATGGTATGATAATGGCCCTTTTTCCTTGTAAGTCAAGTGAAGCAAGTTTTCTACCTCAACGATACTGTATTAGGCAACAATTTGAAGGTTTTTTAAAAGTTTCAACACGAAAATCTCTTTAATTTTTGTGAAGGGATAATGGTAAAATGAGTGAGGACAGAGATGAAGTATATCAAGAGATTGAATTATAGTTGAATAATGAAGCTATTCAAATAGAAGATGTAGATATATCATCATTCCATTGGAGAGATGTTGATCCCAGTGTAGTACAAGTGGATGAAGTACAAGCCAATCTTAACTTAGAAAGAGTCTAATGATGATGTAATTAATAATGATAATTTTCATGATCTTGATCATGATGATTGAAGGTAAATAATTTTTTATTGTTTGAAATATTATGCTGATGTTTGAGTTATATTATTCCGTATTATCAATATTTCACTTATGTTAATGCGTATTATTGATGTTTTACTTATATTTATGAGGAATGTTGGTGCTTGACTTATGTTTATGCAAATGTTGTTCTTTTAGTTCTATTTATGCGGAATGCTAGTGTTTGAGTTATGTACACGAAATGTTGGTGTTTGAGTTATATTATGCAGAATGTTGGTGTTTGAGTTATGTTATGCAGAATGTTGGTGTTTGAGTTATGTTTATATGGAATGTTAGTGTTTGGCTTATGTTATCCATAATGTTGGTGTGTGTTTGAGTTATGTTATGTAGAATGTTGGTGTGTGTTTGAGTTATGTTTATGCAAAATGTTAGTGTTTGAGTTAAGTTTATATGGAATGTTCATATTTGAGTTATGCTTTTTTGCAGAATGTTGATGTTTGACTTATATTTATGAGAAATGTTCATGTTTAACTTATATTAATGCGGAATGTTGATGTTTGACTTATTTTTATGCATAATGTTGATATTCAGTTATAGATATTCAATATAATGACATAAATGAGCAAATTGTAGATGACATTTGCAACAACATCCTTGGAACAAGATCAGGCTACATCAAAGGTCTTGGGTATGACCCTAAGCCTATTGGTTCATCCCCATCAAGATCAACATATGTAACGATGCTTCAAGAGGAGAACTAGTTGCTTAAGGCTAAATTACAACATAATGAAGAAAAAGTTAGAGCGTACTGATGAAAAATTACAATATAATAAACAAAAATTAGATCGTACTGAACAAGAGTTAACCAAGCTTAAAAAGATGGTCAAACAAATACTCGAGTCAAAGTATGTAAGTAGTATTAACGATGAGAAGTTTGTACATAAGTTTTTTTGTTAACTTTTGTAATTAACATTTGATTACATTTTATTTTTTATATAAAATACATCTAATTTTTAATTATTTTTATTTTATTTTTGTTTACTTAATTATAATTCAAACAATGTTACCAATAATAATTCAAACAATGTTACTTAATTATAATTCAAACAATTTTACAAACAATAAGATCGATTTAAAATGCTATTAATAATTATAATTAAATGATAAATTGTTAATAGGAAAGTGTATTAAAAAATAAAAATTCGTCGCCAAAACTTTTTAGCTACGTTCCACAAAATGTCGCCAATAACCTTTACATACATTTTGAAAATTGTAGCTAAATATATTTTGCTACCAAAAACAAATCATCGCTAAAAATTATTATTTATGCCTACGTTAATGAAGCGAATAACGTTTAGCCATGAAATAGAAACGTCGCAATACATCATTCGCAACAATTTTTTTTATCCTTGGCTATCACGGATCCATGATCGAAACAAAATATATTGTTCGACGAATTTGTGAAAATGTCACAGATAATTATTTGCTACCGGAATTTGGTGACCATTCGTGAGACGATTTTTTGCTGTCGCTAAAAATTTTTTGCGATAAATTTTGGTCTTTTAGCGATGAAATTTTTCATCACCAAAAACATGTTCTGTTGTAGGGAAAAAGAGGTTTTTTTTTATTGAATTTGAAAATAAAAACAAAAAAGGAAATTAACTGGCCCAATTTATTTTGTTAATCAATAGCAAGTCAGAAAAATGGAAAAATAATGAATAGTTGCGAGTTGTGACGTAGATTCATCCATTTACGGACTAGTGACTTTTCCATGAAAGTGCCCACGATCATGTTTTTCAAAGGAATTGGAATTGTTAAGCAACGTAATTTATATATATCTTGTATCCAAGTTGCGTGTACCGTAAGCATGTATATCAATGTCATACACTGCTGGAACTAATTCTTTTCAGTACGTTTTCAGTACGAGCAAAAAATCGAGTGAAGTTGAGCCGGTGATAATGAAGTCTATCACTTGTTTGCCACATTGGCATTCAACTACAACATGTGGCCCACGGAAACAGACTTTGAATCCCTCTACACGATATCTGTAGAACAAGCAGTAGGTAGCGATATATAATTTGTCATCTATAACATTCATGATGCATGGGACTCTGCAGGTATATTGAACAGTGTAACTTCAAAACATCAGCACCCACCAACCTTCGAAAGGTCAATCTAGTTAGTACTAATCAACCCGAATAATCAGGTCTACGCTAGACTAATTCATTCTTCCCCATCCCATTTTAGTTTTTCATTCAATAGTTCCTTACACGTAAAGTTCTGTTATTGCGTAGCACAGAAGGGAAAACAATTTCAGTACATTAGCTCGATTCTATTCTTTTATTTACTTATCAATACTATTGTTTTACAATGCAATAGTCTTCCATGCATAGTAAATGATAATGACAATTACCTTTTACCTAATGAACTGGCGTAGTTAGTACAATACTTTTAGATATTGTTCTATGGCAGAAACGGTCTAAATTAGCTCGACGGTTTCAGTCTAATTAAGGAGCTTCAAGTATGTGCTGCAGGTCATTCGTTAATTTCAACTTTCATTTAATCCCCAATAGGATCAGCGATTCATGGAGCTTGGTGCCCATTTCAATTCTACACCAAATTATGGTCAATTCACCACACGATCTGAACTGGAAAACTTACTCAGCTTTGCAGCTAGTGCTGGATTGAACTTTGACCATTTCTCTTCTATAGAAAACTCCTGTACAATGTTTTCCTAGACATTCCACTGCCAAGAATTAATTAACAGTTATGACGTTATAAAGTGGAAAATTGTTTCATTCAACCGAAGAAAGATAACAAAATGTGCAGCATATTGAATTTGTAAGTCCATAACCTAACGCTTTGGAAAGAAAAATTAGTTTCTTATGTTGACT
This sequence comes from Erythroxylum citrifolium, assembly GCA_026284465.1. Lineage (NCBI taxonomy): Eukaryota > Viridiplantae > Streptophyta > Magnoliopsida > Malpighiales > Erythroxylaceae > Erythroxylum > Erythroxylum citrifolium. The sequence goes on from JANKOE010000005.1 coordinate 19,022,308, forward strand.
GTTTAGTCTTCTGTAGGCTTTTACTTTCTATAACGAAAAATAGTATACATAAACTCAGCACAAGACACACTATTGCTGTCATTTGGCAAACATAAGGTTTATGGTCCGTTTCTACTTTATCTAAAGACAAGTATACTTATTGGCCTTGTAGAAGAAGAAAAAAAAAAAACCTTCTTTTAAGCTTACAGGTATAAGTGTAACGTAATTAATAGGTTATCAAGCTTCTATGCAACCATGATAACATATTCTTTTAAATAATTATTTGGTGGCCTGCAAACTTTACTAGATAGAAATACAATTGAACGATAATGAAATCTCATTGGGAGATTTTAAATTTAAGTCTTTGTTACCATCTTTTTACTGATTATCTATTCATGTCCTTATAACTATATTGACAAAGGTCTCTGAACTTTAGATTTGCCGAATGTAAATTATAATGAGGATTGATGACCTTCCAAATTTATAAGAGAATAAAAATTATAGAATCATCAAATTTTATATGTTGGAGAAAGAGTTTATTGATTCATATTCATAAGTTTGTGATTTGTTTATGTAATTTTACTTCTTGAAAATATAAAATATTAGAAAAAAAAGAACTCAGTATTATTGATAAAAATGAAAAAAAATAAACATATCCATTCATAAATGAATTCATTCACTTACGAACTACCAACATATTAATTTTACAAGTGAATTCATTCACATCAAATTACTACTTCTCAATGTATAACTAATATAAAGTCATTTTAGTAAATTCATCCCTCAACGAGCTACCTACCTTTGATTTAAAACTAATGTGATATTTACTAATCTAAAGTCATTTAAGTGAATCCATCCCTCAACAAGTTACCTACCCCTTAATACATAACTAATGTGAAGTCATTTAAATCACAGCTAATGTGAATTCATTTGAATCATTTTATGAATTATCTTAATCGGACCAAATTCATGAATCTTTATTTGTCCTATTTTTGTCAACCTAATTCTTATACTAATAAACTTGAAGGTCTAGTGGAAAAATTAGTTCAAATGAACCTACATACAATCAAGGACATCCTCTTTTCTCGAATCATTCCCTAATCATTGCTTATGACGTGTTTACTAAAAGGAATTTCCTTTTTAGGTTTAGTAACTTCCTTACGGAGGAAAATGAGTTTAATAAGGCCATTCTTAGAGGTATATCTCATATTTTTCATGGTAACAAAGCTTTTAAGTGTGTTAAAAAGCTAGGTTTAGTTAAAGAGGAACTTAAAATATTAAATGCTAGAAGAAAAAGAAGGACATTCTTGAATGTACCAATTGCTAAGGATAAGCTACTCAAGATTCCAATAGAGTTCAATAATATCAAATGCTAGAAGAAAAAGAAGCACATTCTTGAATGTACCAATTGCTAAGGATAAGCTACTCAAGATTCCAATAGAGTTCTATAATATCAAATGCTATAAGAAAAAGAAGCACATTCTTGAATGTACCAATTGCTAAGGATAAGCTACTTAAAATTCAAACAAAGTTCTATAAACCCCCTGAAGATCCTTTTTGGTTAAATGAGGAAACACTAGCATTATATTCCTACACTAAAGCTATTTTAAACCATAATTCTCTGCTCAGACAAAGAGCTAAAGTGCTTTAGCTCAAGGAGGGGGATGAAAACACAAGTTTTTTCTATAACTCTATAATGGCAAGGAGGAACTTCAATATAATATGTTCCTTAACTAATCCAAATGGTAAACAAAATCAATCCAAAGAACAAAGATAAGGTCAATTAACATAATCAAATTACATTTTATCTCCAATAACAACATCAAAATCTTGAATGGGTTGTCGAAACCCTCAAAATTTATTCTGATTCACTAAATAATTGTAGTAGTTGTAAAACCAAGTCAAATCCAAAGAGAACTAAAAAAACTAGCTTCTAAAGTCCAATTTGTAAAACTAAGTGGGGATTTAAGAACAAGGAATCAAAATAAATTAACTAAGTATTAAAGTGAGTGATTCAATGTTACCTAACTCTGATTCAAGAGAAAGATCTCATCCAATTGTAACTTTGATCATTGGTCTATTTACAATATAAGTAGTCACTCTGAAACCTATTAGGATAGCCATAATATCCCAATTTTTCTTAAATTAATTGATTCAAAACCATTCTAACAAAAACTTACCACAAATTGATTGATTATGATAGTATTTTATATTAATTAAATGAAAGCAATAAGCTTAATGAAAAGGACTATACCTTAAATTAAATAATTGAGATAGTTATATTTATTCAATTTAGTTATCTTATTTCTCATTAGTTAAATATGCAAATTAATAAATAACCTATTTTCTACTTATACCAATCATTCATGACAATTACAGATCACTAAATTCATGGATAGCAATAGAATAATCAATATCGAATTAAATTTTCAAATAAATCAATATATATTACTCATGAAATAAAAGAACATAAAACAAGAATATTTGAATTTAAATAAAAATTTAGGTTTAGAACAAAACCTCACAAGATTACTACTAGAGTTTTGAATCCTTTGAATTAGAATATTCAGATTTAGCCACATATGCTTTAGTTCCACTACAAAAATAGAAGAAAGAATGAAAGATGAAGAGAAAACTCAAAGAAAAATGAAAGAGAGTTATAAAGGTAAGCGATGATTTTTCTTCTTTTCTTTCCTGACCCAAAAACTAGCTTATTTCAATATTCCAAAGATTTTCTTCTAAGTAAATCTAAATCCCTACATAGTAGGGTCGAGAATAATTGAATCTTTTGGAGTTAATCTTGTTTTAGGCGTGATCTCGCCTTATCTATTATGGCAACATGTCATTTTTTTCTGCAAAATTAATGGTTTTAACAAATAGTGCTCCAATTTTTTCCAATCTCTACTTGTCATCTCCTAAAATAAAATAAATATTGATTTTACCAATTAAGCACCAAAATCAATCTAAAAAAGAGAGATAAATCCAATTAACATAATCAAATCACATCTTATCAAATTCTCCCACACCAGACTCATACTTGGTCTTTAAGTATACATCAATCCAATACATCAATCATTCTCATAACCTCTCATCTTCTTTTATATTATCCAAAAATATCTTAAAGGATAGTACATATGAAAAGTTTAAGATAAAATAACAATAAAGAGAATAAGCACTAATGGGACAAAATTTTAGAAAGCAAGCACATCATCTCATCAATTCCATTAAAATCAAATAAAATAAGAATTAAAAAATGAATTTAAATCAAAGCATAACGAATTATTTCCATAAGCTTGCTCATGAATTATATTTCAACCACTTAACAAAAATGAATTTAATTGATAAATCAAAAGGACTTGTTAAGGGTTGTAACGTGGCACAGCTAAAGGTATGACAAAAAGAGGTTTTTAGGTTAAACAAATCGGGGGAAACCATACAGACTTATCAACACAATTTTTAACTCAAATTAGTTCAAAATTTGACTTGTTTCATATAGCATCCTTTTCAATCATCTCATCATTTTTTCTTTTTCTTCTTTGTTTATATTTTTTGAACAACGACATCAAAAAGGGGATTTCTTTATTTCTTAACTATACTTCTCCCCCATTTTATAAAAGCTAAAAAATCAAAACAATGTAACTTGAATTAGCTATTTTACTTTCAATGAAAACAGTGAAAATCCTATGCAAATAATCTTTGTACAATTCCTTCAATTTTCGGACACAAAATTAGTAATTACATCAATAAAATGAAGGATAAAAGTGGCTTATAACAAGGTTAGTATGCAAAAAAAGAGAAAGGTCTAGGCTCAAATTGGTTCTCTAGGGTTAAAAATTGAGGTAGGTGAAAAAATGGTTATACTTAAGTGCCCCTATAATCTCCATGCATAAATTCATAAAAAATATGATCTTAAAATGTATTCAAAAGCAAGTTTTAGCACAAACAAGCCATGTTTGATAACATACACCATCAAGAAAAATGTGTAAGCCCAAATGTAATGAATTGCTCTTAGGCTTAAAAGCTCACTGAGTGTCAAAATGAATCAAGTATTTCATATTTTCAATCAATAAAATCAATGAGATAATTTAAGTAATTTAATAAAAAACACTAATCATGCTCATCTCTCTCATGTATTAAAACTCAAACAAAATATGTATCTTAACTTAGGGGTTATTTCTAAACAATAAAAAATTTTTTAGGCTACCACGAAGAATAATCAGCCTATGAATCATAGTATTCATAAGTCTAAACACAAATTACAAAGTTCATCATAATATATATTCTAGCTTCGCCTATATCTAAATTATACATTATTCGCAATGTATGTGATAGATTTTCACTTGCCAAAAAAAATCAATGTAAAACAAATCATAGAGTAGAAGACTCCCCTAAGTTATGAATATCTGAAGTGAAATATCTTATCGTATCGATGAACATGGAGGTATCAATCTCATAAATTGAAGTAAAGCATCCAAATGTCTCTCAGGTTTAGAAATTTTAGATTATAACCTTTGCAGCTGAAAATGATGCTCATGTCAGATTGGAAAAGTCGATAGATAGAGAGGTTGTGGAATATCAAAGCCCATTTGTTGGTATGATGATTAACCTCTTGGGGGAATCACGCAACACAGATTAAATTGCCTTCTTTAGGAAATTCTCAAAAAATCTACAACACTAATATAAGACCTACACAGGATTGTGTAAGGTACTGTTTTCTTTTATCTAATGGGAAACATAAGGGTATATAAGGCTAGGAGAAATAAAAACGACCACCTTTGAATGCAAACCTCAACATGGTATCACATTCATGTGCCCTCTATTTCTTCTAAGATGCAACAATTTAGTCTAGTTCTCCTTCAATTTTATTCATTTTCCTTATATAGGTATAAGTAATACCTATAATGACAATACTTTTCAAATTAAGTATCAAATTCTTCAAAAAGGATATAAAATATAAGCATTATATTATGAAAATAGTCCTAAAAGTAATATATCTATAGCATAAATAGTTGGCATCTTTGAACTCTTAATTAAATGATGCTTTCTTCTTTTCTTACAAAACAAACTACTAAATAAAATTTGGTATCCAAGTCCTTTCAGTACCTCAAGTATTTTCTTCATCTTTTTTCAATCCATGTGCTCATAGGCCATCCAATCAAGTTTTTCCTTTAAATTGAACTTCTAATTATATCTTCAATAATAGAAGTATCATACACACTATGTGTTATAATCATATTATGCATATGTGTAATACTTATGAGATTGATAATTTTGCTTATATTAAACCCTAATGTATTGTGAATATGACAATGTGTGTCAAATTTAGATGAAATAATGTTTAATATTGTTTGAAGTATCACTATAATTATATCCAAAATTTACATTTATAATTAGATATCTTTTATTCATGAAGCAATGTGTTTAACTAGTGCACAATATATTGAATTTTATAAGGAAAGACCTTGTATTAATAATATTTTTTAGATTATTGTTTTCTTTTAATAATCATTTTTATATGAATAAGGCTGAAAATATTCATAATTTTAGTCATTTTTGGAGGTCATCAGATCAGTTAATATATATTTGAACTTCATATTGTTTTTCCTTTAAATCTTAACTTTTTCCTTAAGGTATTTGTTTCCACATGTCATCAGGTTCATATCAGTATGTTGGACCCCAAACCTTTTTGTAAGTTAAAACTGCTGAATGAGAAATTATTGGCGATTATTCATGTGTAGAAAAGAGGAAAATCCTTGAATTTGAAAAGAAATAGAAGAGATAGTTAGTTACAAGATGGATTATATGTGAAA
>JANKOE010000005.1:19067866-19078717 GCA_026284465.1 Erythroxylum citrifolium
TTTGGCTTTCTCAGAAGAATTATTTGAAGAAGATCTTGCGGCGATTCAACATGTAAGATTGTAAGTCAATTTATACCTCTCTTCTTGTTAAGTTATCCTCAAGTATGAATCATAGCAATGAAGAATAGAGGAAGAAGATGTCTCAAGTACCGTATGTATCAGCAATGGGGAGCCTAATGTTCGCTATGATTTGTATAAGACCAGACATTACACATACAGTGGGAGTAGTTAGTAGATACATGGCGAATCTTGGTTGAGAGCATTGGAATATTGTTAAGAGGATTCTCATATATATCTAAGGAATCTCAAATGTTGTATTATGTTATGGAGGATTAGATTTTACCATCAAAGGATATGTTGATTCTGATTATGCAGGTGGTCATGATAAAAATAAATCCACTACAGGATATGTGTTACACTAGCTAAAGGAGTTGTGAGTTGGGTTTCAAAACTGCAGTCAGTTGTGGCTATATCAACAACAGAAGTAGAATATGTAGCAGCTACACAAACTAGTAAAGAAGCAGTGTGGTTGAAGATGTTGTTGGAAGAACTTGGGAATAAACAATAGAATATTACTCTGTATTGTGACAGTCAGAGTGCTTTGTATCTTGTAAAGAATCCAACATTTCATTCAAAGACAAAACACATTCGAATTCAGTATCATTTCTTTCGTGAGAAAGTGGAAGAAGGAATGATGGACATGCAGAAAATTCATACAATGGATAACCTGGCAGATTTTATGACAAAAACAATCAATAGTGACAAGTTTATGTGGTGTCGATTCTCGTGTGGCCTGACAGAGACGTAAGCAACATGAAGCGGTAAGGTGGAAATAATGGTGTGAAGATATGATTGATTATCAATCAAATCTTCAAGTGAGAGAATTGTCAACAATGGTAGGCACAGTAGGTACCGAAAACGGTGCCTACCAATGTTGAAGCCTCCAATGTTGACTAATGAAAGAGCCAGCTATCTCCCATATCTCTTGCCTATAAATAGGCAGGAGATGAAGCAAGAATAACACAACAAGCAGAGAAAAAGAGAGAGTGAGGTGAGAGAGAAAAGAGAGACCAAAAAATATTTTGTATGTTTTTGAGTCTGATTTTTTCTTGTAATTCTTCATTTTTTTTCAGTAGTAAAAGTCTTCTATCCTTGTCCGTAATTTTTACCCTAATTTGGAAGTTTTCTACGTAAAATTTGTGTGTTCATTAATATGATCTCAGTTATATTTTGCTACAAACCTGCTCTAATCTAGTTGATTTTCACAACAAAATGTTGTTGCTCGAAACCAACAATATTGTCAGTCTCAAGTACCGACAATCGACCTTATTATTATTAATGTTAGACGATCATGTATCTGTATATATTTATGTATGCCCTTTTAGAATTATTGCTTTAAAATTTCTATTTCCTATTTATCAGGTGAGATCTAATGAATCCTTTAAAATAAAGCTAGCGACAACAATTGAATTAAGCCGTTCGATTCAATTTCTGTTGTGAAATTATTTGCTTTATAAATGAAATTACTCCTAGTGAATATTTGATGGTATAGAAATTCCAATATTCAATCTAGAGCGCCCCCAAAATTCCCGAATTACTGATTATATGCTAGAATGGATACTTCAACTAAAAGGATGGAGACGAACATTCTCTATTTCGTTTCAAAACTATCACTTGAATAATAAATTGTGCCTTGAAACGAATGTCCCACCTTTTAGAGGTTCACCACGTTGAACGGAACTCGCGATGTGCTGGACGGTTCAGAGATGTTGCTGGCACTTATAAAGAGAGACGTGGCAGCTTTTATTTTTCAAGAAAAGAAAGGCATTTTGCGTGTCAATTTGTCACTTCCGGCCTTCAGGGGGTAAAATAGGTACAAATTATACGTGTCGTTCCCAGATCCGCCAGAGACTGCGTGTATCTTCGTCTCGTCTCTGTGGGCCTCTCTTAGGCAGCTTTCGGCCTAGAAAAAGACTCCATCAATTGTTTTCTGTTCGTCAAGATTAATAACCCCCGCTGTGCCGTTTTATATCAACAATGTCCAACAGAAAAGACAAAACGAACCAAAAAGGGCGGTCAAATACAAATAGGTGGTCATGTTGAGCTCAGGTTAAAATGTGTAAATGGTTAAGTAAGGGTGACAGTCGGAATTAGATAGATACCTGGTGAAAATGTAGGGAGTCACGTGATGAACACGAAGGGCACGTGACAAATAGGGACGTTAAACAGGGTGAGTCAAAGGTAGATTTATGTGTGAGAGATGATGATGATGGTCGGAAATAATAATAAAAAGGACAAAATGTGAAGTTCGGTTTTTTAACCGCCTTCTGACGTAAGGATGCCAAAAAGGCACATCACGTGGAGAGCTTTAAAGGTTGCAAAAGCAATCTTACGAAGATACATGTCTTCTTCTTTTAGCGTATAAAACTCAAATTCAATCCGATTTTTTTATAACAAATTGTTCAGATAACAAAAGGGTTGAAAAAGAAAATAAAAGTTGGGAAGCTAACCAGAAAGTCCGAATCTGCGAAATTCATAAGACTGGATTTCGAACCATTTGTTACGAGAATGACAAGCTGCAATCTGCACGACAGAGTGATGAGCTTCAGCAGATTTGAGATTCAGTCCGCTTTCAACTGCAGCTTCAGTCTGTTAGCTGAGTTTGGAGGGGTCACTGATTCGGAGTCTTTTCTATAGACTCTGCCTGGCACCTTCTCCGAGCTCGACGTCCAATAGACCCGATTTATCATTTATTGTGGTTCCCTGGGCACATTCCACGACATTCTTTCATCCACTGGTTGGCATCACAGGAGCGACTCCGGACCATGGATAGGCTTCAGTCTTTCGGCGTCCTAACCTCTTCGACTTGTGTACTTTGTGGTTCTTCTACGGATACACATGATCACCTTTTCTTTCAGTGACGATTCTCTGTCGCCGTTTGGGGTTCCTTCTCGACGAAGACCCACACTGCTTGACCTTTGACCTCTTGGGTTCCCCTCCTTTAGTGGGCTTGCACTCATCTCAGTCGGCGCAAGGATTACCGTCATCTCCTTTCACGGTTAGTCCTCTCAGCTACTGTCTACTTCCTTTAGTATGAGAGGAATAACTACATCTTCAGCAGGCGACACCGATCTACCCACAACATCATTGAGAACATTATTGAGCTTATCCGTTTCCGACTTTTCGGGATTGAGACTCGTCTTCAGATACCTGTTCTTCAGCAGCATATTTGGAGGCTTTCTACCTAGTTGTTTTATTTTGTTTTTGCGAGTCGTCTGTAGCTTTGATTTGTTTTGAGAGCCGCCTGTGACTTATTTTATTTGAGAGTCGTGCACATTCATTTTCTATTGTGAGAGCTGCCTGTAGCTTTTTGTTTACTTTATACATAAACCCTCATTTTAATTAATATATATGTTACTTTATCCAAACAAAAATAAATAAATAAAGTTGCAAGTGGACCCCGCAAAAAACATTAGGTGACACCCAAAATACCTATCTTGCGGTCACTAATGATCGGCCCCCCAATCCTTGGCTAAGAAGGAAACCAAGCCCATCTTTGCGGTGGAAGGGGCGGCTCTCTCACTCCGACGGGTTTTTACACAGTACCCACCAATCACTGTCCGCCACGTACCACACGTTTAGGCATCTCACGTGCAGCCCACGTGACTGAAACATCTCAAAGTCATAACCGCCATCAACAGGCAATCGAAGAATTTTAACAATTTGCGCAGACAAGTTTTTTTTTTAATTTCCAAACATAAACCATACACAACGGTCTTACATCCATGACCATGTTACACATATAAACATCGCATACATCGTTTTACCTATTTCCAAGGAGTACATGCATCGTCTTCGTCTGACTACCCATATAACTAGAAATATTTACATTTCTCCCAGGTTCAAAACTTGTGTGTATATATATATATAATCACTAAAACATCTGTTGTGTGGTCGGTAAAAGCTTCTTATTTTCCTCGTTTTTTTCTCCCCTTTGTTTGCCATCCAGTTCAGACCTTCACATTTCATCTTATGCTTCTTCCCCATCTTTTCACTACTGCTGCTATATATTAAATTTATATACACAAGGAGAGAGTAACTATAACCCAACCATACCCGCCCCCTTTCCAGTCTATAAGGCCTCGACTATTCGACTACTTGCATTGGTATAGAACTATCGAAAGTATAAATATGGGCTAGGCTGATAATAGGAGACAACTAGGAATATGAACGCTAGTATTCTATTATTAAACCTCCCATAGGGGCCCGGTGAGGAATTCCCTTTCTTCGCTTGGCAGTTCGGTAGTTTACTGAAGTTGGTGGTGGTGTCGAGGGAGAAAAGCTATGCTCTTTGTTGTGGTTCTTGTTCTTGTAGCGACCATGGCTGCTACTGCTATAAGAATCCTCGGACTCTGATGCCACTTTCATTTGTTGTTTCTTCTTCTGAAAATTCTTTGATATACCAACAATCTGCAAAATTTAGCATTGACCCATTAGGAGAGAAGAGATATTAATAAAATACATTAAATACGCAAATTGTGGACGAGGATTGTACATCTCCTCTTCGTTAGTTGACTTTTTACATCGAAATTGGCACCAACCTTGCAGCCCAGAGAACAAAAGCGGAAGGAATCAAGAAGGCTGCGCTCGCAGACTTCGCAGGTGTTGGTGACACCTTTACCAGGCCTAGGCTGAGGCCTTTCATTCAAGAATACAACTCTGGCGCTGTTAATAACATATGTTTGGACACCAGATATGTCCAGCACCTTCTGTATCTCAGATACCCTTATCACATCATGGTATGAAGATCTCCTTATCTGTACCACCCAAAACAGATGGCTAAGCAAATCTTCTTTTCCTCATTGAAATTGTTAGTTTATGAAACATATATAAGAATTGGCACTCATTCAAAGTAAGAACTATTCGAGGAAAATGTAAATAAGCAAAAGTTCCCTTCTCGAGATGCTCAGAAATGAGCCATAATGCTGATTTTCAGCCACCTGCCTGCTACAACTTTGTAATACAGCTCGAGAATGTTGTACACGGTAATAGAATGGGTGCTGACTAACAAAAATGAAAATGAAATGCACTCGGAGAACCAGATGACCAATCGGTGAATCAATTTTACCTGAATGACATGATGATCCTTGTGATAGGCAAGACAGAGAGAGCAAAGAGCCCCATTCATACAATCTAAACAATACATGTTACACTCGCTCTTATGGGAGTCAACATGTAATGGACATTGAACAAAGAATCGCTCTCTAAGAAGGGGTTTTAGCCATGGTGGCCATCGGTTGTCTTCATCATCTGGACCTCCAGCTCCCTGCAAACGTAGTATAGGAATGAAATAATGAAAACAGAAGACAACGAAGACCAAGAAAGGAATGAAAGAGCTGTAAAACACTAGCTATAATAAAAAAAAGCACAGTTCTTTTAAATACCATGATTCTCCGATTCCTAGGCTTAATGGTAGTCTCCTGATTTTCGATCGCCAGCTTTAATAAACAGAGGGACACAGAGTACTCTGTGTTATTACAGTCAGCGACAGAGACAACAAACGATATAGGAATGAATAGATGAAAGAGTGGTCTTTAGGTTACAGAGAGAGAGAGAGAGAGAACAGAGTAAGAACGCTAAAGCCTACTACAGAGAGAGTTATTGTTGTGAAGGCGGCTGAGAGAAATTTGGGGTTCTTGTAGAAAGCGGCGACAGGGGGACAGAGCAAGAGAGTTCGTTCTTATCCTCAACAGTTATATTAGTTCCGAACCTAAAACCCGAACCCAAACCAAAGATGCTTTGGTTTCAAGGAACCCCACCTCGATTGTATCTTTCCTTTATTTTATTTCCATTCGGTCATTTTATATGATTTTTTTTTCTCCTTATTGCCTTACCACAAAAGTATAGTCAACTTAAGGCTGATCATTTTGTTGCAAAGGTTAACTCATTCAGACATGTAGATTGTTCAATTCGAATTGTTCAAATGCAGTCGTTTGCTATTGTTTATGGGTGCACCATTTGCTATTTTGTATTATTTTACTGATCAATACCTATTTTAGTGCTGTATGTGATAGCTACTCCACCGTCTTTATGATGAATAGACGTCTCGTGTAAAGCTTTTGTATTTCTTAATTACTTTTAGTTATGTTGAGTGTTTGCTTCATCTCAATATTATCTCGTCATTGCTGTTATAATGCTTTTGTTTTTCTTTTATTTATTCTTCTTACCTTCATATAATGTTTATTCAACAGTCAATAGTTTTTCTTTCAAATCCCTTATGATATAATGTAATTTTAATTGTCCTGAACTCTTCAAATCTACGTTTAAGTTTAAGCATTCGGTGCCAGGTATAAAATGATATGTTCAAATATAGTGTGAGTTTGGTTTATGGATTTTCTCTTAATACATCTACAAAACTAATGTCAAAGAATATTTTGTTGTTTAGTCTCTAAGGATTGAGTTAATGAATATATACAGAGAATATATAATATTTAGTGAAAAAAGAAAGTAGTGACCTCATTCATTAGAATAGTTAATGTTTACGTAATAGCATAGAGCAGAGCATATGAAATTATATCATTTATCTTCATCTTACACAAAGATTGAGAAATTTTTTGTTGTTTGGACTCTCTTCTCACTATAGGCCTAAAGGATTTGATTGATATCCATTATTGTCCCACAAGATTTGACCACAAGCTAGCTTGTTTGAAGGTTAAACTTTAACTAACATGAATCTATAAGCTACATTAAAATTGCAAGAACTTTAGTACGAGGGTTTTGAAACTTTTTTTTTGGTCTCAAGTCTAGTGATAAGAGCAACAGTCTTGTAGCTTCAATTGTCTTTTGACTCATTTTTTTTTGTTAACCTATCACATAAATTATCATTTGACTTGTTTTTCCTTACTTAGTCAATTCACTAGTCTTTTGTTTTAGAAATTATTTAATTTCGAAAACATCATGTTATATTATTTCGATTTTCATTAGGCTTAAGTTGTTTCTCTTATTATTAGACAAGGCATTTCTCTTGTCATTAGGCTTGAGGCATTTCATTTGTTGATAGGCCTGAGATACTTCGCTTATTGTTATGTCTGAGGCGTTTTGTTTGGGCTTAGGGTTAAGGTGCTCTGTTTGTAAATAAAATTGAAGTTCTTTGCTTATCATTTAGCCTAATGTGTTTCATTTGTTTTGATCTAAGAGAATGATCGTGATTATTTTACCTTTATAATTGCGATTCTTTTGAAAGGATGTTCCTCAGACCTGATTCATAATTTAGTAAAAGAATTATGTATGGAATATATATTGATTTTCATGTCTGTAAGATAAATGCAACATATACCTTTTTACAGAAAATTCTAATAACCACATTTAATTTATATGATTTGAACCTTTTGTGTGTACAACTTGTAAAGCTTTACTTGTTAGCAACAAGGTTTGTATTTTGGTAACCGCTCTAGGGATAATTTTGCTTTCCTTAAGTCTATATATTTTTTGTGCCTTTACCTAAATGTATAAGCTCAATCAATTTAAAGAGATCTTTATAGTAGTTTGTGTCTCTTTACTCCCTTCCCAAAAGTGATGGTTCTTATAAATATGTTTAAGAGATTATATTTGTATGACCCTAAGATAAATCTTCTTATAAACTTTTGTAAGTTTCTCCTAACTTTTGTGTGAATTCTAATAAAGTCATCGAATCTCATGAACTATGCTTATCGCTTGCAAAGTGTGCCTCAAAACAATTCTTCAAATACTTGAAATTTAATATTAAGCTTGCAAAAAGGGTTGGCTACCAATCTATAACTAGTTCATCAACATTTAACTGTATCTATCACTTCGTATAGATCCATCATTTCTTTGAACCAAATGATATGGTTATTTGGATCTATCATTTCATTGTAAGCTTCTAGTGGTGGTAGTTTAAATTTTAGTAGTAATAGCTCTGACAATATTCCTTCTGTAAAAAGGATGTCTAGATCAACATATTTGCATTCTTAATCTTACTCATATGATATGTCAAATGACATTGGTCTATAATGATATATGATAGATGAGATTGACATATTGTTTTGGTTAACACATCATTCTTAGTTGGCTAATCCATTATGATAAGCTTTAGTTTGCAAATGTTCAACTTTGATGAGATACTCAAATAAATAGAATAAAATAAGGTCATATTATTATAGAAAATTGACATGATATCAGATCCATATAAATAGATAAAACAATATGTCACATTATTGGTAATGTTATACATGGTTCAGGTAAGCAAGGGATAGTCGGCTTGGGTGCAACTGATCACATTATTGGTAATGCATATCTTTTTTAAAAAATGTTTGCCATGTTTAGGCTAGAAAAAAGTTCAAGTTATTGACGAAAAGTTTTAAGTAGTTATTGAGAAATAAAATGCTTAAATTACTTTGGATATTCTATTAGAAAATGTGTTTAATGATCCCATTTTATCTTGTAATTTGTTGCCCATTTACAAGTTAACAACTAATATGCCATAACTTGCTAATTTCTCAAAATCTAGCAAGTTATGTGTATTTTGGGATTTGAAGATAAGGAAGATGATTGTAGTGATAGTAAAATCATTGGACTTTGCTATCTTTCATTTATTTCTTTCCTGCCTAGTTTAATTGAGCTAATGTTTCTACTAATAATAAAGTAATATTGTTCAATTATTGTTTATGACATCCTTTTTTTTTACACGAAACTTTAGTTCCCTTCTTTATTTCAAAATAAAAGTTTATGTTTTCAATGTGACATGTATCAAATGACTACACATAATGGGAATTTTTTACCTCCTCAATCATACAATCCTTTTAAACCTCTTACTTAATCTATAGTGAAATTTTGGATCCTTCTCACGTGGTAATACTCACATAGCTAAAGATGATTCATCACTTTTATTAAAGACCACACATATATGTCATACGTATATCTCCTAAAAGATAAATCTAATGTTGTAAATGTTTCAAAGGCTTTTTTATCAAATGGTTGATTCCTAGTTCAATGGACGAATTAAAATGCTTCAAACTATATAGAGTACTTAAGTCCGATCTTTTGAGAGTTTTTCAGAACAATGAGATTTTACATTAAAGCTCATCTATTGACACTCCTAAACAAAATGGTGTCACTTACTTCAAATGGCTAGTTCCTTTTTTTTTGTCATTTGTGTGAAGTGACAAGATCCCTTTTTTTCAATACCAATGTTTTAGAAAATTTTTGGGGGAATGCAATTGTTAACTCACGTTATTTGATATACAAAATCCCAACAAAAGTTCTTAACTTTAAAACTCCTTTTAACTATTTCTTCACCATGTTCCCCTCTTATAGAATTTTCTCCATTGTTAAGGCGTAAGTATTCAAGTGTATTGCTTTTATATATACACCTAGTTAAGTTTAATCCAAACTATATTTTAGGTTTTATAAATGTATTTTTCTTAGTTACTAAGCATGAAATAAGAGATACAAATGCTATAACCCTGATAAATTGTCTTCTTCAATTGTTTCCATGTTAGACCAATACATACACCTCTAATTCTTATGCCTCGACTATAATAGCTCTTTTCAAATAACATATATTCATGCTTCCAACTATTCGTGCACCTATAAACATCTTTGATCTAATCTAGTGTAAATTAGTGGATGCTTTAACCTTCCTTGGATCTTATTAGAAGATTTCTATAAAACCTTGTTTTTTATTGAATCAGAAGGTAACCATTTTAGATTAAACTCTTAACTTTGATGATTTTAGGCATTGCATAAATGCTGTAGAATTTTTAGACTTGAGATGTTAATGCAATTTCTTCACTTGGAAAAAAAAGGTAGTCAATCATTAGATACATGAGGGAAAATTCAGATAAAGTTTTTCAAAAAAAAGGTGGATGATCTCTACAAATTGTTGGGAAAATTTCAATAAAAACATATGAAGTAATCATAATCCAATGGAGTTATACTAGAAACGCAACATAAGAAAAAGAAATCTATATTTTAAATTTAATAATTTCCTTATCAATGTTGCAAGTTTTAAAGAAATAATCACTATTGACATAAATTCTATGATGAAGCTGAAGATTATAAAACCCCTTTTTAAAAAATAGATACTTCCAATTTTTCTGACATTAAGGCATTTGTTAAAAAGTCTAGAGAAGAGATGAGTAACTATCAGTACCTTCTCCAATCTTCTTTATAGGATGCTAATCTAATAACAAAAAAGAGTTTGCTTGAAAGCATACATGAAAGTCATAGCATACATGAAAGCCATATGTATGCATACATGAAAATTATATGTATGGAAACAAAAACAAACCAATAAACATTGTTCATACATATATGTATCTATAGCGTTCAATATCAATTTAAGTATATTGATTTTAATTTTTTTTCCATAATATACTAAGATAATCCAATCTTTTGGTTTAGAGAACCTTCTTTCTGGATTTCATTATCATTTTAAAATTCCTTTTTGTAAAGAAGATGTAAAGGATGCCCTTTTTAGTATTTTATATATGAACGACTAGCCAGCATAGGAACTCCATCATATATAATCTTGGAACAATAATAACAGTCGGAGTTAGAGAAATTTGAAGGTAATATACTCATTTATGGTTAAACACGATCTCACATGCAGTTGTGTCATAGTCTATGCACCCTTAAATGTAAAAGTTGAAGTTTTAGTGAGGAACATAAACTGATACATGATTGGGTACATGTCTATCTTCACAAAGTTATACAAAGATTCATAATTTCCATCATAGGCGTGCCTCACTGATAAGTCCCAATCAAAGCTTTAAGAGATAAGAAGAAAGTATTCCACTTAGGGTAGGAATAAACCACAGAATTCTTTTTAAT
>JANKOE010000005.1:19078817-19094502 GCA_026284465.1 Erythroxylum citrifolium
AAAGAATTTATACAATTATTTATTAATAAAATAAATTAACATCATGTATTAAATATTTGTTTTTATCTTTTTATATAAGTGATGATAAGCAAATATGAAATATTAGCAAAAAAATTTATATTTTTATCTAATGAGAGTAATAATAAATCAAATGAATTATTAATTATTTGTAAAATATGGATTGTAAATTCAAAAAGAGAAAGTAATTTCTTATTATTAGCATTATTACATAATACAAAATTTAATTATATACTTAATATACTATAATATTGAACTAATAAATATATTATTTAAGAACTAATAAATATGATTAATTATTAATTATTAAAAATATATATTATTTCATATTACATATTTTTAATATAAAAATGATATATAAAAAATTGTCATTATTATTTATTATTACGATTTTTAAAAGCATGGTTGATGTAAACAGTAAATTAGTAAAGTATACAGTACAACTGTATAATATACCAATATGGACAATTTTGCAATTTTTAAAAATTTTAGGGACTAGTTTATAAATTTAAAAAATTTCCCGAAACGGTACTTGGTACCGACTGGTACCGGTACAGTTCCGTTCCAGAGCTCAATCCGATACCGAACCCGGTATGGTATTCATAACATTGAGTAGGATAAGGAAGTGTTGTGTTTGTGGGAGACGTAATGTGGTGAAAAGAAAAAAAAAAGCCTTATGGAAATTGATATCTCTGGTGGATAGGATTTTATTGGTTTGAAGTTTAAGGACTTTGTAGGTCTTTTTTCCATAAGGATACCCAAGGAATACACACGGGTGAGCTCTTGCATAAAATTTATATCTCCCTCCTTGTAATGTGGCAATAAAACATAAACATCCAAATTTCCTTAAATGATTATATAGAGGGTTTTTTTTGTGATAGAGAATCTCATAAGGTGTCTTGTAATGTGATGTTTATGAAGAAATTCTATTGATAATATATGTGGCTGTAAGAATAGCTTCCCCCAAATACTTCAAAGGAAATTTCGCTTGAAAAAATAATGTTCTGGCTGTTTCAAGAAGAGTTTTGTGTTTTCTCTCAACTACCTCATTTTGTTGTGGCCATTCTATACAAGTAGTTTGGTGGAGGATACCCTTATTGGCATAAAAAGCTACAACAGTGGAATCACAAAATTCTTGTCCATTATCAATTCTAATGACCTTGACAGAGTGTTTGAACCGATTTTCAGCAAAGACGATGAAAGATTTAAGAACAAAGAACGCATTTCTCTTATGAGACAATAAGTGAGTCTATGTGACTCTTGAGAAATCATCTACGATTATGAGAAAGAATTTATACCCACTAGATGTGGATTGATGATAGGGACCCCAAAGGTCTACATGCAATAATTCAAGAATGTGAGAGGAAGATGTTGAGCTAATAGGAAAAGATTTTTTTTATGAAATTTAGCTTTAGGATAGACTTGACAAACATCTGCATTGATTGATGAGATATCAGAAATTGCATCTATATATTTCTTCTTGTCAAAAGGCACATGTCCAAGTCTACAATGCCATAAATTTATGGTAGATTTTGCAACAAAGGTAGACTAACTACAAGATTTCTTGGTAAGGTCTAAACAAGGAGCACCACTAGTGGATGATTTGTGAACATAGTATAGCCCATTAAATTCTCTACCAAGCTCCACTTGATGTTTCATCGAAGGGACCTGAAGATAACAGAAAGTGGGAGTGAAAACAATCATAGAATTGAGTTGTTTTGTCAATTTTCTCGCAGATAGTAAGTTGAAGTGAAATTTTGGAACATGTAAAACTTATTGCAATCACACTGTAGGTGACAACTTAATGGAACCAATATGTTCTATAGTGTCTTTGTTCCCATCGGGCATGGTGATATGACAAGGTTGCGGTATAGTAGAGTAAGAATCAGATAGATGGAGGTGTGGGGTGATGTGATCTGTTGAATATTTGCTTTAGCTTCTGTAATTTTGTGATACCACGTTAGTTTTGAAGAAGTCAAGTTGTCAGTGCCAAGATTTTAGGAATTTGTTTTGTTGTGGCTATCAGTTAGGATTTATTATTAATCATGTCTTTTATTTAGCATATTTTTATGCTTTCCACGTACTATGCTCTTGTGTTTAAGTAGAGTTGTTTTCAATGAAATTATCGATTGCTTCAGTATAACACATTTTGTATATTCTACTATAGCCTTTGTTTTACAATTCTCACAAATTGGTATCAGAGCATTTGTCTTGAGGAACCTGTGAGATGAACGAAACCAAAACACAAACCTGATTTAAAACCCAGA
The DNA here is from genome assembly GCA_026284465.1 of Erythroxylum citrifolium. Lineage (NCBI taxonomy): Eukaryota > Viridiplantae > Streptophyta > Magnoliopsida > Malpighiales > Erythroxylaceae > Erythroxylum > Erythroxylum citrifolium. The sequence continues at coordinate 19,081,103 of JANKOE010000005.1, forward strand.
ATTACAACCATCTTCAAGCAATGAAGATTGAAACACAATTGTCTCAAGGTGCATCATTAATTTTTGATGGTGAAAACTATCAAGTTTGGGTTGTTCGAATGAAAGCTCATCTTGATGCTATGGATGTTTGGAAAGCAGTGGCGGAAGACTATGAAGTGCTTCCATTGCCAACAAATCTTACAATGACTCAAATCAAGATGCACAAAGAAAGGAAAAATAGGAAGTCTAAAGCCAAAGCCTGCTTGTTTTCTGCTAGTTTAAACATCATATTCACAAGAATTATGAATCTAAAGTCGACAAAGGATATCTGGGATTACCTCAAAAAGGAATACCAAGGCAATGAAAGAACAAAGAACATGCAAGTGCTTAACTTGATCAGAGAATTTGAAATGCTGAAGATGAAAGAGTCGGAAACTATTAAAGAATACTCCGACAAGTTGCTTGGCGTAACAAACAAAGTGAGGTTATTAGGTAAGGATTTTTCTGAGGAACGAATAGTGCAAAAAGTTTTTGTAACCGTACCTAAAAAATATGAATCTAAAATTTCTGCATTGGAAGAAGCTAAGGATTTATCAAGCATGTCTTTGGCAGAATTAGTAAATGCACTACAGGCACAAGAACAAAGGAGGATGATAAGAGAAGAAGGAACCATTGAAGGTGCTTTGTGATAGGTCCCAATCAAAGCTTTAAGAGATAAGAAGAAAGTATTCCACTTAGGGTAGGAATAAACCACAGAATTCTTTTTAATTGAAAAATGTCTGCCTTTCTTCACGATTCTAAAGAATTTAAATACATAAGAACTCAACAACTGTCCTTATTCTTTAGCCTACATCTCCAAATAATGGGGCACGTAACATAGCAAAAGAAACAGAATAAAAAACTGCACTTGACCTATTCCTAAGCAAGTCACCGGAAAGCCACGTATCTTGACTCATTCAAGCCACATATCTCGGGTTCCTCTTGGATACTCTCCGAGATTTCCTTTGCTTATCAATACCTCCCCCTTTTGCTGCAACCTTGTCCTCAAGGTTGAGGAAGTTAGCCTATGAGTGCATGGAATGAAATCTCCGGTTGTCATATCATTGAGTTGTTTGGCTCCTCTGTATCTAAGCCTTCATCACTGCATTCTAGTACTAGGATTTGAGGTCCCCTGCAATGATGTCCTGGAGAAAATTTCTCATTACAGTTAAAGCATAATCCTTGGACTCTTCGCTTCTGCATTTCGTCCCAAGTAAGTCGCTTCGTAGGTGATGCAACTTTAAACTTTGTTAAAGATGATTCTACAGTAAATCGATTGATAGGTTGTAGAAGTTGGCGGTGACGATTCAGCTGCTCATCCCGCATCCGAGCAAGGCTAATGGCATCTTTTAGTGATTTTGGTTTGAACATCCTAATGGCATCAGCAACGTCAGGCTTTAGGCCCCCCATGAACGTGCCCACCAAAGCCTTTTGTGTCCATCCTTGCACTCTATTACCTAACCGCTCAAACTCCCTTTGATAGTCTCGTAATGAACCGATTTGCCTAATTTTTGACAAGGCTTCATCGAAGTTCTCACAGTCAGTAGGACCAAAGCGTGTCCAAAGTTCGTCATGAAAAATCTCCCATGTTACCATTTTGTTTTCTTCCTTATAAGACCTCTGCAACCATTGCCACCATTGATTTGCTTCCCTTTACAAATGAAAACTAGCTAGAGCCACTCTCTGTGAATCTGCAGTCCCTTGATACTCAAAAAATTGTCCCACTTTTGTGAACCATTCTGTAGGATCATCACCTGAAAATCGAGGAAATTCCAGCTTAGCTAATTTAGAAAAGAACCGTGATCGGTTACCTTCATGTTGGCTGTAGAAATCATCTTTGAGCTGTGGTGGCACAATAGGAGATTCCATAATATTGCTTAAAGACGTTGCAGTGTGATTGGCAGTAAGCAACGCTGTCATCTTATTGATTGCATCTTCCAAGTGATGCAACTTATCGTTAACACCCTTCTCCATGGTACTTAGGCTACTTTGGAGGCCCCCCTAAGCCCATTTCTAAGTTTTCAATTCTTTCTTTGTTTGTCTCCATGAAGAGTAGCTCTGATACCAATGATAGGTCCCAATCAAAGCTTTAAGAGATAAGAAGAAAGTATTCCACTTAGGGTAGGAATAAACCACAAAATTCTTTTTAATTGAAATGTCTGCCTTTCTTCATGATTCTACGGAATTTAAATACATAAGAACTCAACAACTGTCCTTATTCTTTGGCCTACATCTCCAAATAATGGGACACGTAACATAGCAAAAGAAACAGAATAAAAAATTGCACTTGGCCTATTCCTAAGCAAGTCACCGGAAAGCCACGTATCTTGACTCATTCAAGCCACATATCTAGGGTTCCTCTTGGATACTCTCTGAGATTTCCTTTCTTATCACTCACACTGTATCCAACTTCACAAAGTTATATATAAAAAAGGAGTCTTAGAAATAGATGTATCCCAGATCATGCCTACTGGCATTAAAATATTTGTAATTAATATGGCTTGACCTACAACAGTGCCCTAAATCATGCCCACTCGAAACTCTAGTTTTTTATTTTATATTTAAAGAATAGTGATTTTTAGTTTGGGGAGCTTTTTAATACCTTTGTTATTTAATAAACATGAGTTCTTCTTTTTTATTAATCGAACTTTGAACTTATAAAAAAATTCTTTCATTGTGGCATTCAAATACTTATCTAATTTGTTTCTTGATTGTTTCTAAGGGATAACCAATTGTAAAATGTCTAACCTTTTGGGATTTTTTTTCATTCTAATGCCTAAGCTTTTAAAATTTTCCATTGAGTGACTAACTTTTTAAAACCTTCACAGTTCAATTCAAAATGTTAATTCCTTTAATAATTTTCTAATTTGTTTAACGAAATCTTTATTGTTCATAATATGTAGGCGTCCACTTAAAAATATTAACTTTGCTTTAGTATAACAATAAATGAAGAAAAACTTTCGTACAAGATTCCACGTTCATAAAAAGGTATGTAGTGTTAATGTGGTTAGCATTACCCCTATATAAAAGTTAAGTTTGCCTTCTATGAAGCATCCAAAGCCATACAATTTCAATGGGTTAATGAAAGTAGAAAGATCAAGGTGAAGATGAGGTATTGTGTAATAATTTACCTATGTAAGCTAGTCATATCTTATCTGAAAGGCCATAGTAATATGATAAAAAGTTTAATTACCAAAAAAAAACATAAAAAGGTTGTTTATGAAGGCTTGAAGAATAGGTACACTTTCATGAAGGACAATAAGCTCATTGCTCTTATACCTCTAACATCTAAGTAGATATATGAAAACCAATTACGATTGAAAAGAGTAAAGAGTGAGAATGAAAAAAAAAGGGTAATACTAAAAGTGATCTTTATATAAACTAGCACATGATTGTACCTAAGAGGTATGTTTTCTTTTTGATGTACATGAAGATTTAAGAGCCAATCCTTTTGAAGAATAAGGGTATGATGTAAATAGGGAAATCATTCCATGTAGGCTTAGGATAAATATAAGAGATAAAATTAAAGAAAACTTAGAGGTAAAAAATTTATCTTTGGTTGAGCATGAGCTTACACATCAGTGTGTCCTAGCTTGTGTCCTTCCTTATATGTAAGAGTTAAAGTTCTAGCAGAAAATATAGCCCAACATATGGTCATGTCTCAAGTTATGTATATCTTCGAAAAGTTATGGAGAGATTCACGGTCTCTAATACATGTGTGCCTTAGACCATGTCTACCTTCACAAAGTAATAGGAAGATTTATAATCTTAGACATGCGCTTATCTCAGATTATACATAATAACCTTAAATATTTGTAACCAACATGACTTAACCTATGATCATGTCCCAGGTCATGCCCATTTAAAACTCTAGTTTTTTTTTTATATTGAGGATATGTTTCTTTTCAATTTAAGGAGGTTTTTGATTAAGAGCCATGACTATTTTTTTTACTTGCTCTTTATTGAAATTCAAACTTATCAAGAAATTCTTTGCATTCAAATACTTAATGAATTTGATTTTTAATTCTTTATAATCAATAAATCTATTCTTTATATACATTCATTTTATATTTTTATATGTAATTTAAACTTATTTATAGGTTCTTTAAGGTATATTCCTTGGGTTCACATTAATCTTCAACCTGATTAATTCTTAGAACTTAGTTAGAGATATGGCCATTGGTATTGTTTTGAAATTTTTTCACTAATGGAAAGATATTATTGGAGATCAATAAAACCTTTATTACTCTCATCCCCAATTATAAGAATGTAAAATGATAAGATTTCTTCTCTTATTGTTTAGTCTTTCACGCCTATTTTTAGGCTAAATATATTCATTATGCCTATATTTTGATTTAGGATGCACTTAGAGGTTTTTATTGCAAAATGAAGATAATTGGGCAATTCTAAACAATTTTGACTGTGCTTCTTATATTGGTCATAAATCATTCAATTTTGATGTTATTAAAATGATTCAAAATGTAATGTAAAGTTTAAAAAAAGAGCTCTAACTTTAATGTTTTGAGTTTTGAGAGATACTGACTACATTAAGTTTAAAATCAAGCCTAAAATGACAAGGAGATGAAGATGTAGCTTGCTATACTTGCGTGCCTAAAACCATGTCTTTCACTAGATAAAACTATAAAAATTGCTTATAGTACAACTGTGTCCCAAACTGTGTCCATTATGAAAAAGTGACATCAACTGTAATGAATAATAGTCTACACTTAATCAAGGAATTGAAACCTCTAGGATGTATTAAATCATGGGATCTAGTTTGTGTTTATTATTTGATTTATATTTTATTAACTACTCTTATGTGTTAATCTTTACGTTTATATCATTTGATTGTTATATATACTAGTTTCTTATTTAATTCTGATATTGCATATTGCTAAATTAGAAATTAAATTTGTAATTGTCTAATCTTTATAGCAGCTAGAGTTAGTGGATTGATGTGTTTTAGGATTTTAAACTTTTGGAAGTTCGTTATTTTTTAAGTTGCTACTCAGTTAGATTTTAGGCATATTTCATAGGGTTATTCAATGATTAAGGTTAATTAGATTATATGTTCTCCCTAATTAACTATAGTTAAAGAGAGATAAGAATTAATTCTAACGGTAAAATTCAAAGTGTAAAGTTAATTTTCTTAGTATTAATAATTGATACATAATTCCTAAGGTAGATGTACACTAAACTAAGGTCCATTTTCTATTAATTTCTTAATTTAGAGATTTGTATTGTTTCTTTATTATATTTTACAATTATCTTGCCATAATCAAAATACCTTTATTTCTACTTATTTACATAAGGCAAAACAAGGCTAAATATTTCCTATAAGATTTACTCTTATTTTCACTACTACATAGTTATTGAAAGTAAGATGTTATGTTTATGTATATGCAATAACAAATCACTTAAGATCAATCCTTAAACATTTGGTGACTTTCTAATTGTCTCTTGCTCTAACACTATTTACAGAATCATTTTATAATGTTGGCAAATTGATTTTCCTTAACCTTGCTTATACCTCATTAGTCAATCTTAAATTACCAACATCAAGGATGAGTCTATTAGCGACAACACCTTTTTGGCTTAGGAACTTCTTAAGAATTATCATAAAAATTCTAATGAAACCAATTATATGCTAAAATTCACTTTTACAAGGTTTATGATTTGGTGGAATAAAATCTTATTATGGTAATCCTTGAAGATTTTAGCTTTTCCCCTTAGTTTATCACTTATCTTGGTTAATGCTTCATAACTCCCTCCTTTGTAATCATTCTGAGTGGTGGCCAATATCCATCTTTTGATATGGATATGGCTTAAAGAAAGGTGATCCATTACCTCCTCACCTATTCTCTTTATGTATTAAAATTCTTTCCATACTTGGTTCCAAGAACATTGCAAAAATAGATAACTTTAAGTATATTTCTAAGCGTAAAGCCATGAATCTGTTTAGTTTATCTTTTGTTGATTATTTAATGTTACTTTCCAAAGCTAATGATGATTCATTAACTTATTTCACCAAAGTATTGGAACAATTCAAAACTCTTTCTAAGTTGATTGTCAACCTAAAACAAGAGCCACATATTCTTCTCTATAAGTAGTCCCATAGTTAACAGATAGTTGATTCTCAATATAAGTTACCTAGAAGGAACTCTCCCTACGAAATACTTACTGATCCAATAGTTTTAACAAAGCTTTCCAACTAAGATTATTCATCTCTATTATAACTTGTGGATAAAAAACTAAAAAATTGAAATAACAAAAGTCTTTAAATGGAACACATTTTTTGGAGCTTCCACACTACATTTCTAGTGTTTATTATAAAATCCATTAAAAGAAAAATGAAAAAAATTCCTTTCAAGTGGTGATAAAGCCAATGCCATATATCTAATAGTAAAATAAACTGAAGTCTTCCAACTATAAGAGGAAGGTAAGTTAGGTTTATGATTAATTAAAAACACCTAAACTATTGCTATACAAACATATTTAGAGATTATTCAATGTTAAACACTCTCTTTTAGTCAAATGAATTCAAACAAATGTACTTAAAGAGAAAATCCTATGGACAAATAGACCAAAAATTCAAGTCTCTTAGACCTTAAAGCTGATACTCAATTAAAGGTCTATCATAAGAACTACTATTAAACAGTTCATAAGAAATGGTAAGAACGCCTTCTAATGTTTTGATATCTAACATTCTTTTTTGCTCTCTTAATTACTTCCTATCTATTTAGAGCCATCATTGATGGTTTTGAAGTTCAAACTAAATTAATCACTATCATTCATAATAGCTATTAGAAGTGGCTAATGTAGAAGACCAAACTCTTTAATAATATCAGAAAAAGGTGCCTTTATATAATTTGAAAGAAGAAATGGAAGACTATGTGAAATGGAACCTCAATTTGATTAGTAACTTCATCAAACATCTTACATTATCAACTAATTAATGGGAGAAACACTTCAACTTAATAATAGAGAATCATCTAGTTTCTTTAACACTTTTTAAGAGCAAGTTTTGTTTTATTTTCTTGCTGTTAAAAGCAAATTATAGACTAAAAGTCTAAGACTCTTTTATCTAGATAATTAACAAAGGATCATTACACATCTAAACTTTAGAAAGTCACAATCAATTATTTTTTGAATGTCCTATTCCACTTATAAAATTCAACATATCAAGATCATACATAAACTAGAAAGCTACAATTCATTAAATTACCATTCATTCCCTGCCTAATAACATTTACAATAGAATGCTCTATCTCCCTAAGCTGTTTTGTTTATATAAATTGAAAAGAAAGAAATGTTAGGTTATTTTCTCAAATGTCCAAAACAATGCAACAAACTTGTACACATTTTGTTTGATGCATTAGAGACATAATTCATGCTAAAAGGTTAGCTCAAAGTTTTGAGAAAGGATTAGCAGATAGTTGGCAGGTTTAAAGTCTGCTACTCTTGTTTGTCCTCATCTAGTTGTTTTCTAGGCTAGGGCTTTTCTTGTTATGGTAGTAAGTCTGATGACAATTCCTTTTGTAATTCTTATTTTGCTATTATGTTTATATAAGACTCTTTTACTGTTTAACAAAATTTAACTTTTAGGAAAACATTTATTCAAATTCATTTTCACTAGACGACCATGGTGAGAAATTTAACAAGTGTTTTGATAGCTAAATAAGAAGAAAATCAATAGGAGCTCATTGCTTGTGTCACCAAATTTTAATTACCAAGCAAATTATGTTTTATAAGTATAGTTTTAAAAAGAGAAAAGGAAAAAAAAGTATTACCGTATCCAAATATCACCTAGATTAATAATAAAATAGAATAATAAAATTAGTCATATTTGGAATCTAGTTTTATTTAATGTACTCTTGTCATTGTTTAGTCTTCACAAGGGATTCCTATGTTTCTCCTGTGAATAAATGTTGATGTATGTAAATTTTGTAGTTAGATTATATTAAAAGAGATTAGCAGAAACTGCTATATCTTTTTAAAAAGGGATAACTAATTTTAAAGTGTCCAACTTTTTAGTAATTTTCAATTGAGTGTCCAAGTTTTTTAAATTTTTTAATTGTGTGATCAACCTTTTAGAATCTTAACAGTTCAATTGAAAATGTTAGTTTTATTAGTAATTTGCTGATTTAACGAATGAAATCTTTGTTGTTCATAATACGTTAATGTCTACCTGAAAATTTTTTCTCTACTCTAGTCTAAACATGAGCACTATTTTTTTTAGGTGAACTTCTAAGTGTCACAAACATCAAAGATTTCATTAGTTAAATTAACAAATTATTAATGAAACAAATGTTCGAGGTGAAATGTTAAAGTTTTAAAGGGTTGATCAATTAAATAAAATTTTCAAAAATATGGGCACTAATTTAGGATTGATTATCAAAGACATCCGCTTATAATTGGAAATGCAGACTTGGAAATGACAATACTAGGAGGATATTATCAATGGCTGAATAATCCTTGAGACATAAAGATTCAATATATATTAGATGAGTTGTTAATTACTGTTTTTATGTAAGCCAATTAGTTCGTGAAAATTGAATTAAACGGATGAGATTATCTCCACTTAAATCATGTTCCTCAAATTTTGTTAACCTAACATTGGTTAGGTTGCTTTGGAGGTAACGTTAACCTTAATTAGTAATATAAACACAAAGAGAGATTCACTTCAGGAGCCGCGGTGACAGTTCATTGTATCTTTCAGTATAATGACAATTATTTTATTTGGACGTAATATTTAAAATTAATTAATTATACTTTAAGATTCAGTCCTCCTCTTCTTAGGGACCACAGCTTACGTCAATTTACGCATGTACTAATTTTCATCTCGAAGGCTGAGGAAATCATTCATTATTTCCAAACCATGGAAAGGGCCAGAAGCTCTTTGTGTGTGACCTACATAATGATGCAAAATGCTGCCTCTTTAACGTGTTTCCCAAGTCGATAGCTGTGGTTGTGGTTGTGGTAGTTTTAACCATCAAATTTCTCGTTCTTCGTACAAAATCAATATTTAAAATAGAATTGAATGCTATCGACTAAATGTAAGCTTATACAATAATAACTCAAATAAACAGAAAATAAGAGTTTTTTTTTGCAACATTAAGGTTATAAATTTATCAGAACTAACAGATATGATCACAAACTCCACCGTTATAGTAAATAATATCCTCATTTTATTTTTTGTAATTGGATGTTAAGTAAAACATATTAGAAGTGATCTATGTTATGTAAATTACCACAGTAATTAGTTTATTGTAGGAAGACCTGAAATGACCAGGCACAGGCACACGACACTCATGACCAAGTAATTTACACTTCGCGAATTCAACGCTTTCACATTCATGCGCGTTGACGCCCACGCTTTTCTGAAGTCCACGGTTCCACGAATATGGTCCCACAATCTCTATTATTGATCCCTCCCGCAAGTTCTCCGAATGCGCCCTGTGTGCCCCACGATAAGGTCTTGTAAAATGTAGCGGCCGCCCCCGTTGGCCTTGGTCACCACTCACCAACCCCAATATCATTGTCATTTCAAACTACTTCACCTTAGTTGAATTTTCAAGATGGTATACTTTAGAAGAAAATATAGAATTTATAACAACAACCATCATCATCGTAATTATCATTACTTGATTTTTGTTATTGAATTGACACAGCTCAAGAGGAAACAAAATAAAAACTAATAAGTGTTATCATTGCTAACCATTATTGTAAGAATAAATTACTACGTATCTGCTACTTTTTATTCAGGTCCAGGTTGGCAAAATTTAACACTTGAAATTTTGTAGGACATTATTGAAATATAAGTTTTTTTAAATCTTTGTACAACGGGTTGTATTAAATTTAGCAAACTTAAACAAGATGTCTCCATTTGATCCTTTCTAGTTGTCTGTTTTGGATATCATGTGAGGTTTAACATCATGCTAACATTAAATTAAAATAATATTTTAGTATCTTATGTCACTCTCTTTCTCCTACCACTTTTGTACTAAAATTAAGATCTTTTTCTTCTTATGTTCAACTTCTTCTGTCTTTATTTATGTACATAACATAATAAAAGCCCATTCTAACATTATTAGATCGACAATGTTTTGGAAAAGGTAGGCTTTACATGAAAGTCCATAGCGAGTTTCCCAGAACATCACTTTTACATAGAGGCAGCAGAATTTCTTTACGACTCTTACTTGGAGTGGGCCCTATAAAGATACAATGAAGGGCACGAGGTGACAATATCTATATGATGTAGAAACTACACTTAGCCAGGTGATGGTCTTTAATTGCAAAATAGGACCAAGCAAAGATACGAAGCAAGTTGCAATCCTTTATTTGTTACCACGAAGGGCAAGCAAAGTCTGTTTCAACCTTTGTGTCATGGTAAGGCCCTTTCTTTTTCATAACTACGTGTAAGCTTGCTTCACTCCGGCCAAGAATGACTTCATAGCTACATTAAGAATTTGATGAGATCAATAATAGTTAGGTATCTCTCAACAAATTAATACTTTAGAACTCATTGCAGCTCATCAGTTTCTATTATCCGCATTCTTTTAACTACTTTTCCAAACTTACCAGGTCTTTTCTACGTGTATGCTTTCCAATTTAGTGTCACGAACAATTATCCAAACTTCAATTTGGAAGAAAATTAAAAGAAAAAGAAGACTTTGATGGGCCCTAATTAGGAAATAATCAACATATATAAAACATTTGTTTATTTATAGCAAATAAGAGCTGACATTTGGCTAAGAATGGCGCATAAGAGTCGCAAAAGAAACAACAAAGTTAAATTACATGCATATGATTGCGTTTGAAAGTTCTTTAAATGAAAAGACTTATAGTAGAGAATATGTTTATATAATTGGGGAAAGGGAAAGTTTTTATGTGTAACTTGTAGAATTTTAAGGACTGACCTAAATGCGGAAGTGCTGAATCGATTTGCTGCTTGCTAGTCTTTGTTTTACGATTGGCTACTAGAGTCACCGATCAATTCACGTCCCAAACTCCAAGACTTTGATGATTGCTTCACGTGAGAGAGAATAGAAGAGAAAAACTTGTATTTTCTCTGTTTAGTTATTCATTATTGAATGATTCGTTTTTCATCCTTTAATTCTGGGTTAGGACAAATAACTGTTACGGGAGTTATATAAAGTGGCCGTTATCTTTCGTAAACTGCAATAACTCCCACTGGGTCACATAAGCCACGAGTTACATTTTCTCTCTAAAATTTCACGTGTCATATTGAGAATGGGGCGTGCGACCATTAAAGAACCAAAGTGTTATATTAAGTCACCATCTAACTAACATAACACTTTCACATATTCATGATACCCCAAATTATCCAAAACATCACTGACGCATACACTGTCCCTTTATGCTCATAAATATATCATGTGATTATACACCAAGTATAATTGCCCGGGCTGATGGTGATGAAGGAAAAGATTCTTCCTTAGATACTTATAATAATCCATCTTAGCTTAACTGCTTTTCTAACGTGCTTTGTTGGACTGTATATAACTTAGCCCTTGGAAAAACACACTAAAGTAGCAACACCAAGCCTTGACTTCATATCATAGTTCCAAGTCGAAGGGTTTCATTTGATTAGACATTAAAGTCTATGGGATCATATAGTGACAGAAAAAGGGATTTAACTGTCACTCCACAAGAAGGTCATTATATAGCACATACAGTATGAAATGTGTGTCATAGTATAGCTCCCACTAAGTTGGACATGTCACTCTGTTATGCTATGCAAATCATAAATCTAGCTTTACTTAAAAACTAATCCGAGCCACTAGATTGACATACCTAATGCTAATCTTGACACTCGAGATTTGGCTTTAAGGCTTCAATGTGAAATCTGAATCTTTCACATCCGACTCATCAGAGTCTCATCTTAGACTTACTAAGGTGACTATTCAAATATAAAAACTTATCATGCATACTACACAAGTATGAAGATAACACAATATTACATACACTCAATATTAATATTGTGAAGTCTCATCTTACCCGGTACTCAAGCGTTAGGGCGATTACCTATATGACAAGGTTAATCAGAAGCCTTGTGTGTGGTGACATTACAATGTGCCTTATCATGTAATTGTGTACCAATGAACATTTGAGAAATAAACTTTTATTAAACAAAAGTTCCTTACAATTAAAAACATGTCCATTATACAACAAGATATAACTCAATGAAAAAAACTATACCCTACGCAAACCTAAACTCATCACATGAGCCTTAAACGAATCTCGATGAATAGGTTTAGTTAAGGGATCAGCTACCATCTTGTTAGTAGGTATATACTTTATGGCAACCTCTTTATTTTTTATGGCGTCTCTTACAAAATGATAACACCTTTTGATATGCTTAGATTTTTCTATGAAACTTCATATGTTTAACAAACTGTATAGCTACAGTGTTGTCACATAACATTTCAACAGGATTATTAACTCTGGGAGTAAGATTAAGATCCTAAAGAAAACTTCTCAACCATATTGCCTCTTAAGCGACAAGATAATAAGCAACGTATTCTGCTTCCATTGTTGATAATGCTATACAACCTTGCTTCTTATTGCACCAAGATATGGCTACCCCTCTCAAGGTGAAGACATATCCTAAGGTTAAACTAGACTCATCCGAGTCACCACCCCAATCGGCATCCAAATATCCCCTTAACCTTAAATCCCCGCCTTGATAACAAAGGACCAGGTCTGAGGTACCACGAAGGTAGCGAAAAATCCTTTTGACTGCTTGTCAATGAGCAGGTTTTGAGTTGCTTTGCTAACAACTTACCAAACTAACCGCAAAGCAAATGTCAGGCCGTATATACAACATAACATACATTAAGCTTCCTACAGCACTAGCATAGGGAACATTACTCATTTTTTTCTTTTTCCTTATCTATTTTAGGGCATTGATTAAGACTCAAGGTAAGACCCTTTTCAACTATAGTATCAACGGGTTTGGAATAATGCATTTGAAAATGTTCCAAGATTTTATTAATATACGCTTCTTGACTTCAACCAAGAAGCTTCTTGAGACAATTTCTAGTTATTTCCATACCTAGCACGTACCTAGCTTCACCCATGTCCTTTATATCAGGAATAGAGGACAACCACTCTTTAGTGGTTTTGAGCATCTTTATATTATTGTCGGCTAGTAATTTGTCATCAACATACAAAGTGAGAAATATAATTCCACTTGTTGTTCTCTGGACATACACACAATGATCTTCTAAAACCATGACTAAGCCAAAAGAAGTAATGGCTTCATGGAATCTAAAATACCATGATCTGGAAGACTGTTTGAGACCATATATGGATCTTTTAAGACGACACACTTTGTCTTCTTGACCTTTTGATACGAA
>JANKOE010000005.1:19238230-19248332 GCA_026284465.1 Erythroxylum citrifolium
GACATGTATGAGACTCACATTCATTTTTATTTTGTTGTGACTGTGTGCTTTTACAGTATCCCGAATTATCGGGCTCAATCAGCCTATCTGTGACTCATTGATCACACCGAGCCATAGGCTCGAACCATATATGCGGGAGCTTAAAGTTCATATCAGTAACAGTATCAATAGCCACATCAGTCACAACTCCTTTACATTACATGCATTGGAATGAAGTGCATGCCACAATTCAGTCATCAATTCAATCACTTTCATTTGCATGCAATATAACAGTATATTAGTCACAGTATCAATTACAGTAACAGTCACTAGGTCCAGCATTCAACCTTTCAGTTGAGAATCAGAAAATCATTTAGGCAAACGCATTTACATTCAAGTAGCACTTCCAATATCATTCTCATGCATCAAAACGCCTCGGACAAATCTTGTCGGAATCCAGTACACAATCAACACAGCTCAGTACAATTCAATAAGATCGTAAGATAGGTTAATAATGTACAAAATAATATGGTGAGACCATCTTAGGTTACTCACAGTATGCTCCAAACGGCTATTGCCTAGATGTCCCAGCAACGTCTGGATGTGGTCGTTCAGTGTGCTCCTCTAGACATACAATACATACACATATTACAATATTGCACAATTTTGTATTCGTTAATGCACATTCATGTAAACTAACTATGTACAATGCGTATTCAATGACAATTCCGGGTATCTTATTGTAATTCTTATCATTAAATCGATCAGATATCAAAGCCCTCATTGATATCATTTGGTACTTATAATTTGAACTAAAATAAAACAATGTGAGATCAATTTCATAACGCAATTGACCACTTTAGATTTTCTACCCATATGATTTCGGGTCAACTTTGCATAATTAATCTGATAGGGTAAATGAAAAAATTAGGAAAAACTCCCTTCTGGAAAGTTGTTCTCCAATGTCTTAAATTTCTAATGACTCCAAGATCATCCAATTTGATTCAGTATTTTATGAGTTATGCACAAAATACCACAGACTGTACACATTTGAACTTTTAGCTAGTCCATGATCAGACCCTCTAATTTCATAACTCATATCTTTCAGCTTAGATATCCAAAAATTACAAACTTTATGCCAATTTAAAGTTAAGAGAATAACTTACAATTTTGGTGAAGACACTTTAGTCTAATTTGGCCTACATCAATACAATTTATTCAATAACTACAGGACATGATTTCTGTCCCTAGTAGTGCTACTGCTTAAGCCAAAACTTACTTTCAAGCTCAATTTCAAGACCCTTAAGGATATAATTCAAATTCAATTGCTTCTTAACATTTGTAACCAAATGTCTCTATTTCAATTTAAAACAAGAATCATTTCATTTGAAAATCTACAGATCAAAATATAACCAAAATATCGAAGCATGTTCAGAACATTCCAGTTATCAAATTCCAGCACACTTCAACATTTTCATCCTAACACCCCATTTCGGGATAACTTTGCATGATCTTTATGACAAGGAAAATGGTGTATTTCAGTAACACTTTCTTCTAAAAAATTGTTCCATTATGTTTCCAGTTTGTAATAACACCTAAATTGTACAATTTGAGTAAGTATACTGAAAGTTATATCCAAAAGAGTTTAGATTGTTTTTAAACTGTAACAGAATTCCTAACTCTAATTCCAGCCAGATTTTGAGATGCTTAGAGATAAAATTAACATTCGGTTTTTTCGTAAAAGTTATAGACATATGTGTCTACTTTAATCTGAATTAAGAATCAACTCATTCCAAAATTTACAGCTAAAGTTATAATCAAACTACCGAGACATGTTCAGTGAAAATTTTCCAGTTCATAAGATTCCAGCACACTTCTTCACCAATATCTCATATATGTCATTCCAATTCAGGCATAATTCTCATACTACTAAACTTATCATAAAGATCAGATTGTCACTTACTTGTTAGGCTTTCAATTCAGCTCAAACTCCAGATTAAATCAAGTCTCCACGCAAGCAAAAACCAACTTAGTTAGGGCAAATACCAGAATACAGAGAAAAGTTTGAAGCAAAGAGATATGAGAGAAACAACAGAAATGTTGCTGCTAAAATTTGCTTCATCAACATGCTAGGTGTTACCATTCAAGCACAACACTTGTCCTAAGACATGTCTTACATTTGTCAACTCAAGATGCTGCCACTAATCCACTTTAGATACTGCCATATGTCACCAATTAATCAGTCCATATGTCTCCTACTTATTGGTCCACTTGTTACACAATAATTGATCCATTTGTCACCAATTAACTATGTCAAATGTCACTCAATTTTAGGCTTAATCATGCAAATTTTTCATGTATCAATTTATCCTACAATTTGGCATTTTTCCTAGTCCAAATGTACCTCAAATTCACCAAAAATTTTGAAATATTACTAATGGTCTCCAAATAAATTTTTAACGCAAAAAACTCACAATTCGTATTTTAATCACATTTATAAATCAATCGTACTCGGAAAATGCCAATGAATACATGTACGTACAATCATATTTATGTGCAAAATCAAAATTCTCATGTATGTGCAAAAATATGCAGAGTATGATATGTATTTTCTAATTTTTCATAATTTACTATTCTTGCCTTAACACGGATAACGGGATGTTATAGTTATCCTCTTCTTTGAATTTTGCTCCAAAGGGCTTGCTTTTGTTGCTTCACATTCAGCTTGTTCGCTTCAACCCTTCGGTTACGGAGATGTAGCATTCTGTTGATTCCGCTATAAACAAAATTAATAATTACCTAGAAATTTATAATTCTGCATTGGATTATCCAAAACTATGCTCAAACAGCACATGTGGAGTTGTCTTAGTAGTAAAACACGTTTCTTTACTGTACTTTTACATCATCTTAAATGATTGAATTCACCGAGGTTTACAAAAATCAGATCAGACAGAGACATTGCTAAGGGGATAAATATTTTTAATTCACTTTCTTAGTATTATCCTTTTGACTTCCGCATACATTATTCTGTGGGGTATACATTTGTGGAAGTGATTATGAATGCCTAACTCATTTATCATTTATCTAACATCAATTTTAAAAAGTAACTAGAGAACTCAAAATTCTATCCTTACGATTAAAAAAAAGTAGTGACAAAATTTAAAGATAGATAATGAAGAAAATATTAAAAAGTGACTAGAGAACTCAAAATTTTATCCTTAAGATTAAAAAATAAGTAGTGACAAAATTTAAAAAGAAAATAAATTTATTGATATAATAGGAAAGTGAAGTATCACAATACCAAATGACAAATTGACGCTAGAAACAATCATCCACCTCATTATGTTGCTTTTATTTATGTTTAACATTATAATGATTGAGACAAATTTTGGATGTTAATAAATATTCAGCTCTGCATGTGAATTTATCATAACAATTTCTCTATTCAAATAAGTATAAGATTGTGTATTATTAAATCTTAATTCTCAAATCATGCGCTAGTACAAGATTAAATTGGATGTTGACGATGTTCAGTTCTAATGACAATTCTAGTTGTTAATAAATATTACATCCTTTTGCCATTATATTTATGTTAACACTAGATAATTATATCTAAGCTATGTATTTCTGGTATTTTATATAATTTTAGATATTTAGAATAAATCAATAATCCCTTGGTGATGAATTGAAGTAGTGTATTCATCACTACAAATAACATGGATGATTAAAAAACATTAAGTCATGTATTAGATATTTCTTTCAAACTCTAAAAACTTAACTATCCATTTGACATAAGTAATTAATGCGAATCCTTTTGATTGAAAAAAAATTAGATTATAAGTGTGAGTAATATAATCTATATTTTTAATTATTTTAATATATTATAGTTTGTATTTATTTCTTTCATCTACTTAGTTAGTTAATGCCTAAATCCAATTATTTACTCTGACTATATTGGAGTGGAACGGGATATTTAAGAATGATAAAGATTAAATTATATGCATAACAATTAAATTTTTATATAAAAATTTTCTAAATTAGTTTGAAAATAAAAACTAATTCTACGGTGTAAGACACCCAGAAACAACTTGCTCGTAGTGACTTTTATAGGGCTAACTTGAGTATTGAACATGTAATTATAAGAATATAATTTTTGCAAACAAGAAAAGGATTTCAATTTGTTAATTACATAAAATCATTAAGATAGATATATGTGTAGCATGAGTAACACATAGATTTTATAGCATCTAGATATATACATTCTTTATATAATGTGAATACTTTTGGTTCATTTAATTATATTCTTGTTGGAGTTGAATGATGAAAAAGCATCCCTTTGATTTGATTCTTTTGGAAGGTGACTCTATGAAAAATTCACATGTCCAAATAACAAGCAATCTGATCGGTATTATGATGAAGTAAGAAGAACAATGGCTAAAGGAATCATAATTATTTGGAGAACCCGCAAATTCTGTTAGTGATTATACAAAAAGTTGGATACGAAAAGTTATTTTAATATTTTAGTTAAGAAGTGAGTGTTAGTAGACTGAATATTAATATTTAAATATAATAATTTAGATGATTTTAACTTACTCATTACAAATATAGTTTGGGATAATATTTTGTATTATCATCAAAATATTAAAAAATTATCAGTCTCAATTATGGGAAGATATAATAATTATGTTAAGCCATCCGTGCTCAAACTAATCCTCGCTAAAATCGGATAAGTCCCTTGCAGAAGGCAAAATTCTAACCTCGAGTTTTAAACATAAATAATATTCTAATTAAAAAAGTAAATTTTGTTTTGTGTTTCCACGGCCAATTTGCCAAGAATAAACGTCTTGGTTTCTAAAGCTCAAGCGTGTGTACCATTAAAAACAAGTAAAGGGCATGCTAAAAAACTAGGATAGGATAGGACCCACGTCCACGTGGGGCTTGAGAGAACAACAACAACCCCTCATGTTGTGCAATGGCAATACCCAGCCCTGCACGTGATGCCGTCGTTTTCGGATTAGTTGAGATAAAAGTATAAAACAGTCAGAGACATCAAATTAACTTTAATTTATAAAATTTTTATTTGGCCTTTTACCTTTTTACGAAGTGTTTTCTTTTTGGGTTGAAAAAAGTGATGTTTCGATTTGCTTACTGACGCCTTCTCTCAGAATTGTTTTGCCCCACAATCTACGACACAGATACGCCGCAATATGCTTACGTTGCTCATGGCTCTCCTCGAATCCAAATTGGTGCAATATAATTTTAATTTAGACTTAAAGAGAACTAAAGGCTCAAAATAATTAATGAGAAAATCAATTAATAGTAATTTATATAATTTTATAAATGCTGCCTTTCACTTACTCTTCTTCTTAGGTGATTATGATATCTATTTCTTACATTAGTTACATAATTTATTAATAAAATATAATAAAAATATATTATTACTTAAATTGATTTATTATTTCATTGATTTATTACATGTATATATTATTACTTATTTTTAATATAATATTAATTAATTAATTAATTATTAACAATATTATTTTATCATATTGTATCAAATAAATAATAATACGTTTATTAATTTAATTTGACGATAAATCTTCATCAAATTTTATTTACCATGTAATAACGTTTAGTAAATAAAATGCTTAATTTCTCCTTTTTATTTATTATCTAGCCATATTAATAAGATACTTAATTCTATAAAGAAATTTTATTTATAATAAATTTCATTTCATTTTATTTTAATAGATAAAATTATTACTAACATATCAATTTATATTGATTAAATAATATAGTATTTACATTTTATTAGTAATTGAGGATATATTTATTAGCTTAACATAATAATCATCAAATGTTCTTTTAATATGAAATATATCAATAAATAAGGTGCTCGATTTTTAACTTTTTTATGTTAATTAAAAATAAATTAATAAATTAATTATAAAATTCTTATTATTTATTAATTGATGATAATTACCTATCATTATTTTTATAAATAATTAATAATATATTTAATATAAATAATAATAATAATATGTAAATATACTAAACAAATAAAAATTAATTAATTAATCTATTTTACATATATTATTCTTGTGATTTGTTGATAGTAGGTCACCTTTGTGATGTGACCGGAAAAAGTTCATTATATTTATGCTTTATTAGTATTTTTAATAAAGAAAGTTAATGGAAGGAGGTTTGAGAAAATGCTAGATAATTATAAGGATTCTCCACAAACTTATAGAAACACATGAATATTTTAATAAAATTGATAAAACCACCTAAGAGTTAGATACATCAATAACTTTAAAAATGTTGGGTAAATTATATTTAAGTATGCCTAATTAGAAGCAATTGTGAACTAAAAGTGAATTTTATTTAACAAAGTTACATATTATCTAACTCATTTACTATTCAATTTTTTGAGTGAATAAAGTTGTAAGAGATCATAAGAAAACTTGAGTTATAATCGAATTGTTGATATTGATTTAGAACTATAGATTAACGCATTAATGGTAAAGTCTATATATATGGAATTTAAAGATTTTGGAGCCAACATCATCGTGTCAATTAGAAATAGATTGTCTTCCATAATTTTAAAATTAGATATAAACATTTGAATGTGATATGAATTGCTATATGAATTCCATAATTTTCACGCTCTAAATGCTTATTTCTATGTGCTAAGCATATAAATTAGGATAAATTATTTCAAATATCCTCTTTCTAAATAATTTATCTTAACTTTTACTTTGTAATTCTATGAAAATATATATTCATATATCCTATTATAATACTATTAATGATAAAATGTATCAATGTTAAATTAGATTTCACCATCATGTTTAGAATATTTTTTAAGGTATCCTACAAGAATTTGATGATTTTAATTTTCAATTTTCAATTTTTACATATTACAAAAATAATTTCTTCATCTATATTTTAATTTTTTTTTTCTGAAAATGAATTAGATTATTATTAAAATTTCTGCAAATTTTAGGTTAAAATTTTAAGTATTGAATTTTTTTTATGGAAATAATATTTTAACACAATTAAGTTCTCTTAGTAACTAATATATATATACTTCATCGTCATGTTCAAAATATTTTTAAGTTTGTTCCGTAAAATTTAGAACTTGTTTATCATATATATATATATATATATACATATATATATATAAATATATACATACATACATACATTTATAAATTTTAAAAATAATTTTTCTTCAAATATCTTCTAAAGGTTTATTGAGGACACATTAAATTGTTTTTAACATTTATATGAATTTCTAAGTTAAAAGTCTAAATATTGAAATTTTTAGAGAAATAAAATCTTAACAGATTTAAGTTATCTCACTAAGGAAATAGATTGGTATACAATCTTTAATAGAAATAATAATTTAAAAAGAGATAAATCTTTTACGATTTTCTTAATTCAATATGTTACTTTTTAAAATTTTCAGTTTAGCTTTAACGTTGTAAAAAAATCAGATTATTCAGTCCAAAATATTATTTATGTTAATATTTATAGATCTTATAAATATTGTCGACGAAAAATAGGCTTCAAAGGTAAGATCTAAGGGGTTGTGGTGTGGTAGAAAGAGGGGGAAAGAATTGGAGCACATCTATATAACAAAAAAGGTATCTCAAGAGTTATGCCTCATTCTTGATAAAAAATGTTTGGTAAGACTCAAGAAATGAGAAACTTACTAAGCTCTAACTATTGTTGGATTGGTATAATTAATTTTTTTCTCATTCAAGTGCAACGATTACATACAGTATGAGACCTATCTATAGAATATGTCTATTGCTAATTATGGAAAATATCGTACATCAATTACAAGAGGATTTTCCTCCTTGATTTTCTTGATTCTGATTTGATTCTGATTGATATCTTCTTCTGGAACATTCTAACACTCCCCCTCAAGTTGAATAGTGGGATCACCGATACTCAACTTGCATAATACTGAGTTAAACACCCTTCCGGTGACTGCTTTAGTGAGAATATCTGCCAACTGATCTTCAGACTTCACGAACGGAAGTTCAACTGTCCCTTCTTCAATCTTTTCTTTTATAAAGTGCCGATCCACTTCTACATGCTTTGTTCTGTCATGCTGTACAGGATTCTCAGAAATACTTATCGCTGCTTTATTGTCACACATCAGTTTAGTTGGAAGTTTAAGTGGGAAGCCAATCTCATTCATCAGTTTCTTTATCCACAGTATCTCCGCTATTCCTTTTGCAATGCCTCTGAATTCTGCCTCGGCACTCGATAGTGCGACCACCTTTTGTTTTTTGCTCCTCCATGTTACCAGATTTCCACCGACTAACATAAAGTACCCAGAAGTTGATCGCCTATCATTTGGGTTACCAGCCCAATCAGCATCAGTATAGGCCTCAACATCCAAATGTCCATTTTTCTTGAACACAATTCCTCTTCCCGGTGTGCCTTTCAAATACCGTACTATTCTCATAGCTGCTTCCAAGTGTTCCACCTGAGGTTGGTGCATGAACTGACTAACTACACCAACAGCATAAGCAATGTCAGGTCTAGTATGAGACAAATAAATCAATTTACCTACGAGCCTTTGGTACTTTTCTCGATCTGCCAGTTCAGCTCCTTCTATCATTCTGAGCCTGTGATTTTCCATCATCGGAGTATTACTCGGCTTACAATCCACCATGCCAGTTGCAGCCAGCAAATCTAAGACATATTTTCGTTGGGATATAAAAATTCCACCAGTTGACCTGAGAACTTCAATTCCTAAGAAATACTTTAGTCCACCCAGATCCTTCATTTCAAATTCTGTGAATAAATTTTCCCGGAGCTTTGCGATTTCTTCTTTATCATTCCCTGTTATGACCATGTCGTCCACATATATTATTAGACATGTCACTAGTTCACGTCTCCTTTTGAAGAACAGAGTGTGATCAGCATTGCTCTGTCTGTACCCGTTCTGCTTCATAACCATTGTAAATCTCCCGAACCATGCTCGTGGGGATTGTTTAAGTCCGTAGAGAGCCTTCTTAAGCCTGCATACTTCATTCTTTTGGAAGTTATCCGAGAATCCTGGTGGTGCTTCCATATAGACCTCCTCCTTTAAGTCCCCATGTAAAAAGGCATTCTTAACATCAAATTGATGAAGTGGCCAGTCCTGGTTTGCTGCTACTGAAAATAATACTCTGATGGTATCAATCTTTGCAACCGGTGAGAATGTTTCTGAGTAGTCTATACCATATGTCTGAGTGTATCCCTTGGCAACTAGTCTCGCTTTGTATCGTTCAATGGTACCATCTGCCTTATGTTTAATAGTGAAGATCCACCGGCACCCAACTGGTTTTTTTCCATCTGGCAATTGACACTTTTCCCACGTTCTATTTTGCTCCAGGGCTCTCATTTCCACAATCATTGCTTCTCGCCATTCAGCTTTCTCACTTGCTTCTTGGACTGTTCTCGGAATAAACTCTGAAAGAAGAGAAGCAGAAAATGCTTTGGCAGCATCTGTAACTCTCCCCCTAGCCACATTTACCAGATATCGTGAAGTACGGGACACATGCTCCGGTGAATATCGATCGGGTGGCACGCCTCTATTTCTTCTTGGGGGGAGAGTAAATACCTCGGGTTCTTCCTCAGGTTCTAAGCTGTCATCAGAATTATCATTATTCAATGCAAGAGTAAGGCTATCAGAATTGGAACCACTTACCTCTTGCGGACCATCCGCAGAAGAGAGCTCATTAGTTGTTTGTACCGGTTTGCTGATCCCGTCTTCGTTGGGAGAGGCATGTTCAGTGGTACCACCATTTACCCATTCTGTTGGAACAGTCTCCAGACAACTTAGATTATTGGAGTCACCTAGTGGGTCATGAATTGTCTCCCCCTGAACACTAGGGTGATGATAAAAAAAATACTCAGATTCAAGAAAGTCACAATCCATAATAACATGAATGCGACGAGTGTTGGGATTATAGCACCGATATCCCTTTTGATGCGTGGCATACCCAACAAATACACATTTTTCGGCACAAGGATCAAGTTTATTTCGTTCGACTTTGGGAATATGAATGAAAACGGTACAGCCAAAGACACGGGGTGGTAGGGTCAGAAGGGATGGTAT
>JANKOE010000005.1:19248432-19274459 GCA_026284465.1 Erythroxylum citrifolium
TTTCGTTCGACTTTGGGAATATGAATGAAAACGGTACAGCCAAAGACACGGGGTGGTAGGGTCAGAAGGGATGGTATGGTGGTTTGAGTGGCTAGAACCTGTAAAGATGTGGTATGGTTAAGAACTTTGGTAGGTAGTCGGTTCAAGAGGTAGGCGGAAGTGGCGATAGCTTCAGGCCAAAGGGATTTGGGTACTTTAGACTCAAGCATCATGGCCCGAGTCATTTCTAGTAGGACGCGGTTTTTTCGTTCAGCCACTCCATTTTGTTGAGGCGTATTGGGACAAGAAGTTTGATGGATCAGGCCATGTGTTTGACAGAAGGTTTGCATGGAGTGGTTGACAAATTCCCCCCCATTGTCAGAACGGAGTATCTGAATTTTTTTATTGAACTGAGTAAGAATCATTTCATAGAAAGCAAAGAACTTCGCAGGTACCTCCGATTTATGTTTCAAAAAATATATCCAAGTCATTCGAGAATAATCATCAACAAATAAAACAAAATATTGAAACCAATGATTATGAGAGTTCGGGGCGGGGCCCCACACATCAGAATGAACTAACGAAAAAACATATTTAACCCAAGTATTATTTGGATGAAATGTAACTCTATGGTTTTTCGCACGAATACAAGTTTCACACACTAAGTGAGAAGTATTATTTTGAAACAGACTAGGAAACAAAATTTTGAGATACCCAAAAGAGGGATGACCCAGACGTCGGTGCCATAACCAAAGTTGCTTGTCAACCGTTCCGTGAGCGAGCATGGCATGTCCCTTGTGAACTACCTCATCAACATAGTAGAGGCCACCGCGCTCAGTACCACGCCCAATGATCTCCCTCGTACGAATGTCCTGCAAAAGGCAAAATTTTGGATACATTAGCCCCACACAATTGAGTGCCTTAGTCACTTGACTTAGTGACAATAACTTAGAGGACAAGGTCGGGACATAAAGACAGTGATTTAATTCTAATTTGGGAAAAAATTTAATAGAACCCCCTCCTTTGACTTCTATCAATTCCCCACTGGCTGTCTCAATATGGGCTTTCCTAGGTACTGATAAGCTAAGAAAGTCCTTGGGATCATAAGTCATCGTATCTGTGGCTCCACTGTAAAAAATCCACTCGTTGGATTTTCCTGGACTAACATCAGGTATTAAATGGGTTGTATAATGAGACTTTGAAATTAAAGGGTTTGAGGAAAAAGCCCCAAACCCGTTACCTCTGTTCTCCTTTGACTGCCCCATTACCATTCCTCCATAGCCGACTGGTTCATCTGATACCTCTTTTGCCGAGTCATGTCCGACGGCTTGGTGACCGCCGCTGTTGAAGGTGACCTCCGGGATGCCCACAGCGGTGGCTCCCTTTCTGCCACCCGATCGATTTCCTGGCATCTTGTGGTTATCCTCCCACCATTCTGGATAGCCCACAAGTTTGAAGCAATTCTCTCTAGTGTGTTTCTTCATCCCACAGTGGGTGCAGTAGAGTTTGGATTTATCCTCTTTGTCCCGATGTCGCTGTGATGATTCTGAGCGATTTTTTCCCTTTCCACCCGACTGTCCTGAATCAAATCTGCCTTGGTCTCCTGGTGTTTTGGTTGCCAAGCCAACACCAACCCCCAATGATGCGTCGGTATCGTCGAAGGATGCCGGTTTCAATATGTTGAGCTGGGCGACCTTACGTCATATGGTAGCGTACGCCGCCTCGACTGAGGGGAGAGGTTCTCGCTTTAATATATCCTTCTTGACAGAGTCATATCTGTCATCTATTGTCATCAGCAACTGGTATAATCTATGCTCCTGAATTTTATTGTTATAAATCAAATGTCTTCGGGATCCTTCATTGGATTTGGATCCCGTCGATCGATTGTCATCCAAATATGTTGCAATTTATTGCAGGATTCTTCCAAAGTATCTCCTCCTTGTCTCAATGAATTAGCCCTCTTGTGTAGATCAAAAACTTGTAGGGAATCTGTTCCTGACCCATATGTGATAGCCAGACCGTCCCAAAGGGCTTTAGACGTAGGGTACTGTGAGACGTTATTCACCAATTTTGCTTCAATCAACCATGTAAACACACATTGATCATCCTGCTCCCACCGTGTGTATGTTGGATCTGTCGCTAGTGGAGGTGGAGGTACTCCAGTGATATGAGATCCTCTCCCCCGTCCTCCAATTGCTTTTCTCATCAAAGTTGCCCATAACGAGTAATTGTCTCCACTGAGTTTAATTCCGAGAGACAGATTTTCGGAATTGATTGTTGGCGTTTGTGTTCCGAGGCTATTGCGCAACAAGGCGGCAATCTGAAGCGTTAATTCATCAGGAATATTTCCTGAGTTTGGGTTTGTATTGGTTTCGGTATTTTCACTGGTGATTGACATTTTGATTTCTGAGATGCAGGTTGGCTAGGTTGAGTTTGGCTAGTATTGGTCAGGAAAGGTATACGGGAACGATGATGATGACTCTGAGTTCCCAGAATCAGAGAAACACTGCTCTGATACCATGTTGGATTGGTATAATTGATTTTTTTCTCATTCAAGTGTAACGATTACATACAGTATGATACCTATCTATAGAATATGTCTATTGCTAATTATGGAAAATATCGTACATCAATTACAAGAGGATTTTCCTCCTTGATTTTCTTGATTCTGATTGATATCTTCTTCTGGAATATTCTAACAACTATGTCTTTTCAACCATCCTAAGTTGCATTTCCACCAACCTTGAAGTGAAGTACCTAACACTAACCTTTAAGATCTTCCATAATAGAAGCTTTAATTCATACAACACCAACGTTATATTCTTTGGCTTTATCTTCCTCCCTAAATTAAAACAGAAATACTAAGAGAACTTAATTTAATCCATTCGGTTCTCCTTCATCTCCTCAAAAAAGTTCGGGACTTTCACTTCCAAATTCTTCTCTATGCTAAACATCTTCTCTATAGGAAAGCAAGAATTAGGTATATATTATTTATGGCAACAACAAACAATACATACCTATAGCCCAAATTTCAACTTCATCATTTTATTTTCTCTATGGCACTTTAAAGAAACAACCCACTCATCAAAAACCTATAACTGCCACAATGAATTTTAACATGGAATGAAAAAGTTAATGTAATTATCAAGATTTAAAGTTTTCAGCATTTGAAAATAAGCATTCATGAAAAAAACTAAAAAAAGGTGGAAAAATCCTCAGCAAACCTAGAAAAAAACTTTTAAAACCTAAAAAATGAAAAAAAGAACCCAAAAACTTAGATGACTTACGTGAGTACATTTCAAGTCTATCAAAAGAGACTGATCCAAATTATTTTTGTTAAATTGTTATTGAGGGTTACATGTGAAGAGTCATGCAGTTTCAACATTTAAGTATTTTATTAATTACATTCACAAATTGTTAATAAATACAACATTTTAAATTAAGTGATTTAATTTTTTAAAACTTTAAAATGAAATAAAAATTTCAAAACATCAAATACATAATGAAAATTTTTCAAAAAATTTGACAAATTTTAATTTGTTATGATGGCTACAGCCTAAATGAATTATATCGACAAAGAAAGCAGATAGAAAACAACACCAAATAACACCCAATGAGAGCAAAAATTTTACATGCAAGTACAAAGTAAAAGGGACGTAAGAACTTACGAGAAAAACCCCAACACAAGGAAAAACCTCAAGCAGCAAGCCAAAAAAAAATCTTTACTACGAAGGAAGAGTACAAAAGCTCTTTTACAAATAGGGTAGCTAAACACTTATATTACTAGTCTCCACCAAGTAGTAACTTATATTCTAAAAGCCACCACTAGACTCTTTATATAGGAATTAAAGACAAAAGACTTATGTTATCTAGCCAATATGGGATAAGGACCATATATATAAGAGACCAAAGACTTAAGACCTATTTTCACAAACAATGTAGGATGAAGGCTAACAAACAAAATTGAGGCAAAACAATCTCCACCTTGTATCAATTTTGTTGCAAGCAAACAATTCTCCACCTTGAAACGAAATTGAGTAGACTAAATTGTAACCTCCTTATTCAAACTTCATGGTCGTCTCCAAATAGAACAATACTTAAGAAACAAGATTAACCAAGTCCAAGTAGGAGTGGAACTTGGATCCAAGAAGAGTCTTTGTCATCATATCAGTAGCATTATCTAGCGTACTAACCTTCACGACCATAATATCACCTTTTGCAATGAATTCTCGAACAAAGTGATATTTGACATCAATGTGTTTACTGCGCTAGAGAAACTTGTTATCTTTTGTTAAGAAAATAGCACTTTGGCTATCACAATATATCTCCAATCTACGATCATCTTAAGTAAGCTCTATATAGATACTTCTCAACCAAATTGCTTCCTTCATTGTTTCATTGATTGCTATATATTCAACTTCTGTGGTTGAAAGCGTAGTACTAGATGGTGGAAATGAAAAGATTCTAGAACGTCAGTCAGTTACTTAGTTGGAGTTAGTTATAGGACTAAACTAATAACGGTTTTTAAAAGATTCAAGAAGCAGTTTCTCAAGAAGACAGTTAAAGTTTTAGGCTATAAATACTAGGTATAGTCAAAGACAAAATATACATATATAGAGATAACTTTTTTACAACAAGATAAAATACTTAGAGAAACTCTGTATTCAAGTGCGAAAGAAAGAGAGCAAACACATCTGTAACGTGAAGCTCAAACAATGTCTTTCCAAGAGAAAGAAAGGCTAGAGTCTGGAGAGGCTAAGAAAGCAGATAAAGAATACTTTGTGAGAGAGACCTGAAGAGGCTCTACAAGTGTGGAAAGAATACTTGTAAAGTTGAAGAGTATAGTGAAATCTCAGACAAACTCTGAGGATTGGACGTAGCCCAAGCTTAAGGGTGAACTAGTATAAAATCACAGCGTCTATTCTCTAACCCTTATCTTTTAATTTTCTTGTTGTTAGAATACTAGATAATAATTTTTGCGATTGCATTACTCATCGACTTAAAGAGAATTGTTTTTGTGATCATCTGAATTTACAAAGAAATTCAAGAAATTTTTTAAAGAATAATATCTTTGAATATTTTACACAATTTAACCCCCTTCTTGTGCGTTCTATATACTTTACATGATTTCTATATTAACAAGTGATTTACTTCAGTTGGCATCAGAGCCTGGTTTCCAAGAAACACTGTTACAAGTGAGGACAAAGATCCATGGCTAAATTACATGTTTTTATAGCTGAAGGTGTCTCAGTCATAAGTCCTCTTGCATTCAATGGTGAAGACTATCATTATTGAAAGGAAGTGATGTGACTCTTCATAGAATCCACACATATTGATCTTTGGGATATTATTGAGAATGGTCCATATACACCAACAGACAATGAAGGGAATAGTATCTCTCGTGACCAACGGACGGTTGATTAGAAAGCTCGTTTTCAGTTAAACTCAAAGGCCAAGTTCTTTTTAAGTTTTGCCCTAAGTAGAAGTGAATATGATAAGGTTCATGGATGCGAATCTACAAAGGAAATGTGAGACACATTAGTCATTGTACATGAAGGCACAAATCAGGTGAAAGAGTCCAAGATTAGTATTCTTGTTTATCAGTATGAGCTATTCAAGATGAAAGATGATGAGACTATCGATTAGATGTTCGGATGATTCCAAACAATTGTTAACGGACTTAAAGCTATGGGGACAATCTACGATAGTCAAGATCATGTCAGAAAGATTATCAGGAATCTTCTAAAAAGATGGAGACCCAAAGAAACAACAATACAAGAAGCCAACGACTTAAGTAAGCTTAAGATAGATGAATTGTTGGACATCTTCTCCACCCCAAGTAGTGCCTTATCCAATTCAAGACTAATAAGGATTGCTTTCATCTTGATTTGCCACAGAAAACTGTGTACTATATGTGAGTGATGGAATATCTAACTTTCTTGATACTGAAGCCATTATTGCCCTGATACCAATTTGTTATGATGGCTATAGCCTAAATGAATTATATCGACAAAGGAAGCAGATAGAAAGCAACACCAAATAACACCCAACGGAAGCAATAATTTTAAATGAAAGCACAAAGTAAAAGTGACACAGGAACTTACGAGGAAAACCCCAACACAAGGAAAAACCTTGGGCGGCAAGCCAAAAAAAAATCTTTACTATGAAGGAAGAGTGCAAAAGCTCTTTTACAAATAGGGTGGCTAAACACTTATATTACTAGTCTCCACCAAGTAGCAACTTATATTCTAAAAGCCACCACTAGACTCCTTATATAGGAGTTAAAGACAAAAGGCCTATTTTATCTAGCCAATATAGGACAAAGACCATATATATATAAAAGACCAAAGACTGAAGGCCTATTTCCACAAACAATGTGGGATGAAGGCTAACATACAAAATTGAGGCAAACATAACATAATTTACTATCCTTTTTTTAATATGTGATGTTATTATAAGATAGTTAAAATATGTTTGATATTTTAATTATAATTCATAGTATTTGATATATTTTACCTAATAAATCAATATCATGTCGGCTAGATACAAAGTTTGATTATAGTTTATATATAAAAAAAGGAATCCTAACTTAATACAATACAGTTTTGGATTCGGCAATAATATTTTTCTTATATATAAATCACTCTTATTTTAAAATGTATATCAAAAAATTTAATAAATATCTTTAGAAGTGTATTATATATTTTTATCTTAAATAACTTTTCCATATAATATAACCAATTTTTGGACAAGTACAAGTATGGTTGCTTATTTTCATGAAAAAATTGTCTAATCTATACTCAACTTCATACTCATCAATTCTGTTATAATCAACAAAGCAACTAAAGTTTTCTCTCTTATTTTTCTCTAAGATCATTAGAACTCTTAGTTACATATTATGATCCTATTTATCCCTAAAATAACTTTTTTTTATGCATCCTCGTTATCACTATATTCCTAATATGCTCCAGCATGGTAAAAATAGGCTTCAACTACGCCTCCAATATCTAACTATTGAAGCTATTATTACCCATATAAGTATATTTAGCGTTGATATTGAAATATGCCTTGCATTATGTCTCTTTGGGATATTTCAACAAATCTTTAAAACAACCTAGCCTCAATTCATTTAGAACATGTAATTAATCATCGAAATGATGGATAAAAGTGGCTTTGGCTATCCTCTAAAATTGAGACTTTATATCATCTCTATTCCATCTTTGTCTCTAACTAGCAAAAATGCACCATACACATATTCTACACTCATCATTTGGTATTAGGTTTTTAATTGCATTAAGAAAAATCTTAGAGAAATGTCTTTTAAAAATCCCATAACTCTTATAGAAAGAATGATGAAGTTCCACTCCACTCTATCAAAAGCCTTACGAATATTAACCTTAAGAGGACAATTCTTGCATGAACCTTTTAGCTCATAATTCTTGAATAAGTTTTGAACTATTAGCACATTGTCATGCACTTGCCCTCAATCAAAGTAACCTAAGCTTGGTTTACAATGTGTGGTAACACCTACTTAAGCCTAATAGATAGGACTTCTAAGATGCTCTTATATAACATGTTACAATGGTAGGTAGGTCAATCTTAACAAATCAAGTCCATCTTCACAAAAGGATTTTTTTTTCTCACAAGAGGCATTTTGTCAAACACCTAATATGCATGAACAAATCATCCCAACATCAAATAAAAATTTCAAAATTGAAACTTCTAACACTAACATTTCTACCTTCATTGTTCTTATCCATTCACAAAATACGAAAACATACCAAAAAAATCAAAGACACAAACAAATGAAAATAACAGAAAATACAACCGTGAAATGTTACCTCCATGAAAATGCAACAATGTAGGGAGAAGACGACGAGCTTCCGACGCTGCAGGAAATGAAGACAAGGTCGATGTTGACAGACGGCGGATGACAAACCAGAAATCTCTAGAGGAGGAAGAAACGTGAAGGAAAGCCGACGGTTTGGAGGGAGGGGACCTTTCGGGTGTGTTTAATGCTTAAGGAAACGAGGGGACCTTTCGAGTGTGTTTAACGCTTAAGGAAACGACGTCGTTTTCTTAAAGTTAATAACGTTCAACCGCCAACACACGACGACATATATGTTGGAGGTTTACAAACGAAATTTTCCGTCGCTAATATTCCGTCGGAAAATTTATAACTTTAAAATTCCGCCAGTAATTCCCGCCTTGTTTGCCGATAGTAATTGTTTTGTCACTAAATTATATTCACGTCAAATTTTCCGACGGAAAACTAAACACTGTCGGTAATTTGTAACGATTTATTTTCCGTCGCCAATTTCCTATTTTCTTATAGTGTAAGAATTGGTAGTTACTGATACTTTAGGTTGTACATGTGCATATATATTTACATATACAGTAACAAATTATCTGATTACATCAAAGAATATGATTAGACCTTCGTGCATTTAAACTTGAATTAATGTTTGTTTTCTTTTTTTTTCGTAATAATTTCGTAGTTCTGCTTTACTTTTTAAATTGTGACTTGAGATCAAGAAGAAACGATAAAAATAATTTAATCTCATATGCTTAGTTTTTTAAAGCGATTTGGCTATAAATCTTGTTGTTTGCCACTATTTCCACATAGATTATTGCTCGTAATGGCGTCGGTCTTGCTGGAAGCAAGAGAACATTCCCGATAACCCAGGGCATCTCGACACGACCAGTTGAATGGGAAGGATTTAGCAACCTAGTCAAAACGGCGTTGTCGTTATTTTACGCCCGTTGCGGCGACAAAAGCTCGCTGCTTTTGACGAAAACCTCCCAATTTGTTATTTATTTGTGTTGATAGAGCCCACTTGCCTATGCTTCGAGGTTGAGACGAAATTCTGTAACTTCCATGTAATTCATGTCGTTTGACGCCCCAATTCGATGAACCGAAACATATGGACCTAAGGACAAATCTCTCCCACGTGATGCATTGAATCATGTTTTTAAAAGGTTAAAACGTTCTCGTAACATGCCTAACTTTTAATGCCAAGTATATGTTCATTTTATACCTTTAAAGCTATTTCAAGGTGGCAAGGAAAGAGACATAAAATTGAAATGTGTGCAGTGCAGTTTCTAACTGAATTGACAATCCAAGCGGGTTTCTAACAAATCTATTGTTGGTTGAACAAACAATGGTCATAAGGAATTGCGTCATTTGAAAGGAAAATTGAGGTTTAACAGTAACTAGAAAATTTTTATTTCTTTGCTTGCTTTTCAAGTCCTAGACACTTGGATTTCCCCTTTGATATCTATATTTGACCGGATCAGCTCCTACTATCCTTGCAACAAAGAGAAAGTAATTCTTCTCAAAATCACGCTTGCCAATCGTGTTTACAGTAACTAAAAGGAAACAAAAAACATATTTTTCAAGTAAGAGCAGAGAGATGCCCCTATCCTCCTAAGAAGAAAAATTAATTGGATAAGCAAAGTTATTATAACCTATGGTTTTGATTATAATAAAATATATTGTTATCAATAAATTTTTTTAGTGATATTAGTAGTTCTATTATAATGAAATCAAATAGTTTGTAAAAGATAAAATTCAATAAAATGATTAAAGGAGCCAATTAAATAAATTTAGCAATCAAATTAAATGATGAATAAAATATGTACTTCAGGAGAATTTCAACACAATTCAAACGAAAAATAAGAAAGATGGGATACTTTTCATATATGATAAATCATTTTAGTTTTTATTATAACTTTATCTTGGTCATTTCATATTGTAGGAGTTCAAATATTATATAACCATTTCTTTATGTGCATAATTAACAAGTCTTTTAGAATTAAAGAGTAAACTTAGTTTAACTTTAAAGAAAACCCTCTTCATGTATCAAATTACTTCTAGAAAACTTTTGAAATAATTTTAAATTAATTATTTTGGCAAAGAAGTGTATTTTGATTTTTTAAAGAACTCGAGAAATTTTGAAAAGCTTGTTTTAGGAGATTCTTATGACTTATATTGGCTTTAGGTTGACTTGTATTTGAATTTTAAAGTGATTTATACATTGTGTACATATGCTAGTTGAGTAGTGCGATATATTGGTAGATTAGTATTCTTAAAAACAAATATTTTGTGTACCATAAGTTTATTAAAAAATACTAGTTGATATAATGGTCGACTAATGTCATACATTGATTGATCGATGTCATACATTAGTTGACTAGTTTTACTATTGTAAGTCATCATAATGATTAGTTTAAGTCATTAACAAATATATTCCTTTTCCCCGTATCTCAACAAGTTGCCACTTTCACTACCCCGTTTCTCTTGTTCTAACAAGCTCCAAAAAAGGAAAGGAAAGAGGGGATATGAAATTTGGGGGTTCATGTAAGGTAGGAGTTTCTATCAAATAAATTTAGGAAACGTCGAATTTTAATTTTGAAATAGGTGTTAATTAGAAATTTAATGTTCTTTTGAATCTTATAATCCAAACTGTCACATATTATCCCACTTTAAGATTAATGTGCGTGTTCAACTAAGTTTAGATTGAGTACCTGAGCATCTTCATTGAAAGGTGTCAACCACAATTTTTATGTTAATTAAAGGACTAAAATAAAAATTAATAATGAAAAAATTGAAATAAGTTGTGTAAACCTTACCAGGCTTGACATGCTGCAAATCCTCTTGAAAGAGAGGGGTGCCTTTGAGAACGCAAACACAAGTGATGCATGACTGTCATCAACTCATGCCATAAAGTGTTGAGTTAAGTCCCGCAACGGTGGCAACTAAACGATAAAAATATTTTTATATCTAAATTATAAATTTTAGCTAGAATGAGTTACTTTGGAGCATAAAGAGAAAAACACGGTAGTGTGATATGTTCTGTACTAGAAATTAATGTTGGATTCTCGGATTAACAAGCTAGCCAGCAGGAGCTAAGCAAAAGAAAACAAAGCCAATTGATGTGCTTTTGTTTTTCTTGTTAGAGGCAAGACCTAATAATAATTTTTTAGCATCAGCTATATATCAGGCTGATGGGATAAGGATAGGATGCAAGGAAAGTGACTCTCCACCTCTAAAGTTATAAAACAAACTAGAACACAATCGTTGAGGCATCAAATCGCAGGGAAAGTTGAGGGATAAACCTACAATGCTTTCCCAAATTAAGACCAACCGCTAACAACTCTGATGGTCGCAAAATCTAATCTTTTTTATTGCTTTTTGGAAAGCCTTATGTGAAAGGACAGCCACATGGCCACCGGTCAAGTTTTCTTTTGTCACGCTTTGAGAATGGATTGACATTTCTATGGAAAATTTCAACCATATTGCAACAGAAAAAAGTTCCAGGATCACAACACTTAATGCTCCATCATATCAAAGAATAGTATTTAGGTTGTTGGAATTTTCTTCTTGTATTATGCTCTGGAGGGATCTAAGGACCTTCTTTAAGTCGGGGACGCTACAATTGTTTTGTAGGCCTCAAGATCGGACATTAAAGCATTAGATCGAGGCCTCAAGCCTGCAGTGCAGCTGGACTTTTGTTCCTTTTTGCAATTTTCTACTCTTTTGGGCAAGTCACAAAGAATGGAGGTCTGGTCTGGGTTGAAACATGTGGAAATATGCTAGATTTTATGAAATCAAGTCTATGTTTTTTCTTTTTTGAGAATTTTCGCCCCCTATATTTGTTGATCTTGAACTTCTGTTAGCCTTTTTGGATCCTTCAAGTTTTGTTTCACATGCAAGATAGGATCACACTAAATATTTATAATGTCAGGGGATGAATTTTATGTTCTAAAATACACAGGGAAAAGAAAAGAAACCGTGAATTATAGAAACGTAGAAATGCTAATTCTTAAAAAAAAAGGGAAAGAATTTTAATAAAGTTAAAATTGTTCCATAATTTGGAATTTGACAAAATTAAATGAAGAAACTTTTGTTGCGGCTACAGGCCAAAGCCTAACCAAAGAAAAATCCTGCAATGTGGAGCAAACAAAAAGAGTCAAAGGAATTACAAATGGAGTTGGATGGGAAAGAAAGATGTGGTTTTGGTTGAAGGCAAGCAGAGGTTAGCTTTGGGCTTTTGGAGGGTGATGCGGCTCTGGTGGGTATATTAGATTGGGGCGTAGGCCCAAACGAAGTAGCCTTCTCGGTGATATCCATTTGCTTTTGTCTACTTATTTATTTATTTAGTATTATTAATTAATACAATTTTTTGTATTTAATAAATAAATAATTAAAATTATTTTAATGATTCAATAAATTATTAATTTTTAAATAATATTTTAAGATTTTTTTGTAAGAATAAAATTGCAAAAACATAACAAACTTATTTTATGACACAAAATCATTGAAATAAAATAAAATAATTATTACATAACTTAAATAAAGTAACGTACAATGTTGATAATAATATCTTAATAAGAACCAATCAAAATGATGTATTGTCTAAATAAATAAACTAATCTTAGATTTTCAAAGAGAGAGTTTCAGTTGAGATGAAACATAAGAAAAAGAGTAACAAAGAAGAAGTTATGTTTGTACACAACTGTTTATTTGTTCCAGGTAATACTCTCACTTACCTTAAAAATAAAAATTCAAGATTATTTAAAATCTATTTAAGATTTGTCAATGCTTATCTCACCCACTAGTAACAATCAAACAAGTAAAAAACTAAGGAATGTAAATTACAACCCCATTCTCACGTCTTTATTCTTAGTTACCATTAAGGTATGTTTGTTTCCATTTATATTTTTAGTTTTCAAATTTAGTAAACAACATGTTTGTTTGAGTTTTGAG
Source organism: Erythroxylum citrifolium (assembly GCA_026284465.1). Lineage (NCBI taxonomy): Eukaryota > Viridiplantae > Streptophyta > Magnoliopsida > Malpighiales > Erythroxylaceae > Erythroxylum > Erythroxylum citrifolium. The sequence continues at coordinate 19,261,181 of JANKOE010000005.1, forward strand.
TTTTGAGTTTTGAGTTTTAAGTTTAAGTTTTGGTTTTTCCTTTTTCCAAAATTAATGAAAACGACAAAAAATAGTTTTTGTTTTCTATTTGTTAGCTGAAATAAATTGGTCATTTAGCTTAATTGTATAGTTAATAGAATTAGTTTCAAATTCGTTATTTGTACAACTGTATTTACCTTTTTCTAGAATCTGTTCTTTGTTTTTACTGGCTGAGAGCACGTATATAACTGATGTAAATGATTGTTTCTTGCAATGGAAAATCATTCCAACATTTTCCACATGGTATCAGAGCGTTTTTCTTCCGCTCTCATTCTCTGTTTTCTCGATCCTTGAAGATTTCATTCTCAGATCTTTGAATTTTTTTTGGTCGATTATATGGCTTACAATACTGATCCCAATCATGTTTCTAGCCCTTACTATCTTCATCCTAATGAAAACCCATCCCTGGTTCTCGTTACTCCTCCACTTTCCGGTTTGAACTATCATCACTGGTCTCGAGCTATGAGAATGGCTCTCCTCTCCAAAAATAAGCTCCAGTTCGTTGATGGAACTATTCCTGCTCCTCTAATTACAGATCCTCTGTTTCATGCTTGGGAAAGATGCAACAATATGGTCATTTCCTGGCTTAATCATTCAATCACGCCTTCTATTTTCAATAGTGTTTTATGGCTTGATAAAGCTTCTGAAATATGGATCGATCTTCGCGAACGCTTTTCGCAAGGTGATCTTTGTCGCATTTATGATCTCCAGGAAGAAATATATGCTTTTAAACAAGATGATAAAACTGTCACTAATTATTTTACTGAACTTAAAATCCTTTGGGATGAGTTGCTGCAATTTCGGCCATTGCCTTCTTGCTCTTGTGATACACCTTGTACTTGTGGTGCTGTTACAACTGCTAGAACTTATCATAATCAGGACTATGTGATTCGTTTCTTAAAAGGATTGAATGATTCGTACTCTGCTGTGAGATCTCAAATACTTTTGATGGAACCTCTTCCTTCTATCAACAAAGTATTCTCTAAAGTTATTCAACAGGAAAGGCAATTATCTCTAGGTGCTTCTAAAGTGTTAGTAATATTGTTAGAACCACTGATGATTCATTCAGGAAATCACAATCTTCTTATTCTTCTTCATCAACTGTTGATAAACGTTGGTGTACTTTTTGTCAACGACCAAAGCACACTATTGAGACTTGTTACAAGAAGAATGGCTATCCCTCTGGATTTAAGCATCGTCCTCCAGTTTCTCGTGCCCATAATGTTGTTTCTGATGAACTTGCTGATTCTATGGAAGATGCTAAATCTGTTGCTGCTATGCCTGTTGGTCAACCATCTTCTGGTTCTGGTGTTACTCTCACTCAAGAGCAATATGATCAACTGCTTACCTTGCTCCATTCCACCACCGTAGCTGATAAGCCTTCAACCTCATGCATGCCTCATGTTACCAATCACATCATGACAGATCCTGCTTCCTCATACACCCTTGCTGCCTCTGATGGTAAAACACTTCCCTCTCTTTCCATTGCTAAATTTTCATACTGGATAGTTGACACAGGTGCAACAGATCACATCACACATTCCTTGTCCTCTTTTACCTTTTATAAACAAATTAAACCAATTTTTGTCACTTTACCGAATAGATCTAAAGTTGCTGCACATTTTTCTGGAACTGTCATTTTCAATGATCATTTAAGCTTGACTGATGTATTATATATACCTCAATTCTCTTTTAATCTTTTATCTGTTACCAAACTTACCTCCAATCTGCCTTGTTGTTTTACCTTTCACAAAACTCACTTGTACTTATATAGGCCTTACCGTCTTGGAGGATGATTGGTACAGCTAAAGCACAACATGGGCTCTACACCATGGATAATCCTGTTCAACATTTTGCCTTTCCACCACACAATGCCTTAACCGTTCCCACTGCTTCTTCTGATATTTGGCATCATCGTTTGGGCCACATTTCAGATTCAAGACTCAAGCTACTTGCTGGTTATATCCCTTCTCTTTCATTTCATGATAATTCTGCTTGTAAGACTTGTCATTTTGCTAAACACAAGAAACTTTCCTTTCCTGTAAGCCAGTCTCAATCCAAGGCTATTTTTGATCTTATTCATGTTGATATTTGGGGACCCAACACTGTTGTCTCTTTACATGGTCATCGATATTTTCTTACAATTGTGGATGATTTTTCTCGATTTACATGGATCATATTACTCAAAAACAAATCTGAAGTTCGAACTCATCTTCAATTTTTTTTTGCTTTGGCGAAAACACAATATTCTCATTCAATCAAAATCATCCGATCTGATAATGGAAGTGAATTTAATATGCCCTCTTTTTATGCCTCTCATGGCACTATTCATCAAACATCTTATACAGAAACCCCTCAGCAAAATGGCTTAGTTGAGCGTAAACATCAACATATTTTAAACATTGCTCGTGCGCTTCTTTTTCATTCCCATTTACCTCAACTTTTATGGGGATATGTTGTTCTTCATGCTATTTATCTTATCAATCGTACCCCAACTCCCTTACTTACAAACCTCACCCCATATGAAAAATTTCATAACACCAAACCTGATTTTTCCATGCTCAAGGTCTTTGGTTGTCTCAGTTTTGCATCTACTTTAACTGCCCATTAACATAAATTTGATTCCAGGGCACGACAATGTGTTTTTCTTGGTTATCAACCTCATGTTAAAGGATACATCTTACTCGATACAGAGACACGTGCCATCTTTGTTTCTCGCAATGTCACTTTTCATGAAACCATCTTTCCTTTTCTTCACCAAACTTCTTATGATCCCACTTCCCCGGTCAGGTTACTTGAATCTAATACAACCTATGATGATTCTCCTATACCACCACCTCCAATACATCACCAACCATCTACCATTTCCTCTCGCCCGCAAAGAAACCATCGACCACCCACTTATTTACAGGATTATCAGTGCTACAATACCATAGTTGCTGCCGATCATCCAGGTACACATCATTCTTTAGCTACTGTAATGTCATATCAACATCTTTCGCAATCACACTTACACTATACATTAGCCATTACTGCATCCATTGAACCGAAAACCTTTAAACAAGCCAGTAAATACCCACACTAGACTAAGGCAATGCAGGCTGAGATTAATGCTCTTGAGCAGAATAACACTTGGATCATCAGTGATTTACCACCTGGCAAGACACCAATTGGGTGTAAGTGGGTTTTCCGTGTGAAACATCGAGCAGATGGATCAATTGAGCGATATAAGGCTCGATTAGTTGCCAAGGGTTATACACAAACTGAAGGGGTTGATTATTTTGACACCTTTTCTCCAGTTGCAAAGATGACCACCGTTCGACTTCTTCTCGCTTTGGCTGCCAGAAATCAATGGTATTTACAACAGCTAGATGTTAATAACACTTTTCTTCATGGAGACTTACATGAAGAGGTATACATGTTGTTTCCTCCAGGCTTTGAACACCCTGATTCATCCAAGGTTTGCAAACTTCAGAAATCTCTTTATGGACTAAAACAGGCAAGCCGGCAATGGTTTTCCAAACTTACTACTGCTTTGCTCTCTCTTGGCTACACTCAATCAACTGCAGATTACTCCATGTTTGTCAAGCAAGTTGCTAATGAGTTTACTGTGTTACTTGTCTATGTTGATGATATTATCTTAGCAGGTAATTCATCAACTGAACTCTCCAACGTTAAATCCTTTCTTGATCAAGCTTTCAAAATTAATGATCTTGGTAATCTTAAATATTTCCTTGGTCTCGAAGTTGCTCGAAGTACCACTGGTATTCATCTTTCTCAAAGGAAATATGCTTTGGAGATCTTGAAGGATTCAGGCTTCTTGGATTGCAAACCCGCCAAGACACCCATAGCGGTTAAATCAACCTATAAATTGACTTCCACCGATGGTGTGCATCTCCCTAACAACACTGCTTACAGGCAACTTGTTGGTAAACTCATCTACTTAACGTCAACTAAGCCAGATCTTTCTTATGCTGTGCAACAGTTAAGCCAATACATGGATACACCCACTACACAACATCTGCAAGCAGCACATCGAGTTCTTAGATATTTGAAAGGCTGTCTAGGCTCTGGTTTATTCTATCCCGCCTCTTCTTCACTTCATCTTCGAGCCTTTAGTGACTCTGATTGGGCAGGGTGTCCTGACACGAGACGATCGGTCACTGGCTATTGCATCTTCCTCGGCAAATCTCTCATTAGCTGGAAAGCAAAAAAGCAACCTACTGTCTCTCGATCATCATCTGAAGCAGAATATAGAGCTTTGGCATCGACTGTTTGTGAAATTCAATGGCTACATTATCTGCTCACAGACCTTCATGCCCCTGTTCAGTGTGCAACACCATTATTTTGTGATAACAATTCCACAATCCAAATTGCTTCCAATCCAACTTTTCACGAACGCACCAAACACATTGAGATAGACTGCCATATTGTTCGGGAAAAAGTTCAACAAGGGATCGTGCATTTGTTACCTTGTTCTTCCGCTGCTCAATTGGCGGACCTCTTCACCAAGTCTCTGGCTGCTCAACCTTTTCGGGACAATCTTCGCACGCTGGGAATGCTCAACATCCATTCACCAGCTTGAGGGGAGCTATTAGCTGAAATAAATTGGTCGTTTAGCTTATTTGTATAGTTAATAGAATTAGTTTCCAGTTCGTTATTTGTACAGCTGTATTTACCTTTTTCTAGAATCTTCTTTGTTTTTACTGGCTGAAAGCATGTATATAACTGATGTAAATGATTGTTTCATCGAATGGAAAATCATTCCAACATTTTCCACACAAGGGGCAAGGGAATGAAGCCTCCACCAAAACATATGCTGCCTCCTCATGATCGCCACCTTTTGGAAGAGGACTTGGAAGGCTACCGTGGACCTCCTAAGGGCAAGGGAGAGAAGCCTCCACCTTACCGCAAACCACCATATGGCAATAAACCCCCTTATCGACCACCGTATAAGCCTCCACACAAACCTCCCCACAAGCCTCCGACAGCTAACTGAGTCATGATCCCATATATGACTGGCTTAGTTAAAATGCCTATATGTATACTTAAATAAGAGCTCTATCATAGAGAGTGTTATGCTCTTCCGTACGTCTGAGCGTTATCTATGATTTGTGTTCGAAGACCTTGTACTTGGCTTGGCTAGTTATAGCTTATGAAAGTAGATGGATGTTCGTTATTCAGGATTCTTCTGTTTCCGTCTGAGAATTTAAGTTTGACAAGCCCTGGCAGCCGCATGCAAATCCCAATTATTACGACGTAACGCTCCTAGGGCATAACTCTTAGCTGAGTCAAAAAATAACAATAATAAAATAAGTTAGTCATACCTTTCGTCAAAAAAAAAAAAAAGTTAGTCATACCTATTATGTCACCTAAAACCAAAACCGAAGCCATGATCCAAGTTTCCTTTTATGAATAAAAATTTATTTTTAAAATAATATTTTTATTATTTATGATATTATTTATTTGTGATATTGGATAATATTAATATTAGACGAAAACTGAAAGACAGGTTCTTCCTGCCTGCCTTAAAAGATGAAGTAAGAAATTTGTCCAAACTTACATTGTGGTCCAGAAATTCAAATTACTATCGCCTATATGTAATGCAGACAGAGACTTAACATTTATTTGTACAGCATTTCACATGAAAAATAATTTTCATTTTCGTTACTCAGAAGAGCTTTGAAGTAGAGATACTCCTATAAATTGGAAAATTATACTAAACCGCACAGGTTCATACCATACAAGTTTGAAGAATAAAATGATAAATCGCCATTTCATTTCAGAATTTACACTGTGGATAAAAAAATGATAATAAGCCTTAGTTATATATAAATTTAAAGTTGTAAAATGAGTTGTGGTGACATATCATATTGACTACAATTACGGTAACAACTTAGTATCGCAAGCCTCCTTTGTTTACGGTAATGCAAACTGATATTCTTTTATCTCAATATATCGCTGCTAAACTATGCCTCTAATAGTGTTTTGCTTAGCTTATGCGTATACTACACTACAAGAAAATTACAAATTACCAACAATAAAAATACTGTAGAAAATTAGGGACGGAAAATCAATTCCTGTCATTAAAATTGTCTAAAATACAAGAAAACTATAAATTACCAACGGTAAAAGTACTGTAGGAAATTAGAAGCAGAAAATCAATTCTTGCCATTAAAATTGTCCAAAAAATTTACATTTAGTGGCCAAATTACCAATTTTTTGTTAGTAAAGATGGAGAGAAATTTTTCCAGCAAAATATAGCGATAGAATAGCCATTTCCATTGGTAAATTTGCAGGAAATGCTTGGCGACAAAAATAGGCATCAGGTTGTAACAACGGGATTGGATTCTGCTGGTGAGTTACTGACAAAAGAGTATTTCGTCGGTAAAATTAAAATATAAATGTCGTCATTAGCTTTGGCTTTAACGTTTTTAATAAATAAAAAATGTGGTTAAGTGTTTAACCTACCCATGAAACCCACCAACCCCGCCCCCCCTCCGTAACACTAAATGATATCATTTTAGTTAAGTGTTTAACCTATCCATGAAACCTATGCCACCCCCTCTCGTCGATGCTCATTTTCTCCTTTCTTTCGTTTTCTCTTCTATCACCGTCGTCATCCGCACGTGCTTTGGTTCCCTTCTCACCATCCATCTTCTTCCTTTTGCGTCCATCTTCTTCCTTCGCATGCTTCAGTTCCCTTCTACATCTTCTTTCTGCGTCTTTGCGTGTTTCAGGTCCCTTCTTCCTTCGCGTGCTGCCGTTCCCTTCTTCCTTCCGCGTCTTCATTTGATCATCGGTTAAGGTAAATAGGTTTTGTTTTTTACTGGGTTTTGTGTACTGCTTTGATCATTTGCGTTTTTGTTTGTGGTTTGATTGTATGAGTAATCATTGGTTTATGTTTTTTACTAGGTTGACGTAAGGTTTAATCATCGCTTGAGGTATAAAACCCATACATTGATATTTTGTAATGCATTATGCTTAGATTATAGTATAAGCATCAGTAGTAGATAGATTATATTTTTGTAATAGATTAACAATCATCGATTTTCTTATTTAAAAGCAAAGCTTTGGTTAGGAGATAAGAACACATAATTAAAGACATAAATTATAGCATCTTGATATAAGGAGAAAGCAACTTCTGAGAGAAAAAAAGATTTTCAATCAAAATTATAGCATCTTGATATAAGTTGTTAAAATAAAGGAAAAAATTAACCCTAACAAAATCTCATGTTGATGATGGTGAATCAACAAATTGAACCGTGTTTGAGCAGTGAGTTGTGATTTGGTTAAGGATATAAGCATTATATTATGATTTCATTAATAATTTAAATATTATGTTGTGATTTGGATGAACATTTGAACTAGATGTTATGATTTTGTTAAGAATTTGAACATTATATTGTACTTTCGAAATTGATGATTTGAACATTATATTGTAATTTAGTTGATAATTTGTCTAAGAATGTGAAGAACCAATAAATATTGCCTAAGAAGGTGAAGGTTCATATGTATCAGTATAAATAAAAGATACCTATCATTGAGTAAACATCGAAGAGATTAGGTGTCTAGTGACTTTGAACTTTCTCACCATTTGACACATTCTCAAGCAATTAGATGCTTTTTGAGCTTATTTTGGTATGAGTACTGCTTAGGCTTAAGTTACACTAAATCCTACTAGATCGAGGCTTCATCCTCATATGACTTTTGGGGTTTTTTGTAATCACCCATGTATCATTTGATGGTTTTTTTTTGTTCTCATCAATGAAATATAAATATTTTATTTTTTCAAAAAATGACATCATAGATAAGGATAGGGGTTATTTAGAACTTTTGTGAAATATTAAGGTGTAATGCAAATCTTTAATATCATAAGCATTGGTAGGTAGTTTTCTTTATTATGTTTTATAAGATTACATGCTTTACAAAATACACTTTTTTGTTATTTGTGGTAAATGTGCATATTAATGGATCATTATTTTCTTTATCTAGTTATAAATTTTCGTATTAGGTATCTATTACCCATAACAAAGGCAAATGTAACTTTCGTTAGCAAGCAATATAATAGTAGGTGAGTTGATCCCTCGATGAAATGGTATGGATTAGAATAGTAAATAAATAAAAGAATGGATTTTGATTAAAGAAATATGAAATAAAATAAAACCTAAATAGGTAGATAAGAGAATAAGTGGTAAGACAATTGACCAAAAAAGAATTCCATATAATATCAAATTTTAGGCAATTACTTCCCTTATTATAAATTTTTATTTTATAATTCAATTAACCTAGAATGGATATGTTAAATTGGATTGATAGGTTCCTCTATATATTGAAACTACATTCTCTGTACTCTCGAGATACAACCATCTACTTTTTAGTATGATGAACTGTATCTATACTAATTTAACACCCATGTAAATACATTAAGATTTATAAGATCCATATAAGGTTTCATCTTAACACCAAAAAGATTATGCATGTCTCTCTCAAGTATCTTGTTTATGCATGTCTCTCTCAAGTATCTTGTTTAACTCATATTACCTAACCTACGGTTCAGGCCCTCTTGAGGCATCCATAAGTGAATTAAAATCAAATTTAGTTGCTAGCATAACTAAATCATACATTAAGATTAATAAAAGACAACTCACATAATTATATCTCAATTAATATATTAAAATGAATCGATCTTTAGAAAAATAAAAACTAGATTTCTCATTATTTATCATATAAAAGTGTTTAACTATGAATCACAATCAAAACAATGAAAGCAATAGACAAATATAAGGAAAATGTAATACAAATAGACCTATATAAAAATCCTTATTTTACCAATAGATATGGTATCTTAATATGGATTTTTTGATTAAAATAGCCTTAGAATTGGTCTCTTAAAGGTTTCAAACCTTTAGATTTCAAACCCTAAAATTATAGAGCAAATGGTGTGTCTAAACAATAGTCTCTAAAAGTTGTCTAAAAATTAGGATATTTGACATTTATATATGTTTTCATACCCTTCGACACATACCCTTTGTCATGGATCTACCTATGTCTTTTATCGAAGAGATAAAGTCTTTGACATGCTCATGTTCTTAGGCCATGAATCTTCTTATTTATTTTGAAATTAATGCGTGATTTCTACCATAATCATATCCTTATATCGTGGACCATATTATTTCTCTTGTAATTATCATACAATTTTTAGCACAACTATGGCTCAAGACCTATTACACAATAAAATTTCTTCAATTTCACAACAATCTCTCTTCAACCCCTATTATAGGTCACGTGTCTTATTTTACTTAATCCACATAGGACATGAGTTGGCATATGGGCATAGATAGGAACACATAGGCCAATCCATGTGCCTTCAAGAATTATAATTTTCTTTATATTTTTGCTTAAAATAGCCCCTAGTTCTTAAATAATTTCATCCTATAGTTAATTTATTATAATTATATGAATATAAATCTAAGGTAAGTAAAATAAGGTAATTTGACTTGAAAATAAAGCAAAATACTTTTAAAAATGTCCATGTTCATGCATATTAAATATTCTCATGCTTACGCTTTTGCTCGTCCTCAAGTAAATTAATTTCAATCACTCTTAACTTAAATAAGTGACAATTTTAAGGAAACAAAACAAATATATTAGAGAAATTAAGGTTATCCATCATCTAAATTGCGTTATTCATCAACTAGAAAGGCATTCAAATACTTGCATTCAATTCTTAATCAATTTAATTTAATCTAATAAACCTTTCAAATAATAACTTAATCCATATAATTTAGTTTTTAACTTAGAAAAGCCACCTATTTGAAAATGTAATGGTTTCATTTGTCTATCTAAAAGGTTAGAGTTACTATTATTCTTCTCTCTAAAACTTACTTTGTTATTTTAAATTGATGTTCTTAGTTTTTGATAAATGAATTTGTTTATGTAGGAAAATTTTAAGGTGATGGAATAAGCTTCCTAAAATTAAGAACATCAGTTTTCTTTGGCAAGTAAGATTATTGGCTTCTTCTCTTTCTATTAGTCATAATTATTTCCTTTTTAGATTATAATGCATATTTAGTTTACTAGTATTTATGTCTTTGTTAATATTGCATAATATTTTTAAATTTTGTGAATTTTTTGAATGACTCGAGGTTCAATACACTTTATTCCTTTGTGTTTCCTCGTATTGATCTTTTAACCCTTATTTTTATTTATCTTTAGTGCACCATGTTATCAAGTATTTAGTCATTAGTTCCTTATTTTTAGTCTTTCATAATGACAAAAAAATGTAAAGCTTTAGAGATTAGTATTGTAGGTTTTTCATATTATTTATGTTAATAGCGTGCATATGGGTTTTTTTTAACCCCTTTTGCAAATCTATGTCAAGTCTGTGGACCTTCCCGCTTACAATGTTGTCGTTCAAGACGGTGGCGTTATTATAATGCAACGCTGTTGTTGTAGTTTGTTTTATTTGTATCAATATGTGCTCACACTGTCATCATTTTCTTGGCTTGTACGATGTAAAGAGTTATTCTCTTCAGACTTTGGTCTTCTTATTTTTATTATCAATCAAATTTTTTATTTTTCAAAAAAAACATTATCCTTTTTCTATGTATGGTAGCTAACTACAACAATCTTTGAGATCGTTTTGTTATTTTTGGGGTAGGAGAGTTTTATTCCCCCAAATGTTGTACTCCAATTCTTATTAATTTTAAAAAATAAATCGTCGATTTAGGGTTATGTATATATATTACAGTAATTTTCTGTATTTTGGAGCAATTGTATCGTGTGTTTTAATTTTACTAAATATATTGATGGGCATTTTAATTTTCTTAGACATATTCTAAATATTCATTAGTAAATGGAGAATTTTTATATTTTAAATATACATTATTATGTAACTTTATAAATAAATATGACATTAATAAATACCCTTTAACAAATAGATGACTGGAACTATAGCAACAATATCAAATGCTGCATATATAAGACTTTATTACTTTTTAATTTTGTTACCTTTTTTATATGTAGTAACAAATTAATATTGTCGTTGCCTTTTATTATTATTAAAGGTAATACTTTAAAATTTGTTACCTTATATTAATTTTTAGCAACACATTTTTAAAGTGTTGCACAAATATTGTTGCGTAAAGCACTTTTTGCCGTAGTGAAGGAAAAATATTTATAGGTATATCCAACTAATTATATCAGCATATTTCAATTAATTATGATTATCACATGCATATTCTAATATTTATTTTTATGCTACAAATTATTTATCTTTATTTAAATATCTTATATAAATTCTTTTGATATAAATAATATCTAGATGTTGCAACTTTTGCCCTTGAATGATATCTTTATTCTTTTAATTTGAATCCACTTTTGTCATTAAATGAACGTAGAGAACATAGGCTCGAGTTCTTATTTTGTAGGTAGTCGTGCTGATAAAGTCTTGACCACAATGAACTAATTCAGGGGGCGTCTCGAATACATGGATAAGAGTTAATTCATGAGGGTTAAATGGCTTGAACCCACATCCTGCCATAAAAGGGTACAGAGATACTATACATAGAGGAGTTTTTGAAGAAGATAAGTATCTGAAACTCACTACAAGAAAAATTGTCATCACCGACGGTATTATACCGACGGAGAATGAATGGCATGGAAATGTCGACGGTATCACTTCATCCGTCGGTGAAGAACAAAAACATTGCGACGGTTAAGAAAGCCGTAGCGAAAGTTGGTGGGAAACTTTCGCGGTTAATAATAGCGACGGATATATTCCGATGAATAAAAGTCCGTCGGTACATACAGACGGAATTTCAATTTCGGTCGGCATATGTGTCGTGGAGACAATGTTTACAGACGGTTATGTTCCGTCGGTATATTTTGTTTAGAATAGCAACTGATATATACCGATGAACAATTTCCGTCGGTAAGTACAGACGGAATATTAATTTCGGTAGGCAAATGGGTCGTTTATAAATTGTTCACCGACGGTTCAAAAGTCGTCGGTACAATTTAAAATAGCGTCTGGAAAATAGGTTAGGTGCCGACATTCAACGACGGATTTTTAAATTATACCGACGGATTAAGGCCGTTGGTAAAATTAGGTTAAATTGTCGTCCTGCTTCCCCCCTTCTCTCCATGCCCGACTCCCTTCTCTGTCTCTCCTCTCCCCCGGCGATCAGCTGCCCTTCGTTGGCATCCGACCCCCTCCTGCGTCTCCGGTGACCACGACGTCCTGCTTCCCCCCTTCTCTCCTCGCCCCGACTCCCCCTCTCTCCACGCCCGAATGCCTTCTCTTTCTCTCCTCTCCCCCGGCGATCAGCTGCCCTCCGTTGGCGTGCGACCCCCTCCTGCGTCTCCGGCGACCATGACGTGGGTCTTCTCCGGCGACATCGACGCCCTCTCCTCTCTCCTCTGGTGGATCCGACGTGGGTGAGGTAAGATTTTTGTAATTTTTTAAAGAACTAAATTAATATAAATATGTTAGATTTATATTAATTTGTTATTTATGTTAGATAATTTTTGTTATTTTTTAAAGAACTAAATTAATATTTCAGAAAGGGTATAATCGAAAAAAAATTATCCTAATGCTATTAGTAAATTCTTAATTTATAAATTTTAGTTATTAACTATGCAATTAATTAATTCTTAAATAAATTAAAACAATTTGAGTATTTACTGTGGAAAATGAATTATAGAATTTAAACTTTCCAATCGTACAGTAAGGTTATTAAATTAACCATTTTATTTCAATATAAACGATAAATGTCTTTTAGTTCATATCTTGAGCTGAAATTAATGATTAGGTACATTGTTAAGTAATAATTAGGGCAACAACTATGTTTTCTTTCATAAATATTGATTCTTGTGGATAATATGCTAGGGTATCGAATTTGTTGCATTATTGATTTATTTTAATTGGCACATTAATTAATAAATAGATTAGTTTTAATTCTAAAATTGTCAATATTAATAGAGGTTATTTATTAACGTTATTATGCAAAAACTTTAAAAATTACAAACAATACAATGTAATTATTAAAATAATAAAAAATCAATAATTAGGTGGCAATTACAAAATTGAAGAGTTAGAATTTTATGATTTGAAGTTGTTGTGATTGTAATTGATTGATCATTATTAATTATTGTTGAAGAAATAACCTTGGATAGAAGTTGATTGATCATTATTTGAAGTCCTTGTGATTGCAATTCAACCCGATTGTAGTTGTGC
>JANKOE010000005.1:19314496-19328789 GCA_026284465.1 Erythroxylum citrifolium
CAGAGGAGGAAATTGAGGCTGCACATGGGTACATTTTATTGAACTGTCAGGAGGTTCTTCCATTCGTACAGTGAGTTACACAACTGATATGGTCAAGAGTTTATTACTAGTGTGTTGGACGTTACTAACAGCTGTCATTTCATGTGCAGCATGTACAAGGCATTGTTGCAGGAGATCATGCCTGGTATAACACAGGATGACATGAATAACGAAGTTGGAAAACAATTTCCTCGATGGTTCGCGCGATATGTAAATTCTCACTTTAAACTATTGCTATTGTTACCCTGTATGATTGAAATGTTCCGATGACATTGTACTATTGCCTTTGCTACTTCATTTTACATAGGCCGCCGAAAATCGAATACAGAACAAGTTCATTTCTGATCTTGCAAAGGGACCTCTGCGAACTGTTTTCTCATATCCGGTATATTTCGTGAACGGATATAAATACCATACAGAGTCGCATGGACATAGCATGTCAAGTATGAACAGTGGAGTTTTGATACAGGGAGAATTGATGGACTATTATGGGAAAATAATTGAAATTCTTGAAGTTGAGTACCCTGCTTTGCCAATTAAGCGATGTGTGATATTTAAATGTGAGTGGTAAGACCCGACACCAAACGTTGGAACAAAAGTGCATAGCCGATACAATGTGGTTGAAATAAATTACCGCAGACGATTGAGACAATTTGAACCTTTCATCTTGGCTATGCAAGCAAGACAAGTGTGTTATGTCCCCTTTCCAAGCTTACGACGTGATAAGGCGGATTGGTTGGCGGTTTGCACAGTTAAACTTAGGGGCGTTTTTGAATCACAAAGGAACGGAGAGCAGAGACATGACAGTGAAGCATTTCAGGAAGATGTGGCTTCTATCAATATAATTGAAGCGTATGATGAGCCGGGACCTTTGCACGATCCTTCTAACGATTATGTTGATATTTCATCTGCAGACTCTGACGAGGGTAACAATGGGTCTGAAGAAGAGGAAGAGTTTGATTCGTATTCTTCCGACGAGGAAGATGATTGTAATTTACATTTATGTTCTGATAGCAATTAAGTTATGTGTGTAATAGGCTATGTTATGGACCAAATACATTATTCCTTAAACATCATTGCAATTCTTATTCAAGGGATGTCGATGTGTTGAATGGTTCCTGACGGTAATAATTCTTACCGTTGGGAGGAATGGGGCAAATTTGTCCTGTCCCAACGAATAACCAATACAGGAAGCAGTGCTGCGAAAAACACTCAGATGCGTTTGCCATCCATGACCGATCTTCTACTTGAAGGTGTTTCCTATGATTATAACATCTATGTTCTTCTTCAGTACATCTCATTTCCTTAGTTAAAGTTCAAATGACATTATAGTAATTTGATGGTTTGCATTTCATGTTGTTATAAGGTCCCTGTATACTCAACGAAGAAATGTGTGCCAATAGAGGCCAGAGCGACGACACGACGACATATGATAGATATGGCAAATCGGTTATTGTGGAAGATTCGTCAATTGCAAATACAGGGTCTCTACAATCACGTATGCTACCATATCCAGATATGTTTTGTGTCACGGTGGTCTAATAGCACGGAAACAAATGTGAATATATGTTCTTCCTTGTATTAGGTGTAATTGTTCCCCCTTCTAGTTGTTCATGTGAACAATTCATCCTCCACACCAAAGAGCGGCGAGACATTAATAATTTCCTCTGCAAGTATGGCTATAGCCAAAACGTTATTGAAAGAAGGAGTCCAATGCCCTTCACCTGGTGGGGGAAGTCTTACTGTTTCAAAAGCTTCGTTTGAACGTGCCAGGACGCTTCTCGGGAATCCAGACCTCGAGGACTCATTTACTTTTACCGACTCTCATGTCACATGGAATCCGACGGAATAATTATTTGTTGTTGTATCTGTATGAATTTGGTAAACACAGAAATAATTGTATTAGTGTTGAAGTTGAAATGTTGTTGTTTACTTCTTTGTTAACTTTCAATGCCATTGGCTAATTATATGTCAATAACTTGTGTAAACGATTGCTTTAAGATTATTATATTTGTACAGACTTCGATAAATATTGTATTTCATTGAATAATATGGGACCTAAGAGACAACGTGAGGTTATGCGACGGAGGATTAGAGGGATGTTTAGCGGGCAGCCGCTGCAAGGTGAATCGTCACAGTCTGCGACTCGCATAGACTCAACTCCTCCTCCTGCACACCATCCCGTTCCAGATGAGCCATCTCCTGCTGGTCCTAATGCCACACCATCCCCTACGCCAACTCATATATCATCCAATACTACATTAGGAGATGGAGGAGACACCCGCCAGCCTGGATCTGTCGGCGATGATGAGCGAAAGTATATTACATATATCAATGAGCAGTAAGTATGGTTATAGCAAAAAGCAATGTTTGCTGTAGATTAAGCCTTAGGTGTTTCGGTCCATTTGTACACTACAATCACTTTTTGTTTTAGGTTCGTACCGTCTGGGCTGGCTTCCAGACATATGACTGCCATCTTTAAGGAAATGATTGAACCCGATAGATATACATGGAAGAATACCAGTGAACCTACTAAACAATTTTACTTTCAGGAGTTCGAGGTACAATAATTATTTATGTTATTTGTTTACTATATACTATATATAGTCTATATATATATATAGTCTAATGATATATATATTTAT
Source organism: Erythroxylum citrifolium (assembly GCA_026284465.1). NCBI lineage: Eukaryota > Viridiplantae > Streptophyta > Magnoliopsida > Malpighiales > Erythroxylaceae > Erythroxylum > Erythroxylum citrifolium. Next base: position 19,317,181 of record JANKOE010000005.1, read on the forward strand.
ATAGGTTTACATTAACTAACTCATTTTTGTTTTATTTATTAAACAGAAAGCATTTTTCTGGGACGCTGCTTTGGACGAGAGCATATACAAATTATGGGAGAGGCGGGCTCGTACACGTTATCGCGACTTGATTACCGTGATACACAAGGATGGTAGACGACCCCGCTATATTTCAGAGGATACTTGGAGTCGTTGGCTGGCGTATTAGGCATCACCTGCAGGAATGTCCATCTCAGGACGTAACTCCGCCAACAGACGTGGAGGCCTAGGTCAACAGAGTCTTGCCGTACATACAAGAGGCTCAATAACTCACCAAGAGCATGCAGACAGACTTGTAAGTATCTACACTTTACACTAATTTTGTCAATATTTAGCTTCGTTGTACTTTGCCTAATGATGATAGTATAAATGTCTGCTGTCACTTATGGCTGTGTTGAGTTGTTTCTTTGTTTCACAGGAGGCGAATATCATACAACTGTACAAACCTCTAACGAAGTTTAAACGATTTATAGTTCACATCTAACATTTTACCTTGTTCATGTAGGAAAAGTCATTGGGCACAAAGCCTACACCTGTTCAGTTATTTCTGCACACTCACACGAAGAAGCATGACGGTGTAACCTTCATCAACAACCGATGTTGAGAGCTGAATGTATGTCCAGTTAATGCATTTTATATATTTCTCAATACTGCTCCCGTCCTTCTTATTAATGTTGATTTCACATACCTTATAAGACCAATTACAGCAATCCCTTGAGCTACAGTCTCAGGGGGAGCAGCCTGTAGACGTCACACAAACGTATTTTGAGGCAGTGGGTGGGAGGGATCGCAAAGGCAGGATATTTGGTCTAGGTTCGTATGGGAATACATGTTATTCCCAATCTTCCATGTCCAGTATAGCAGCGTCCACTAGGCCATCGAACAACAATGAAGTCATCGAGCTTCGAGCCACAGTACAAACGTTGATGGACAAGATAGCTCATTTGGAAGAGGGGCAGACAGAGCGGGAGGAACAACGGATGAGAGAGCAGGAGCAACGAATCAGGGAGCAGATGAAGCAACGGATCAGGGAGCAGATGGAGCAACGGATGACAGAGCAGATGGCAAGGATGAGAGAAGAGATCCTGCAGATGACACAGTTGAGACCACCGTTGGACCAATCGAAGGGAAGTTCTACAGAGGACCACCCGCGGTTACCACAACATTAGATAGTCGATGTCATATATTTTAAAGTACAATCACAACAATTTATGTACACTTTGATGTGTTTATTACCAATTTTATGGCAGCTGACATTCTTTTCACGATTTACTTCTCATCGAATTGTCTTATTACACAAATATCTACAAATATACAAATTATCTTCGTAGGTACAGATAAGGGAACTCTTGAAAATATGTTACTAGGAATTTACAATACCGACGGATTGAGCATTTCTGTCGTAGCTTACCAACGGAATGAACAATCCCGTCGGTATAAACTACTGAATAAACTATTCCGACGGATTATATTTCCGTCGTTAATGTTTACAATCACTTATGCATCGCTCTTCAGGCACCGACGGTAGTTCCGTCCCTAAAATATACCGACGGAGTAATTCCGTCGGTGATAACTGCAATTCACCGACGATATGTTTAATCCTCGTCCGTCGCAACAAAATAACAACGGATAACAGTCGGTCGGTATCCTGTAGGCAATATACCGATGGACTAAAACCGTTGGTATCTAATACCGTCAGCCTTATTGACGACGGTTTCTTCGTTCGTCGCTTTCCGTTGGTAAACAAAATTTCCGACAGAAATTTTTGTTTCGCCGACGGCATATTCCGTCGGCAAACCACAGTTTTCTTGTAGTGACTTCTTTTCTAGTGGATTATAAAATTTCTTTGTTGGACAACTCCAAACGTTAAAATGATTCAAATTAAGCTTCCTACTCATTTAGGATTCAAAAGGGGTTTTAGGAACATGATTTAGGGCATAAAGTGAAGTCTTTAGTGTCTCATCCCTGAGATACTTAAAAACCTTCAATCTCGCCATCATACTCCTCACCATGTTCTTTAGTGTGACACTGTGCCTTTATGCTACTTTATTCTGCTTAGGTATACTGAACATAATTTGTTATGTAGTTATACCATAACTATCAAGAAACTCTGCAAGCATTTCTTTCTCTTGACTTAAATATTTGTGTGAAAATACTAAATGAAGGGATAAAATCACTTAAAAGTTTATTAAAATGATTGATATGGCCAAAATATGGAAAAAAAAAATGTTTTCCTAATTTACTAAACAAATTGTCCAATTGACTACCCAAACTATAAGTTTGGTCGATTTACCCTTCCAAAAGTTATTAAGAGCTTCTACCCTTGGGAACTCTAGGTTTGAACGACCAATGGAGTAACATTTAAAGTTATAAAATTATTAAAAAAAACATTCAAGGAAAGATCCAAAATTTATAATACTCACGAGAAACATCTAAAGCTCAAGATTCAAGTACTACCAAATTACAAAATCGGTTAACAACCCATTTTAATGTAGATATTAACCAATCCCATAATTTATTCAGAAGAAACAACATGATTTAGTGAATAGTAAGTCACAAAGTTGATTAATAACCCACTTTGGTGCAAATATTAACCATCCTTATGACTTAGTCATAAGAGACAATAAACAATTCTAGGGTTTCATGTAAATAGAATTTATAATTTTTTCTAAAATCCTAAAATCTTCAATCTAAAAGTTTCTAATATAAAAATTTAACATATTAAAAAATTAAGGGCTATAGAACCTATTGAAAAAAGTTATGATGCCACATGAGGAAATTATAAATTATAAATACGAGATTATTGGATCATTCAATAGCATTATGTGGACCTTAATAATTGATACATCAATAATAAACATTATTAAAAATACGTGAATTATAAGATATAGGGTGCGAGTTGCAATTGGATTCTTTAAGGCAAAAGAGAGATTTGAAGTTTCTGGAAGCAATGTCAGTCCTGCAATCAATAGATAGGGTTCACTAACAGGCATTTTAGTTAATCAGTTCGCGTTCTTGGTCGTTTTTTAGTACTCTTGAACTTTATAGAATCATCTTTATGAAATACCTATAAAATGAAAAAAAAAAAACTTGCGTTTCTTATTGATTAAAGTTAGATTACAGATGATATAAATCTAACTCTTTATAAGTCACTTATATTTAAGACTATGAGATGACAATAAAGATCAAGATTAATTAGTCAAAAGTTTGAATCTTATTGTTAACGAGCCCTGAGAGCTACACAAAATCATCACACTATATATAATAAACCTGTTGACAAGACCAAAACTCATAAAAGTATCACAAATGTAACCAAGGACTTACATATCTCTATTTTACCCAATTGTAAAATAAAATTTTAGTTGTAGCCTGCATAATAAAAGTAATATCATATTGATTTATGTCTATATATTATATATCGTAACTTCAATTGGAATAGTAGAAATATATATAGAAATGATTAGGGAAGTCGTAGGATAAATTCATATTACTAAAATGTTGAGTTAATTATACCGGACGCCCTGTGATTTATACTTTTTTTTTAATTTATTCCTGATTTTCAATGGCTATCATATCAAATATCTTATTGCGTACCGCAATAGTAAGTTGCATGCAAGCAGGAATTTGGCAACTTTGAAGTGTGACAAGAGTCATCTTCCTGAGCTTATCCTCTGACCAATTTATTCACGCTATGATGAGTGGGACCATACCATCTCATTTTGCTTTCTTAGTGGTGGTAGTGGGATCCTGCTCTTCTAGTCTTCTCCATATAGAATTTGAGAGAAAATTATTTCAACACTCTCACGTTTGCTATGACGCATGCACCTATAATTTTTACATTTGCAGTTTTAGCTAAAAATATAGAAAGAAATTCGTGAACGCTAAATCTCTATTGACATTTTATTTTCCCCACTTCAAATAAAAGTTAAATCAATTTGGATTTGTAGAAGAACTGAATTGGATAGAATGCCGTTTTTAAGGTCCGTGATCTCCAAGCCATAAATCGAGGGTCTATACGGCCCATTAACAATATGTTCGTTCCGAAATTATTTGTGTGACTAATTGGTTCTGTCAGATTTTGCTGGGGCTGGACGTCGCTATTCCGATTTATGTTTCTGTGTAACCTTGACTGCTGAATATCTGCAAAATAAATAAGGCACGCCGGGGGTTGATTGCTGGCAGGCCCCTCCAACGCTCAAGTTAGTCTTTTGAAGAGGTTTTGGTCGATGAGAACAGAGAAAACTAGGGTTGTAAAATATCGTATCTGTATCATAGCCAAATAGTACCTTATATATGGAATAACTGCTAGGTTTAGGTCTTTACATTTGCACAGGAGACTAACACTTACGAATGAACTGTGGACATGTGAACCTGGGCCTGGGCTTAGCACAGCCGACCTAACCATCCCGGCCCAAACCACTAATAATGACCTTATTAGTTGCTTTGGCAAATAGATGAACACTTATCCTAAAGTAAAATTTACAACACTAACTTCAATTGTTCTTTTGCAAGAAAAAAAGAAGGGAAGAGAAAGGAGCAGGAGAATATATAAATAAAAAAACATGGAAGTTTAATAATAAGTCTATAAATGGAATCTGGTCTAGATAAGATGGTACTCAACAGGAAGTAGATTGTATGTTGGTGAATTTAAAATTTTTTCTTATTTAAAAATACAGTTTGACCAAATTCTAATAAAAGAATAATATAGGATGACAAGTTAGTTAAGAACAATCATACGAAGGCAAGCAATGTAAAGAGAGTAGGAAGAAAGATTCAAATCGATTTTACAGTGCTTCATAAAACAAACCTTATCTATGTCACCTAGGACTCGTTAGGATTTTATTAAACTCTTCTTTCAACCATCTGACAAGGAACCTTGCAAGATTCTTTGTCTGTTCTAAGTAAAGAGAAACATTTTTATAATTTTCTTTAATATTAAGAAGTAACTACAAGTCCTCTTAAATTAAACAAGCATAAGAGAAATAGCCCCAAATAAACTTTGCAACTTCAATAACTCTTGCTTGCTCACTTTAATACTCTATGGCTGATAATCAATTCATAATAAATGTATTTATACTTAGAATATTTGAGAAATTTCTCAAATAAGTTTTTGTAACAACAAACCCCCTGACTAATTTTTCCGTAAAGGCCAGCGATAAACAACAACTCCTCACAAACACAGCTTACAACTTTCATTGTTCTATGTTATTAAAGAGCAACCCTGAATCACATCCTAACTAAAGAGTTACGTGGTTCCAGAGGATTTAACTATAGAAAATTAAGAGCAAAGAGCCCCCCTTCCTTTCTACTCTTTGGTTTTAAGAAAGTTGGTTTAAAAAAAAAGAATGAATGATTGCCCTTTTCTGACCCTTATTGCCCTACTTGAAAGTGGACAGCTAATAGGTTCCAATTATTGAACAAAATGTAATAAATTTATCCAAAAACTAAATAAAAAAATTAGGTATTTATTGTCTATAAATGTTTAAATAATTGTTAGACAGCCGGAGTAATCGTTATATTGACTAGTTTTTAAACACGATCAATTAACTAATAACCTACTCTTGGCTTGTCAGACAATCATAGGTTGGTATCTCGAATAGTTAGACCCTTAGCCAAATAGAATCTACTCTCTCTTAACTTCTCAAAGCAAGCATCAGTTAGTTGGTCATAACTCTTTGGTTAGTTGAATGTCTAATTGGTTGAAGTCAAATTATTCAGCAACTTTTTTGACAAATTGTTTGGCTTATCAATCTAAACCTTTTGACTCGTTAAAACCACAAGAAAAATGTTTTGAAGAATCAAATTTTAATGCTTCTATTTAAAAAAAATAAACAATTTATTTTGATAAAAATTAACTTTACTTACTTTAAAATTTCCTATATTTTGTTTGAATGGTCAAGATTTTTAAAATTAAATCCTTAATTCCTCTTAATAAATAAAAAGCTTATGTATAAAAATTGAATATGAGATGTTTATGCTTGAAAAGCCCCTGAAGTGTTAAAATGACCTAGTTAAGTTAACAAGAAAAATTAAATTGATTTTAGATAGTGAAATATCTTTAATCTTCCTTTTTAGCTTCATAGGTCACTTGATACATGAATTCGCTATATAGCATGCCATTTGGATCAATTGATGTATATGCTTGAATATTTCTTTCTTTTTCTTTAATTTAACAAAATTAAAACATTAGTTAAAAATATGATTTGTTATTACAAATATAGATTTTTACCTGGTTTGCAATTTCCTCCTCTTTTATGATGACAAAACATAGTGTGACGTTGAGAAATAAAAAAGAGTAACATTTTCATTTAAGCTTAATTCCTCATATGTCAAAGCAACATAAATTAACTTCCCCTTAATCTATACATCATTGATTTTTATCAAATTTACCTTATACAAAGATTAGGAATTGGTCATATTATTAGTCAAGATTCAAATTTAGCTAAGTTTCATAAATTTAATAAAGTAAATAATAAAAGTTCTTATGGCAGGATCCTTGGCATCCAAGAGTTATTCTGAAGGACCTCTTAACTCCCAAAATTATTAATGGCTCAGAGTTACCAATGAATGCTAAAGTCTCCAATGTTATCAGAAATAATATGTGGAACTGGGGGGAAGCCCCAATTGAGACTATTCAAACCTTAGAATCCTTACATTACCAACCAGAGTACTCTTGACCTGACAGATTGGAATGGCTAGTAAGCCCCTCCAAAAGCTACTCTAATGCATCAGTCTACTCCATCTTGAGACCTCCCAATCCTCATGTCCCTTGGTGTAAACTAGTCTGGCATAAACAAACTAGCCCAAGACACTCCTTCATCCTATGGTTAGCTTTTCTTAATAAGCTTCAAACGAGGGATAAACTTCTCTTTTCATTTGCCCCAAATCACTGCTCCTTGTGTTTCTTGGCTAATGAGTCTATTGACCACCTGTTCTTTGAATGTACTTACTCAACAGCAGTTTGGACTCAGTGTTTACACTATTTTCAGATCCATTTACCAAACATACTCTCCCTTCAAGTCTTTCTAAGTTGGATCCAATTCCCTTCAAATCACTCCAATATTGACCTCAACCTTCTCATCATACTCCTATTTGTGGCTATTTATAACACTTGGACTGAAAGGAACCACCGAACATTCACAGACAAAGCCATGGAAGTTGGGAACATAAGCACTAGAGTGGTCTTCCAAGCTACAGAACTCTTCAGTGCAAATACTGAAGTCAGGTAATTTTGTGTAAGGCTCATTTTCACTAACGTTTGTTTTGCAGGTTGTCCTAGTTCTTGGCAATAAGATTCCATCCTTTTTGCTGGTGTTTCAATAAAGAGGACGGAATCAGAAGAATTTCCTTCGGGTATCACCAAGGAAGGATGGCAGAGAACACTGTCACTTATGTTGGAGGCACAAACTTGTCATCAAGCTGTTAGAGACAAGATGGAGGCAAGAAGTAGAAAAAAGACCTTGTCAGTTCACCAAATTGTTCAGCCTAATTCAGACGCTCCATCCCAGATGTCCTCTTGAAACTAGGATCCTACCCCCACAGTTGGTTTTTAACCACTCAGAAGCTTCCACGGTCTTAAAATGTAAGGATGAGAGTCACTGTTGATGTTCTCATTCTTGGGTGCACGTGGGAAGGAATATGATGAATGAAAGAGGCTGGGAGATTAGATGTTTCCACTCCTTTCAGCCAAGTGCAGAACACGGTTAGGAGGATCAACCAATGAATGTTGTATTTATTTTCTGGTCTTGGCTTTTAGCGGTATTAACTCTTTATTTACGTTCTAAGTTAGTACATGTCTGCGTTAGCTAGTTGAGAAGCTCCTTCCTACATCAACTTGGTGGGTAAATCTGTATAGGCCGTTTTCTTAAGGAATAATATTGTAGGGCTCTGTATGTCCATTGGTTAGGCTATCCCTTTTGGTTTTGTATAGAGATTGGCTTTTAAGCAAACTCTTGATGTACATAACTCTTTCTTTATCTATTTATATATCTGATTTATAAAAAAAAAAGTTCTTATGAGAGAATCAAAATATGAAATATGCTTATACATAAAAAAATGTATACAATGTCATTAAAAAAGAAAATACAATAAAACATCCATAAAAGCCTTACAAATCGTTAACAAAAAAAATCTTCTAATCTCCCAAAATATGTATATAAAATCATATAAAGATCTAAAAACATTCATGAATGTCATATATCCCCTTCTTTCTAATGACATAACAAAGGCAGAAAAGCAACTATAACTGATATAAGCTATAAAGGAGGAGGAAGTTGCCCTAATATATTATGGAGAATCTTAGTTAGGCATCCACTATAGTGGTCTAAGTGAACCAAGTTTAGCTCACCATGGATGATACAAGTACTTATTCTGCAAAGCTTTTGAAGTCTTAACAAGCTCTATTAGCTAAAGAAGTAACTGATAAATATATAGGTCATAGAGGTTTACTAGAGGGATCTCCTCATGATTGGTGCCTTCATTATTGAATTGTAGCTCCTTAATGTGAATTCGTGCCAGTAAAGGAGCTATATCATCCGAAGATTAAGCTCCTTTCTCACCACCAATCTTAGTTGAAAGAAATTGTCACTACCTAGAGTTGATAACTTCAAATTTCATAGGCTTAAGAGAGGAAGTAGCAAATAAGGAATCAAAGTAGAGCTCATAAGAGATTTATACAAAAGGTAATGAACTTTACAAAGTTAACTAAAAATTCATAATTGATCCAATTTACACATAATTGAAATTAACATTAAAAAAGATCAACTGAACTTTAATTTCATAAATCATTACCTTAATATGTTTAATTTGAACAAAAACGAATAAAATTCTCCTATTTGACATTATACCTAAGCCAAAAATTTTCAATTTTTGGCATTAATGACAAGCTTTTTTAGAAATTAATCGTATCAACCATTAATTTCATAAAGAATATATATTTTCCAATAATTAAAAATGCCCAAATTTTAACAAGTACCCAAAATTCAAATTTAAGAAAAATTAAACATTACCATATGTAATTGTTATTTCAACAAGCTTAAATCGAATTTTTCTTTCACTAAACAAACATCAATTCTTTAAAAAGCATAAAATATTTTCAATCAATTGCAAAATTACCAATTATAAAACTTCAAAATTGATACAATCTAAATGAATTTTCGTTAATTAAAAGGATATTCATTTATAAATCATAAAATTAACTTTAATTAATAAACAATTCAACAAGGATTTATAAATTCTCAAAAATATAAATTTAGAGAGTATTGGGGCTTGCACAAACTTAAAATGATTAAATTGAATTTGAGTATTAATGGAAATCAGTCCTAGAAGCTTAGTAGGATTCACTAGAGAGTTTAGAGTCACTTGACACTCACTTAAGTTAAAGAGAACTACATGAGAAAGGAGAAGACAACACGAGAAAGAACTTTAGAATGGAGATGGCAATCAAAGGTAAATGAGCATTTCATTTAAGAAAAAAAATCTAAATTGATAAACTACTATCGAATACTAAACAAATACTAGAAAATAACAAAATTTGGAGATAATTGGAGAGAAATGGGTGAGGAATGGAAAAGGAACAAAAAGAGACAAATTGGAAGTTTACAAAATTTATGAAGAAATCAAGTTTTAATTCTAGCCATAGAATTCCAAATTTCTGAATTAAAGTTGAGTACAGAATACTGTTTCAGTTTAAGAACAGTTCGAATTATTTAAAGTATAACTTTTGGAGTACTAAACCAAATTGATTGATCTTGGTGTCATTAGAAAATTAAGACAATGGGGAACACATTCTTAGAATAAATTTTTGCCAATTTACTTCATTTCCTAATTATAATGTTCATGGAAAATAGACCCGAAGGTTTAGAAATTTAGGAGATGTTGTAAGAAAGAATAAGAGTTTGGATATTGTATGATCATATAATGTTAAAATAATATTAGTGAATGAATGGTTGGTATTTAAGTACCAAATACATGTGTATAATGGAAATGAAGAGGTTCATATGATTGTATTTATGATTCAAAGGAAATGAGTCATGGGTATTAAATATAAGTGAATGAGATTTGGATACTGTGAGCTAATAATGCTAGAAATGAAATGACAAGTAATTGAATGAATTTTGATTCTAATAGTTTTATTAAGGTGTAAACCTAAGTACAAATTATACTTAGATAAGTTTTGAAATGTAATTGATAATGTGACGAGAATAATAGAAAGATACCCGAGATTGTCATTGAGTATACATTGTATATATTCCATATTTGTACATAAACGAATACTTATAATTGTGCAATTATTAATGTGTGTACAACGTGTGTATTGCATAATTTTGGATGTGCAGGATAAATGCTCGCAATCAAACATGTTGGGCCCCGATCCCTCTTCTCTGGTAAATAAGTTGTCGAATTGTATTTTGAGGTTTAATTTGCTATTTTTAATTTTGGTTGGAATAAATTGAGGATTTTATTGCTTAAGTTATGATTATTAAATGAAGGGATTTAGTGAAATTAGATTTGTTGTTTAAGTTTATTTGTTGATCAATCATTATTTGTGATACATTGTTGGTATTAAAAAGAATTATATGATTTGAGGAGGGATTAGAGTTTTATTAAGTTATTAGAATTTAAATAGAATAAGATGTATAAGGGCCATTTAGGAAGATTATAAATGTTTTTTTCTTTTAAGGTTTAAGGTTTTAAAGATGGGCCTTGTAGTCTTAGTATGCTATTTAATGAAGAAGTAAAGAAAGCAAGTGGGCTTTTAGCCCTTTTATATTGAAATTAAATGAAGAGGAATGGAAGCATTGGGCTAGGGTCCATGTAGTGGCAACTAAATGAGAATGAGAGAAAAACAAAAGGAAAAATGTGTAAGGAGAAGTCATAGGTGGAGGCTGATGGACGAAACTTCTAGGAGAAGAATTAAGTGAGGTGTCATTTTTTTAGCCTTAGGTTTTAAGTTTAAGAAACAAGTTATTTAAGTCTTTTAAGAAAGGAAACACACGAAACTCACCAAGGAAAAGAAGAGGCCACCGAAACTCACCCAAGAAAAGAGATGGAGAGTGATTTTTGGCCAAGGAAGAAGAGAAGCTAATGAAGTGTGTCGTGTGTGTTAAGTGAAGAAGCAAGTTGTATTCCTTAAGCCTTGTGAGAAGAAGACTTACGAAACTTCAAGAAGAAAGGAAGAGAGTGAGGGTCTCGGCAAAGAGTAGAGAAGAAGAAGAAGAAGAAAAAGGTTAGGGCTTTGTTATTTTTATGCTTTAGAAAGGAAGATTAAAGAGTTTTAAGCAATAAGAAAGTTGAAAGGAAGAAGCTATCCTCCATTTGAAGCTAAGAGAGAAAGTCGTGGGTCATCTTCAAGGTGAGACAATTTCGAAATTTATGGATTTATAGGTAGGATTTGTGTCTTTCTTGCTTTAATGGTGGTTTGAAGAGTATTGGTGAAGGAAAAAGAAAAGAAGAAGAGTTATGGAAGTTAAGCTAAAAAATCTGATTTCGTGGGTTTCCTATGAGTAAGAAGATTTTCGAATTTTTGTTGGTTATTTAGATAAGTTTTGATGCTAATAGTTTAGATAAGG
>JANKOE010000005.1:19351566-19365053 GCA_026284465.1 Erythroxylum citrifolium
TTCTCTTTCCTCTCATAATCCATATAAATTCACTCAAATATCAAAGTCCTCAAAACTAAACAATTCTTTTCTCGTAATTTTTCTTAAATTAATCAAATTTTCTTAAATTCATAAATTGTCTCACCAATTTCTTTCTCATTAAAATTCATTCTAATATTTCTAATTTTCACCCAAAAGTTCGGGGTCTAACAATTAGGGTTCGAGTTTAAGGTTGGAGAGACTGTAAGGATTTGAAAGGACAATTGTCTTGTAGGTTTTCAATAAAGTTAGTCTCAATTAACGTAATTAGTTATGTAAGAAATTATGGTTCAAAGGTTTAAAAAGTAGTTTCCTAACTAAAGAATAATAGTGTAAGGGTCGGATAACTTTCTTATTACAGGGTTAAAGTGCGCATAAACTTCTAGCAAATTTTCATTATAAGAAAATTTTCATTTGTAGATAATACACTGGATAAGAGACTTGCATCAATCATCATCTCATTATCATTATAAATATTTTGCATCTGTACTTGTATCACTAAACAAACAAAAATCATATAGGAATTTTTGTTATAATCCATACGATAAGAGATTTGTAGAATCCTAAAACTTGCAGAACCATTTCTACGCATTTTTTTTAGTGATTTCAAATTTTATGTTTTCCAATCAAGTTATGTTTATAGCAAATCATATCTTATATGTGATTTTCTAACAGTTGTGACATTTTACAATTACAAAGTTTCATATTATTAACATATTATGTGTGCTTATCTATTGTCTCCTACTCACAAAAAAAAGTTAATTGACCATAAAGAAAATGATTATGCATTACTCATACTTGTCTCATATTTCATGTGGCTAGCATACTATGAGATTATTTATTGCATCAATCATCATGTCATTCTCATTATATAAATATTTTGTATTCATATTGCCTATGATATAGAAGGTGGGCCTTTTGAATACATCTGGATGCAAACTTAGAATTGAAATGATCTTCCTCATTTCTCAATCCTTTGAATCAAATTAATTCTCTTTTCTAGACTGTCCCATTATATCGAATCAATCGTAATTTTCTAGTAAAATTCTACAAGGTTAGAACCCGAGTAAAAAAGGTACCTTAAATTTGAGATTCATATAGCCTTAAAGGATCCTTATACAATATAAGTTGAGAATATGACTTATATTATCCTTATTGGTCAATAATACTCAAATAGTATGATTCATACGTTACAGTATTGACTTTCTTTTACTAAAGCGTATGTCTTTTCTTCAATACAATACAAATGATAGTTCATATATAATTAATGCTTAAATTGAGTTCACTTATTTAATCTACCCTTCAGAACTCACATTTGGCACATTAAGATAGATTGGATGAATAAATCCTTTCTTTATGTTATGTCATTACTAATATCCTCTTACACCTTTTAATATACTTCACATCGACACTATTGTTTTAAGCTTTGAGCTCTCGCTTATTACCTAGACAAATTACTTAAAACTATTCTCATCTCCATTCCTACAAAATAATGAAGGTGATCACTTGTGAGAGAAGGTATCTCATATCTGTCCAACATACTTCTTGTATCAAGAATTGAATGTTCAGCGCTCATTTAACATTCACATTAGAGTAAAAAGTTTAATTTAAAATCAATCATTCTCATATTTATAGAATTGAATTTTTATTTAAAATTTATTCTATAAAATGTTATTTAATTCACAATTAAACATATATTGTATCAAATATTCAATGACAAACAAATTATTATCATTAATAACAAGTATCATAAATAGTCACTAGACATATTCATTTCTTTTTATTATACTATATCCTTGACATAGTTAAATTTGATACCTATGTGTTTTATTTGATATTGATATTTGAGCTTTTTATTATAATCTTTAAATGCACTTGTTCATATATAATATAGTGTGCATGAGACTATTGGTTTCTTCAAAATAACGAATCATCTTTATGTTGTATTCTTTGTATGGCATTCGTGGATATTACATATTGCTTAGGTGCTCACCTTTAGTAATTAGGATCACAAAAACATTTTACTTTCTTGTATATAAAAATTATTCAAAATTCAACATCTTCAGATCTTCTATCTTGTCTCCATTATTTTATTTAACTTTACTATTAGAATCTTTCTAATTAATCTGATCACCCACTAGTAAAATAAATTTTCTTTTACTGAGAGTCTCCAAACATGTTTTAGTTTATTTTCTTTCATATAGCATAAACATTGCAATTAAATGCTATTTTGAATGCTGATAAATCTTCTTTTATGGTCCTTTTTAAGTTGTATGTCCATTTTACTACTTCATCCTAGCTATTCTTATCACATGAAAGATTGTAGAAGGCTTGAATTTTAGTTTGTAAGCTTAAAGAATACTAGAAATTAAAAAATAAGTGGTTTCATCAACTTGGTTACATAAAGAGAGGTAAGAGTTTTTAGTCAAACTATATTTAAGTTTGTTCTTAATTCTTAATCTTCTTTTAACAATAAGCCTAATGATAAAAATAAATTTTAGTAGATTTTTGGAGCCTCACACCAGCCTAAACTATGGAACCTCAAGATGATGTACTGTAAGAGCTTTTGTGTATGATATGTTCGTGAACCGGGAGGAATGATGGTTTTTCCATTTGAATGAATCTCTTAATCCTAAAATAGAATTGTAATCCTTTAAGTTCTTAATTATTTCTTAAAAGCCTAAAAAAAGATTAGTGGGCTAATATTAGGTATTCGCTTTCATAAATGTTGCTACTTAGTGCTTTAAAAAATGATTTTTTAGAGAGTTAAATTATGATAGCTTATACAAAGGACAAGTTGGTTCTAGTTATTAAACCAAAATAATATATTTTCACTATTATTAACCTTGCATTTGAAAAAACATACATAATGTTTCCTCATCTTTAACATTTGCTTAAGTTTCCATGATGTGTTTGTTTAAGGTTTAATTTGCCAAAAATTCTTTCACTTAAAAAATTGTGAGTGCACCTACCTCACGCTTACGAATTCCTTATCTGCATAAAGCTTCTATATCTTCTTGACTAGTAGCTTCTTGTTCATGTTTCTTATCAATTTGATTCCTAAACCATCCTGATCCTTTCGTAAACAAACTTCTACTCATTAGAACTTTCCTTTATTAGTTTGCTTCCATCCCAGTCCAAAATATTGAGGTCCAATATCTATGTACGTTATTTAAAACTAGGATTACAAATTGAAGTATGCCTCCAGATGATAGGAATTTATTATTATATTGGCCAAACCTCTTTTGAATGGAATTAATAAGGGGTTGTCAGTCTTTGAAAGTTAGTCTTATGGTTATTATAGTGATACCTATGCACTTGAAAGGGAATTGAACACTTTTGAAATATGTTTCTTTGGCAGGATAGGCATTGATATCTGGGGCTCTAGCTAAAACACAATAACTATTCTCTTTTGCTTTGATTGTGAGGCTAGACAACTTATTGAACCCTCCAAGGAATTTAAGAATACTTAGCTCCTCCTTGATTACTTTCATTCTCCAAGTAAATTTGTAAGCTTTATATCCTCTAGTTTTGATTATAAGTCCTCTTTGAACAACATCTTCAAACTTTTAAACTCTTACTAAATAATTGTTGAACCTATAAGGAGAATATCTCCTTATTTAGATGGGGATACTCACTTTCTGTTAGGTGTGACTCAAGTATAATGGATTTTTAAAGAACGTGAAGGCTACTCCTAAACTTTGACATCTAATTTGAATTAATGAGAGGCATGTTTAGCTTTTTTTATGAAGCCTATGCCACTTTAGTTATTACTCCAAACAAAAAAATGTCCCTTTAATTTGAGATCTAAAGTTCCTAGTCGAATCATTCTTTTCTATATTCCTTATTGGCTTACTTTAACCCTAGTTTTTGATCTTCATCTTCATAAGCACATATACACCCCTCCACGACCTCACTAGTCTTCACGGGACTTACTGCTCTCGCCTCTTAGGACACACCTACTTCATCTCACACACTCTTACTCTTCATTCCCCGTTAAGGCTTCTATCTCAAGGCAGCGGAATATTTAGAAGCTTGACAGAATCTTTAAACCAGATTGTCAGTGATTAGCAAAAGCCAATGGGTTAAACTATTAAACAACAATTTCTCTAGATCCTCCTGTGGAATTTTCCTTAAAAAGTTTAAATTAGCTATATAAATAAGAGTGGCATTAATATTGATATTGAAATGATAAGGTTTACTTAGAAATACAAAAGTTGATCTATGAATAGGTAGTTTTGCATTTGAATGTGATGAGGATTAAATACAACTATAATTCTTCCATTATAGCGAACTTGATGGTTATTAATCACTACCCTTTTTTTTTCTAAAAACTAAAGGCCTTTTCAGAGCAAGTTAGTTTTTATTTTAGTCACAAACAAACTAAACAAAATAGGATTCTTTAAAATCAAATTGTCTTTGAGTATCTGTTGTGTATTAGGATAATTTAAGCCCTTTATAATCAAGTTATTATTGTCATATTTTAGTAAAGATGGGCTATTTACCCCTTTTTCTTAAGCTTCCTCCCTAGTTTCTTCTTGTTAGATACCACAACATCATAATTGCATTGACGTTTGTGTTCTTTAGATTGAAAATCATTGTTGTGTTGTAACTATTATTCTAATTCATTAGACTTTTGAGGGACTAAGGATGCATTTGAAATACTAACATTAATCTTCTCCTCCATCTTATTCTTCCCCTTATTTTAGACAATAATTCCATCTTGATCAAATTCTTTGTACAATTCTCCTTATTTTCCTTGCTTAAAACTTAGAGCCAATGTTTCCTTTTCTTCATCCAAGTTAGTCTGATCTAAATTCAATAAATCAACATATTCTCCAGTATCAAACCTCTTGTATGTAGGTCTTCATATTTGGGTGTTTAGGGTTTTGAGGGTTTTCATTACTAAATAGTTTCTACTTTTGTCTCTTTTAATTCACCAATATCATTCATCTTCATCAAACTTATAGTTCCTTATCTAACTCAACTTCTAAAACTATTCTTGCATAATTT
Source organism: Erythroxylum citrifolium (assembly GCA_026284465.1). Classification (NCBI taxonomy): domain Eukaryota; kingdom Viridiplantae; phylum Streptophyta; class Magnoliopsida; order Malpighiales; family Erythroxylaceae; genus Erythroxylum; species Erythroxylum citrifolium. Next base: position 19,356,598 of record JANKOE010000005.1, read on the forward strand.
AACTTTTTAAGTTCTACAGTATACTTATCAAGATAACCAAAGATTTCAATTGATCTAAATACACAGCTCGATCCTAATATAGACCAATATTCCACAAATAAGTTATGAAAGTAAGCCTACATTGGAATCTTCTCCATCATTTGTTTTGCTAGTATCATCTTATATTTTCACTTGTAAAAGATGATTAACTTCCCTTTTATGTGCCATCCACCTGCCTCCACCACTTTTATTAGGTTTGTCTCATTATTAAACTTATATATCTTCTTCATTCATATAAATATTCTCTGGTCCTAACATGGTCCAATTAGTAAGATGCCACATTTATAGCATGAAAAAAGTTGATCACTTCTCTGTGAAAAACTTACTAGAGGTGAACCACTTAGTTGCCTCAGCCTAGAGAATATCCAAAGGAAAAGTTACTACTGTCGTCATTGTTGATATAAAGAGAGAAGAATTTCAACTTTTCAGAAGTTGAGTTATCTCCTTACCACTTGACTTTAAAAAAGTTTAGTCCTATTCTAGAGGAATTAGGTGTTGGTTCTGCCTGAACTTGATGGGACTGGACGTTGCTGCTTGGAATCAAGTGTCATAGTGCTCAAGTCCGAAGAATTGGAAGGGGCAACCTAAGTAGAACAAGGTAACCTTACTAAGGTTCCCAATGTTGAAGAGGTTGAAGAGTTTTCGAAGAAAGCGGAAGTTAAAAAATAATTATATTCTAAGATTGAAATTAATATAAAGAAAAAGAGAAAAAAGAAGGTGAAATCACAATTTTAAAAATATTTTTATTAAAAAGAAGGTGAAAATCAGAATTTTTAAAATAATTTTTATTATTACTTAATTCTATTTAACATAATAAGTTATTAATTTACGTGATTTAAAATTTTCATAAAATTTCTTATATTTTATTGAAAAATTACAAATTTATAATATTTTATTAAATATTATTTTATTAACGGTCAATGATTATGTAGCAATGTCATATAAATGTAATAAATTTGGTTTTATTAATAAAATAAAAATTATAACCTATTTAAATATTCAATAATTGACCCATGATCTCTTTTTAATTATCTTCCCTTAAACTCATTTTATTTCTCTCTTCGTCATTTTTCTCTACATTTTTTTCTTGAATTGATTTTCAAACAACTATTTTTTGGAACACTCACGGAGGCAATTGTAGGTGGGTGCCTACATGCTTTAGCAGTTGCTATTAATTTTAATTTTTTAAAAATCGAATTAGAAGTTAAATCGATAAGACAAGAGGTTTAAGATTTAAAAGGTTAAATCAACATTAAATTATCATACAACTAGTTAAAGATTGAGTAGAAGAAACTGAAATATGATTAAAAGAGATTGTTTTTATCCATTGAAAAATTAAAAGAGAGATTATTAAATGAAAACTATACTTAAACTAATCGATTAATTAATAAATTGATTGGTTTTTAACAATAAAAAATTATTAAAATAATTCAAATGAAAAAGTTGAAAATTGATAAAAAAAATATTCAGTTTAAAATTTTTATAATTAAATTGGTTAAACTAACTTGATTTTTAAATCAATGATTAATTTTGTTGCTATAACAGACTTACATAACCTGTAGGAGATGATACCCCATAGCATCACGGACACTTGGTTAAAAAACCTTTAAAGAGATGTGCAATACTACATTTTGGGAGAATTGGTGTTCCATAAAACTCAAAATTACAAAATACAAAAAAATCTTTTAAAAATTTTAAATTATAAAAGATTGGTAAAGTTAATATATCTAATGCATAAGACTCCCCGTTTTGCAAGAGTCTAAAAGAAGTCACTCAATATACGCAATCTTTCCTTCATATTTTTTACAAATAAGTTATTTTCTTTATTCAAACATGTGACCTTGTAACAAAAGAGCAACCGACTGCTCCAAGACTCTCCCTCTAAAAAAAGGGGGTAAAATTTATAAAATTACAAGTAATATATATTGAGAGAAGATATACAGAAGATTGTAATCATGAGTTCAATGTGAAGGTGAAATAATCCATTTAGCTGTCTCAAGCAATACTACATACTGAGATACTAAATCCATTTAGGATTTTGGTTACTTATTGCAAGAAACCAGTTAATGTTTACAAAATACACAACTATTGTGTGAGATACTAAATCATATGATTCTTTACACTGCCCTGCTAAATAATAAGCACCTGGAAATCTTAAATCTTATTTTTCTTCTAAAAGAATTTTACAAATATCCCGCAAGTAATGTAACAAGCACAGATACATTCAAACATAAAAACTCATCAGCATCACAGCATTACTCATCAGCATCACAGCATTCTGTCTTGCAGATCAGTTATTAACGTGGACGCCAAGGAGCTAAGCTTCTTCCCAGTCTCTCCTGCAATATTCTTAAGCGAAGATATGTCTTGTTGTGCCTGAAATGGGTAGAACACAAGGATATGCCACTCATCAATACATGGCGCCAACCCAGAACGGGAAAAAAGAGGGCCAATTGCAACCTTCCAACTTAAGAAATAATATATATCAACCAAGTGTATGCACAGAAAATCACATTGCACACCTGGAAGGAAATGCGGTTAATGAGGTCACTAGCAGCAACATCAATGGAAGCCTGATCATTGCTATGACCAAACAGATCAGCGCTAGAGATAGCTGATGAACTCTGCAAGAAATACACAAAATTACCAAAAAACTATGTAAAAGTGTATTCTCATCGTGCACATATGAGATCTATGATGAGGATTAGCATGTTATTTCAAATACTGAAGATGCTGTCAACGAGTTCTGGAAGCATAAATAGACTTGAGCATAAACTAAAAGGAGAGGAATAATATGAATGCTTGAGATTGCTTCTAGGTCTGCATTTGAGAGTTGCAAGTTTTCATCAAGTAAAACTTAAAATGTTTGATTAATATTTTCAAGATCACGATCTGGAAAAGCACCCCCTCAAAACCACCGTATTAAAAGCACCTTTTACATGCTTTTTTCCAAACTACGGTTTGAGAAAAGAGAGTTCTTATAATGCTATTTCTATTGTCTTTATATGATTATTTAATCAATAAATATTTTTTTGTAATTGATAATATTATTTGTTCTTGTTAGCAATTATATATCTATTAATTAATCAACAGATTTACCAAACACTTTAGCTTTGATTCTGATTAATTTCACAACTTTTTAATACAATTACCAAATTGTCCACTTTCTTTTACTCAGCACCTTAACTTATCAAGAACATGTTATAGATAAAATTATCAAAACCTATCAGTGAAAATAATTACAATGAACTGATCCCAAATAAAAGCAGTAAGAGCACATACTGAGAACTTCTGCAAAGAAACTTGAGTATCAATATCAGCATTATTTTGATCGCCAAAAAATTGGGCTGATGAGATTGACTTTGCATTTGAGAATTTCTTCCTTGCTTCATCTGTCTCAGTAATCTGTAACAACAAGATGTAAGAAAAATAAAGCAAAATGCTAGCCAAAAGAAATTAAGGGGCATTACTACAGAGATCCCAGCTAGTAACACTAACATATGACTTGTACAATACAAAGCTTGATATCAGAATCAGCTTCAATGTACATAATATATAACATTCAAAGATACCTAATGGTACAAATTAAAGACGGCATAAAGAAAATAAAACAGATACAATCCAAGTATGAAGAAAGGATATCGCTGTAATACAGTCCAGAAAAGGTTTCACTTCACTGCAAGATTTTCGGGCTTATTCCACCCCCATATGGCAGAATCTCACAAGAATAGACCAAGAACCAAATGGCCACATGCAACTGAGTCCAAATATTGATTACAGTTTTGTTAGTTTCAAAAGACCAATCACAGAGATTGGTTATCTAAGAGGAAAATGCGGGGATATGCATGTCTTTAACCATCTAGACCATCATATCTGACGTGCTATAATCACTATAATAAATGGAAAAATCTTCCTTTTACATTTGAGTTTGAATGGGAAAACCAATCTATCTTCATTTATATAACTGGTTATGCTTAAGTCTACCATAACATGGTTTCATTATTTTTATTTGTCTAAATGAAGATATTCTAACCAGGTCTTGCCAATATCAGTCAAAGCTCATTATATTGCTTACTTGTCCGCCAAGTTTCGGAAATCAAATAATATTGTAATGCATCAACTAAGAATCTATCGGGAACATCACACAGCATCCGTACATAGAAACAAAGCATTAGTTTAACACATACAAACTGCATATTAAATGTCTGCATATTGCATGTGATGACGCACCAAATTTGTTACAAGACCAGTAAAATTGAAGCCTAAAGCGTGAACCTCATTGCAAAATGGAAACAAGCCCAAAATCACTCAGAGGGCTTCAAAAAGATATTACTGGCACAACAAGCAGATTGCACCAAGCTTACAAATCAAATCTCAACAGCAATTTCAACACCAAGGCTATATGAGGCTACTTCAGCCATTTCAAGTTTCATGTATTTTTGCTAGACTGATCACAATGTCCCATTATTCTCCAAGTTAAAACTTCAAGACTTTTATGAATAGATTATTTATGCAGAATGGTCCAACCCCCCAATTCCTAAGAATAGGCTCATAATAGTCCAATAATTGTTTTCAAACCTTAATACATCAATCCAACATATTTTCTGTTTGTTTCCTAAGAATAAAGCCATAAAATAAGTGTGGGATCCAAATCGAGCAAGGTCAATTTGATAAAGATTGAACCGCATTATGCAAATAATCATTTGCCAATATTGTACACAGGGTCCAAAATATAATCCTTATCATATGAGCACTAACTTGTTTAGTATATCACCAAAATCAATTTAATATGTAAAATAATAAGCTCCAGAATCCTTTCATATATCAGCTATTTGTATCTTAGAAGTTACTAACATTTAAGAGTATACACCTATTTCTTGGTTATATATGCTAAAAATATATTTAAAATGTCTTCTTCGTACAAATAATAAGGGCACATCACTTACTTGAACTTTTGAAGAATTATAGCTCCCTTTCTTCGGGAAACCACCATCCATTCCAAATTCGGCAAAGAAGCTTGATGACTTTGGTGGAGATACATGGCTAATCACTTGGGGACCACTGGAAATTACCTCAGCAGATTGGACATTATCTACATACTCAAAGCGAGATGTAAACGACGTGTCAGCTTTTTGGGTGCTGGTAGTAGAGGAAGGAACTGTAATTGGTGGTTCTTCAGGCTTTTGATCATATAGGTTTTCACTTGGCTGCAATCAACAAAGTCGTAAAACCAAAAATAAGCCACCCGACATTTATGCAAATCCCAAGAATCCAAATATGACCTATTTAGAAGATACTTCAGTTGATCAAACTATATGTTCATAGAGCTGAAAGAGAATCCTACTTTTGTAGCGAGTTTTCTAGCACCAAGGCCACCTGTTTTCCCAGTTTTCTTTGCACCAAGAGGCTTCTTCACAGTAGTGCTGATAACTGGATGGGAAGTTTTAGGGGAAGAGGGGAGACTTGAAGTTTCTTGTGTTGCTACTGAACTTTCTTTAGGAGTATCATTGATCTTGACACTGGAAATCCCATTTGCTTCTTGGGCTGATTTATAAGCAACTGGTGATGATGGCAAGCCCGAAACCTCTGCCATGGCTTTGGCAACTTCTTTAGAAAGTATTTGCCTATACAACTCAGCAGCTCTAGATGTATACTTGGCCTCAATCTTCCCGCCATCAGTCCAACCATGTTGCTTAAAGAAAACCTGTGCTCGGTTGTTTCCCCCAAAGCTCATCATTCTTAATTGCTCAGGAGTCCATGAGTCTAAGTTAGTAGACCTACAAACAAACATTACAGTTACTCTCTTTGAAATGGTGTAATGAAGCTAATCACAAATAAAATCTCTCTTCCAATAGGATACTAGAAATTTGGTACAGTTAAAAGTTTGATCCACAATTATAAGAGTCAATTAGTGAGTGCAGAGCAATATGCCATTAGATTGTTGCATAACCGCAACATCAACAACAGAAGGGAGAAGAAATGCCACTGAATGATAAAATAGGACAGACAAGAAACGGATCAAGTGATAGCTTTTCTTCCTGTTTGGTGAGAAGCCTCATTAACTACGGCAATGTTTGCACAGCATCTAAGACCGTAGACAAACATGTTGAAAATTCAATTTGCCATTCTATGATTATATGTTATGCAGATCAATACAAATTGATCCAGAAAATGAACCAAACCATGTTCCTTTGATTATCAAAAGCTAGGAATTTCCAAAATCTTCAAATGCATCCCCTTACCAGCTAAATTGTGAATAATATAAAGAAAAAGAAACAAACTTTGCGCATGAATCTAGCTACTTCGCTACCAGGATATTAAAATTATCAAAAGCAACAATGAATGTGCAAAGGGCATTAGATTAATAAACAAACAAGGTTCACCTGATAACAAAAAAAAAAAAGAAAAAAACGGAAATTCCAACCAAAATCAGCCATTTGAACATCAAGTCTAGAAAAGGAACCCAACTTGAATTACCTGACGAAGCTGATGTGGACGCCAAGGCTACGATGAACAGCAGAGCAATCAATGCAGAGAAAGATCCCGTAAGTAACAGAAGCCCAAGTAGGATTCTTTGCGTTACAATCAAAACATATCTGCCGAAAGAAGAAAAATAAAAGAGCAATCAAACACAAGATCAAGATCCCAGAACCTGAAAACAATCGGATCTGAAAGAAGCAAAATGCAAACCAAACTAGAAAAAGAAACCTTGTTTTCCGATTTGGCCTTCAGCTTCCTGAACACAGTGTTCTTGTCGCTGAAATTTTCTGATGCCATGAATTTCCTTCTTCTTCACGCACAATAAAGATACTGAAGCAGAAAAAAGAAAATTGAGGCTCGAGACGAGGCGTTTGGCGTTTTAATTGGGGACCCAAAACACCTCCTCTCTTGAGATGCTCTCGCAAAATAAAAGAAAGCAGATAATGAGACATATATATATACGCGAAGAAGAAGAAGAAGAAGAATTTTAATTATATGTTTTTGAAATCGAAGAGAATAAATAATGAATATGATGAATTGACGACAACGCCCTTTTACTTGACGATATGTTGCTTTCGGGGTTGGGCTGGGATGGGACTGCCGGCCAGGACTAGAAAGAAAGTAAGTGATGAATTTGTTGCTCTGAGACGTTGAAGCTGAACCAGCCAACTTTCTACCCCCTTTTCACACCTCTCTGTTTTCTTTTTCTTTGCTTTTCCTCTGCACTTCTTTTTTTTCTTAAGTTTTCCTCGGTAATTCTTAATCACACATCTTATCTCACATTTGAAAAAAAAAAGTCTTTTAAAACATATTACGAAACTTGTCCACGTACTTTTCTTTTTCACATTTTGTATGCCTATCTAGTAAATAAGTGTCATCTATTGTTAGAATGAACATGACCAAATTGGCTATTGCTTTGTTTGGAAACCAGGCTTCATCTCAAACAAACACGATGTATTGTGGCTACCAATACCGATTATTCATAGTTAGATCCCCGTATAAATATTCGCATATAAGGCAATGATTAATGTAAAAATTTTGAAAACTAAATTGTTGGAGGTACCATTAATGGGAGTTAGTTCCTAAAACTTTTTCAACCCATGTTCTTTTAAGTTAACTTAACAAACAGTCTCAAACACAAATTTTACGTATATGTTCTAATCACTATTAAACGAATATCTCATATAATGGGAATTGAAAGTGTTAATTTCATATGAAAAAGATATAAAATTATAGCCTATGGTTTAGTCTGATTTTGCTGGAGCTGAACGTTACTGCTTGGATCCATGAAGCTGATCGATGTTCACTCCGAAGCACCTGCAAAACAATAAAGGCGCACTGGGGGTTGATAACCTGCAAGTCCCTCCGACGCTCAAGTTAGCCTTTTTGGAGAGGGAATTGGTTGCTAAGAACAGAGAAAAATAGGGTTGTAACGTCGTACCTGTATCATGGCAAAATAGTACCTTATATATAGAATAGATGCTAGGTTTAGATCTTTACGTAAGTCTTTACGTTTTTATGGGAGACTAACACTTGTGAATGGGTCGTGGACATGTGGACCAAGGCCTGAGTCTGGGTCTGGGCCTAGCACAGCTGACTTAACCAACCTATATACATTTTTAGGCATTCTTTAGATGTGTGAAGGGTATGAAACTCTCTTTTAGATATGTGGGGAATTATGATCCTTTATGACAGCGAGGCCTCAAATTTAGTATATGACATACTCTTTTCTATAAAAATACGATCTATGGTGCTTTTGAGGGAATTTCATGTCTTTTTGTTCCTTATAATTATGTCATTTTAATGATATAGAGGAATATATGAATGGGAAGAATATTATATGTTCTTTTTGGGTGATACTGTAGCGACCCGAACTTTGCGTACCGGGTGGGTTTCCCGCGCACCTCAAGAGGCCCGCGACCGCTACCGGGGTGGAT
>JANKOE010000005.1:19367977-19379320 GCA_026284465.1 Erythroxylum citrifolium
TATCTAAGCTTTCTCAACCAAAAACCCAACCAAAACTTAAACTTGAAATGAAGACTTACCTTAAATCTCCAACTAAACAATGAGTTTCTTGGATCAAAGTGAAGCTTAGACCATTTTCCACTCTTTTTCTTCTTGAACTTTCTTCCAAAACCTCTTAGATCTCTTGAAAATTTGAAAACCCTAACAAGCTTTCTCTTTTCTTCTTTTTTCTCCCTCTCTCACGAACTCTCTCTTTTCCCTCTCTCACTTTCGTCCACTTCTTCTCTTCTTCTCCTACTACTTCACTTATTCTCCTTCTTTTATACCTCCTTCAATCACTTAAGCCCAACAAGCCCAAAGCCCATCTCATTCCTTCCTTATAACCAACTCCTTCTTTCTTCTTACAACTTAAGCCCATTCAAGCCTCAAGCCCATTTCTTTTAAACTTAACCCAACTAACATATTAAATGTCATTTACTCTTAACACTTAACTTTTTAAATTCCTTTTAATACATGCTATCTAACTCATTTAATGTCATATGCTAATTAATGCTCTCTAAATTTGATTAATGTCAACTTAATTAATGCTAACACAAGCTTATTCAATTAATCTAATCATGCTTAATTATAAAAAAAAATTCAGGGCTAACACAACAGCCTTAACTTTCTTTAGAAATATTGGATTAAGGTGATCTTGGGATGATTTGAAAGAAGACTTCAAGATTGACAACATTCATGAAGGTCTCAAAGATAAATTCTATCATCTGAGGGGTCAAAAATGAACCAGACGATAGGGTCAGATGAATAGTGCACAAAAGAAGTTTCGATGAAACATAGAAGAAGTAGAAAGTCAACCACATACGATATGATGTCATCACAGACGATATGACGTCATCACAGACGATATGACATCATCACAGACGATACGTTTTTACAGATGATATGGCGTCATCATAGGTGATACATTTTTACAGACGATATGACGTCATCACAGACGATACATTTTTACAGACGATATGACATCATCATAGACGATACATTTTTACAAACGATATGATTTTATCATAGACGATATGACGTCATCATAGATGATACATTTTTATAGACAATATGACATCATCATAGATGATACTATCTATACTCCCGGGCATCTCCACTTTAAGGACCATAACTTTCAACTTAGATGTCCAAAAATTTCATATTATACGCAGTTGGAAAGATAAAAGAAAGATATATAACTTTCATTAAGACCATTTTTTCAAAATCTATCTAGATCAGTACAGTAAATTCACAGAAGTTTATAATAAAAAAATTAACTCTCTTACTATTCCTTCCCAAAAATTTCCAGATTTTCTTCTCTAAAATCCAACACTTTTATTTCTCATTTTTCTACTCCATTTCATTAAACTCATTTACCATAAATTCATACTACTCCAAAATATACAAGTTTAATCAAAAATTGTCAAAAGCTAAAAATTCATATTCAACCTATTCATGCTCTATCAACTTTCTGCATTTCCAATTTTCATCCTCAATCTCCATATTTCCTCTTGACTTCTATTTAAACACTCATTCTCATCTCAGACCATCATTTTACAACTATTCTTCAACTTAAAAACCATTTTCTTCATCATCTCTAAAGAATTCATCAACTCACGTATACACTTATATATCTTCATACATACACAGTGAAGAACAGAGCATGTTTCACCTTTTTTTTAATATAATTTTCTACGCTAATCCTATACACCACTTCATGGCTATTTCTAACTCCAAAAATCATTTTTTTGCCTCACCTAATCACTAACAATCCATCAAAGACTAAATTAACACTATAGTCAAAATTTTCATCTATCAACACAGTATTCATAAACATATGTACATAAATGCCATGATCCATGCAACTAACAGTAAATCATTAAATTTATTTCATAAATCCCCAAATCTAAAGGATTTATTCAGTACTTACTTGCTGAAAACTCCAAAATCTTCAATTATCTTCGAGCCCTAAACTCCAAGAAATTCACATATTTCACGGTGTACAGTAACCAGCTTCTGATTTTTCTTAGGGTAGAAAACACAAATAGCAAAATGGGTTTGGTATAGAAAAAGGAAAAACACAGAAATCTCTTAGAAGGTGTTTGATGAAAAACTTGGTGTATTAGGGCGAAATTCGAAGAAGGTGATTATGAAGAGGTTAACTGGACAAAACTTAACCTTTCAACTCTCAGATAACAGTAACCTACTTTTAGCACAAGTACAAAAAGCAGCTTAACACTTGTCACTTTCCTAAGGTCTAAGCTCTAACTAAGTTTCTTTTGAACTAAACTCTTTAACTCCCATCTTTACAATCCAATTATCTCCAAATATCATTAATTCATATTCCTATTTTACACAATACTCTATAAATTCCGAAAGTAAATCCTAAATTCACCAAAAATACAACATTTCCACTAATCAATAATATTTCCAATATAAATAAATTCAAAAATCTCAAAATTCCAAAAAGATCACAACTTAGTCCAATTATACCTGAAATTATTCATGAATGCATGTACAATTATTTTCATGTGCAACAACTTCACTATTCATGTATATGTGTATGACATATTATGCATGAGCATGAAAATGCATTTCTTATCTCTCATTAATCACTCATTTTCACTATTCTAGCCTTCCCGCAGGTAACAGGATGTTATGTATTGTCCCACTCACTTCTATCCTTTGGTGCTTTAGTCTCCAAGATATCTCTTGCTAAGGATTTCATTAGGACATAAGGTCCTTTCTTTACAACATCCAAAACATCGACCCCTTCAACTAAAATGAAGTATTTCATCCTAGTTTTCTAATAAAGATAATCTATCTTCGTCAAATAATAAGGCTATATATGTATTTTTACTTCTTTGCCAAAAAAACAAATTAAATTATGTTATATAGATATTTTCTCAAAATTTTCTAGAAATTATATGCAATTAATGAGACTTAATCTAATACCAATTGTTGGTCCCCAGATGACATACGAGAGGGGGTGAATTGTGCATTCACTTTTTTCCTATTTGTAAACTAAAGAATATATTTCTTATTCTATTGAATACTTTTGGAAATTTTATATATTATAATTATTAAAAAATCACCATAAAAATAAATGAAAGTACAGAGAGATAAAACTAATTTACGGTAATTCAACCAAACAACTCTTAACATCTTCTACTCCCCCAACACTATTTAAAAATTCACTATCTTCTTACTTTAATAGGTGAAATATAATCCTCCAGACAATATCTTCTTTGCTATGGGTGAAGAAACACCCATACAATCATCTTGTTTTATAATGGATGAATAATAACCTCATAAAGTGTATCCGAATCAATTTCTTCAATTATAGTAAGTTTAAAACTCAAATACTACTTTCTTGCTCATAAAAATGAACAATGGCTGTATGTGTTATGTAATGCATATAATCACTCTCTTACCTCTTAAGGCTCTTAGAAACTTTCTAGTATGTCCAACTAACTACTTACAACTTGTATGTGGGTCTATTTATATATAAAATAACCTTACAAAGATGATAAAACAAAAATTAGCTATTACAATAGCTAGTAATAATGATATTGATTGACCGATTTGGAACATTGATTAACCAATGTGCCATATTAGTTGATAAATTTATCAAGCAATACGACACACAAACTCATGGTAAACAATTTTTTACTTCTTCTGGTGTATTGTTTAATCACACCTATACATTGTCAATCAATGTGTTTAAAAACAATACATTAGTCAACCGCACTTATACATTGATGGACCAATGTGTCTAAAAACATGTTGCCAACAATTTTTCAAGTTATTTAAAGATTAACCATATTTCTTTAACTAAAACTTAATCCAAAATTTTTTCAAAAATTTCATTAAAATTATTTTATAGGTCAAAATAAAATTTCTCTTAATTATGAAAGGATTTATGTATTATGTCTTATACATAAATGATCATGCAATGATTGAGCCTTGAAATGACTAAGATAATATTATCAAAAGGATTATAATAACTTTATTAAGACTTAATAGCTTGATTCCTCCTCGTTCTTAGTTATTTCACCTGAATTGCATATCTGCTTCATTTTACTCATTTTAACCAACCATTAATTATTCAATTGATTGCTTACACTTACTTTGCACCTATGTTAAATTTGATCATTCATATATTGCTTGATTTCATTATAATAGAGTTAATAATATCACCAAAAGTCAATTTATTAATAGTAATATATTTTGTTATCCACAAAACTATAGGTTAAGACCTCACTTGCTCAACAAGTTGCATAAAGGAGTTAAAATATATTGTTTGGAGCTTTGGTTAATTTTGCTTCCTTAAACATTTAGAACTCCTTCAAAATATTTTACATCTTAAATCATATACGATAAAATATTAGGTCATTTTCTTAATTTTATATTTTAATTTTAATCTCGTGTTAAGTGAAATTGGCATTAATAATTATGTATATAAATTAATGGGCTAGATTTATCAACATGGCTTGCACCCAAAAGTGGTTGAGTGGCTAGAATCTTCAAGTTTTAAAAACAAAATGTTGAAAGATTTTTTGATATTAAAGTTTTAATGTTTAAATCAAGTTTTAAATTTATGTAAAAGTGTTTATGAAGAGTTATTGGAACTATTTACCTTTGAGATAGTTCTCCCTTCTATACTAAAGGTGGAAGAATTATAAACATGGCGGCATGCACATGTGGAAAGAGTAAAAAGGACAAATGTTCTATACCATGACTCCTTTAGAGTAAGGAGGGCATTGTGATTGTAAATGCAAGTGTATACCTACTTAAAATTACTCTTAGCCTTTATAATGGGCCTTGGATTGACTAATATTTGGATCCAAAATTTTCACTAGGCTATTGAGGGCCATGAGGGCCCATTCCATTAAGTCATTATCCATCATGTATCACCAGTAAACTTTAGGGTTACCATATAAAACTAATGGGAACATTTTGACTCGCCTTATTGCTCTGGCTGAAAAGCTCACTTTAAAAGAAATGGTATAAGGAATCAAATACTATAGGACATGTGCTCATAAATGAAAATGCCATCAAGAGTAGATGACAGAGGTACTTCTATGGCCTTTTTAGTGAAGGCATAGAGGACAATATCTCTTTAGGGGACCTCAGCAAGTCCAAGAGGTTTCATAACTTGTCTCATTGCAAGTAGGTAACAAAGGAAGAAATTTAAAAAGTTATAAGGGAGATGAAGAGTGGAAGGGCAGTAGGATCATATGAGATACCCATAGAAGTGTGGAAGAGCCTAGGCTTAGAGGGTCTTACTTAGCTAGTCAAGCTTTTTAATGGGATTATTATTTATGTTAAAATGTCGGATGAATAGATACTGAGTATTGATAGTGGTAGGTTGCATAATGTTTTAATAGGTAGTTTAGTATGTGTTTAGTTGTCAAATTGAATGATTAGTGCATGTTTAGGTTAGGATTGTGTTATTTATTTAAACATTTACATTTTGAGTGTTTTATGGGTTAGAGCATGCTATTGAGCTTAAATTTTGTGTATTTGAGGTACCTTGATATTTTTGTTAGTGTTTCAGATCAAATATCAAAGAACGGAGAGAATTCAGAGAAAACCTAGATCAAGGCCCAGGGCCACGATTGTGGCCCTCGACAGAAGCATAGAGGGTCTGCCACAAATGTGGCTCCTTCTGCCATGATCATGAAAAAGAGCAAAAATCAAGTATCACGACCGTGGCCTGTGCAACAAACAACGTTGATAGCCTCCCGAATGTGACATACCGAGGGACATTTGAGATTGTTTGGACCTGGGAAAACCCTAGGGTTTACTTAAAATGTAAAAGACTATATAAAGAAAGAAAAAGAATCCTAGAGGGAGCTCCATTTTTCTACCACTTGGAGAAAGATCCAGGGAGAGGGGAAGAAGAAGAGAGAAGGAGGAGAAAGGAAGAAGGAGAAGAAGGGTTGCAGTGCTGCTATCTTCCTAATCTATTTTGAACCTTCCAAGTGACATTTCATTTCATCTTTATTGTTCTTTCTTTTTAATGTCTAAGATGGATTTGATAGTGAAGGATTTAGGTTTGATGATGATGTTATAAACTTCTTTAGGGATTTGTTCTTGAATCAATGTTAATGTGATTACTTTTGACGTTAATACATTGGGTGTTATGATTATTTGTTATATTTGCATTCTTTGGTAACAAATCGAGAGAGTGAACCGATAGTAAAATGATTAGATTGAGTAATGAAATTTAAACAATCTAATAATAGATCATGAAAATAATAAAATTGGTAATTTATATAAAAAGAGATCTCGTGTGAGGACCTGGTAGTTTATTAGAGGGCTTAAGATTTGATTGGATTCGTGAGTTTTTTTGTTAATTGAGAGATTACAAATTTCATAATTCAATTAGGGGTTAAGATGTAGGGTTTAATGATTATAACTTTAGAGAGAGTAATCTACCCTTTGAAAGTCTAGGATAAACATCGTATTAACTTAAAAGTAATAATGTTAGCATTTGATGATAGGATAAATCCCCCTTCTCATAATCGGCTAGTCTTCCTTGTTTGATTTCCATTGTTAATTTAGTGGTGTTCAATTTGAATCTTTGTGTGTTAATTTTACATTTCAATTCCAATCAATCATCTTCATGTGTTTACTTTTTTTATGCAGTTTTTATTTTCATTTTAATAATTCTTTAGGTCGTAGATAACGTAGAATTAAATTAGTTCAACAACTCCTCGAGAGATCGACACTTCAAATACTACTCCCACGACTTGTGCACTTGCAGTATATTGAGGGCTTTAAATATATTAAAACCTACCTCAACAAGTTTTTGGCACTATTGCTGGGGAGTTAGTAGGATTAGTTCAATTCTATTAGCTAAGGAGATTTTGCCACTATTATGTCTGTGCAATTACATGAACATAAGAGTCGCTCAGAGTTTAATCGGGATCGTCGAAACTCTAACGCTTGACATCACCCAATTGGAAGGAGCAATCCAAAGAGTATGACGCTAAGAAGAAGAAATTAAAGAAACAATGGCAGAAAATACAATCAAAGAGAACAACATCAAACTTTGATGGATTTCATGAGTTGAGATTTAATGCTATAGACCAATGCATCACTCGACCACAGATGCAAGCAGCCTCGTTCAAGATTAAGCTAGCTTTGATGAACATGATACAAACCAGTATATAATTTTATAGTTTAACTAATAAGGATCCTAACACTCATTTAGTGAATTTTCTGGAAATATGTGATACTTTCCAATATCAAGGGATGTCAGAAGATGCTGTTAGGATGACGCTCTTTCCTTTCACATTACAAGATTGAGCCAAGGTATGGTATCATTCTTTAAAACCTGCAAATGTCATAACTTGGGAGCAATTGGTGTGTGCATTTTTTGATAAATACTTCCCCTTCGCAAAGATGACAAGGTTAATAAAGGAAATTGTGAATTTCCAACAAAACGATAGAGAGTCATTATACAAAGCATGGGAGCGTTACAAGGACTTGCAAAGGAGATGTCCTCACCATAATATACCAATGGAATTCTTTTTACAAACATTCTATCATGGAGTCAATCCACCTACGAGAGGCATCATAGATGCAGCTTCTATAGGATCTCTTATGCGAAAGACAGTTAAGGAAGTAGAGGGATTATTGGAAGAGATGGCAAGTAACAACCTTTTTTGGTTATCAGACAGAAGTAGACAACAGTCAACTTTCCTAGATCATAAAGGAGTCATTGCTGTCGATTCAATAACAACAATGTAGGCTAAGATTGACAATTTGACATGACATCTTAACAGCCTCAAGGCCTCTTCATCAGCTCCTGTTAAAGCAATTCAACATAGATGCAAATTATGAGGGCAAAATAACCATTTTACTACTAATTTTTTTCAATACAAAATGATACAATGGAGCAACTCATCTACACAAACACACAATTTGGTAGAGGATGAGGAAACAACACTTATTCTAACAATTACTATCCTGGTGGAAAAAACACCTAAAATTTTCTTGGTCAAATAATGCAAGAGGTCAATTTCGACCTTAAAGGCCACTTGAATTCCAATAAGAAAAACCCAATTCTACATACTATAAGTTGGACAAAATCTTGGACAAGCTCATGAACATGGATGAAGCTCATAAGAGTCTTGAAGGTAAATTCGAGCAAGTAACTAAAAACCATGATTCTACAATTCATAAATTAGAGGTTCAAATGAGTCAATTGGAAAATGCATTGTCTGCAAGAAGTTTAGGGATTCTCCTAAGCAATATTGAAGCAAACCTAAGGGAGCAACTCAAAGCAATCACACTTGGAAGTGGGAAGGAACTTAATCAATCAGCAGAGACACAAGCTACATCCCACCAAGTAGAAAAAGATTAAATGCCTGTTTGGATGAGTTTATACTAGTAAAGCTTTTGCTAGTAGTCTTTTATGAGAAGAGCTTTTCTAAGAAGCCAGTTGAAAGAGCTTTATGCGGTAGACTATTTAGCAACATAAAAATAAAAAGCACTTTTATTAACTTTAACTAATATTTTATTTTGTAATAAAAATTATTTATGGATATAAATATTATTTAAAGTATATTAAACAATATGCAAAGCACAATATATTAATTATTATATAATTTAAATATATATGAATCATAAATGAAAATATATTTAACTAGATCTTTTATATGGATTAAAAAAGTTTTTGAGTTTATTAATGAATCGCTTAGAAATCTTTGGAACTTCTAATGCCTGCTTGCTGAGCTTTCTCGACCCCTTCACTTGTATGTCGGAGACGCTTATGCCATAAATAATTTTGTGTATGGTGAATAGTTTGGACTAGAAATAATACTCTTCCATGGTTTACATTTGATTTGAAAGAATTCAACTACTATTAGCTCTTTCATGAATGGAATGGGACTTAATTAGAGTTTCCTTTTGGGACATGGAAACAATAATGTGAGTGCGTTTGGACCCCATTTTATCAATTAAAATGGCAGAAAGAAATTAAATTGTCGTAAGGCACTTAAAAAGGAGACAAGAAATGGGCAATCAAATTGGATAACTCCAGTAAGAACCATCACATGCATACAACTAGCAACTTTAACTCAAGTTAGCCTTTCTAATGATTTATGTGCTATTCATACAGTAAAACAATAATGTTTGAAAATATTCCAAAAGAAAAAATTATAAGAAACAAAATAAATACTATTTAAAGTATATTAAACAATTGTTTGACAAATTCACTTCCATGTAAATGGTGACATCAATAATTTTGATAGAATGACTTCAAATTGATACATGTATCATACAGACACTACTGTAGACTGAGGTTTAATTCACACCACTACAAGACATGTCTCATTTACACCTTACGATTACCTATTTCTTAGATAACCATCTTGCAGAAAATTTTAGACAACCATCTTGTAGGAAATTATTTAAAGAGATCTATCATTTTCTTGTAGGAAATAAAACTAATATACAAAATAAATATTAAAACATATAAAAAAGCTAAATAATATTATATAAATCCCAAAATAAATATTCAAATTGAGTAAATAGTTAAATACTTAATAAATTATGCATTTTATTGTAATACAAGAAGATTTGCAATATGTTCCCTCACACCATTCATCTCGTTATTTTATGGCTCGTATAAATGATTTTCTTCAACGTCTTCATTTTCATTGATTTCTTTGTTTGTAAGAAGTAATTCATCATCTTCATCATAGGGAGAAAACTCTTCATCCATTTAAGAATTTAACCTTATAAAATTATGAATGGCCATTGAAGCAATTACAATTTTAACTTGCTTTAGAAAAGGAAAACTAGGCATTTGACGTAAAATTTTCTACCTATTTTTTCAAACGCCAAATGTTCTTTCGATTGTGTATCTTAAAGAAGAATGTGCATGATTGAATATTTCTTTCTTCCCTTTTGGAAGACCAGCATGTCGAAAATCAGGAAGATGATACCTCTCACCTTTGTATGGTCCAAAATAACCTTGCATGTAAGGATATCCGGCATCTACCAAATAATATTTTCCTACATTACAAATTAAAAAATAAATAAATAAAGAAGTTGCGAATTATTAAGAATAAATAAAAAATGTATAAAGTTACCCCTCACAAACTTCTAGGTGGATGATGGAAGTGTAATCTATCATTACGCAAAGCCTCCATAAAAATTTGATCATCATGTGTTATGCCTTCCCAACCAACCCAAGCAAAAGTAAAGCACATATCAAAATCACATACAACCGTTACATTTTAGGTAGGAATGCCTTTTCTCCCAATATATTTTATTTGGTTGGACCTTGGAACTACAACTGGTATATGTATTCAATCAATTGCTCCAATGCAGTCTTTAAAATAAGGCCAATACCTTCTGTCATCTTTAATTTTGCTTGGAATTTCTTAAAAAGTTGGATCTTTTAGTTTTATGAAATCAATCGACATACATGAAACAACCTCTAATACTATTTCAAACCATCTAGAAATTATTTTCCCAGAATGTTGAAATCTTTCTTGACCCATTCTATTGCAAAGTCTATGACCTAAAGTGATAAAAAACAAAGCTACAACCTCTTCTAATGTTACTTTTGTACCTTTCTTTAATCCATATGACTCATTCAACAATTTACATAATTTGATAAAAACATCCTTTTCCATTCTAAATTGTTGATGATGTCTATCTCTATGGCCATTAAGCATTTCCATTACAAACATCCATCCAGTGTGAGGGGATGTTCTACATGGTTTTTTAATATAATGGTCTATAGTTAGTGCTACTCCAGTTTGAACCATATGCAAAATTTCTTCTTCAATATCTTTATTATATTCATGATCATTATCAGAAGATGACATTTGTATCAAAATATAAATAAATAAATAAATAATAAGCTTATTGTATAACAAGGTAATATATCAATAATCATAACATAATAATAATAAAGTACAATTTAATTCATTATAACAAAATTAACCAAATACAAATCCAATACAACACATTACAAGTAGCGAATTCCAATACAACATATTACAAGTAGTCCAATATTAATAACCAAATACATGTCTAATTCATTACAAAAATCACATTCATTTCATTTTCTTAAGTCGTTCGATTTGAAGATCAACATCCTTAAGAGCAACAAACATCTCTCTATTTCCCTTTGATTGAGCCAAGTTTACATTATAAATTGGCTGCATTTTCATATCTTTTTATGCACTCGTTGATTCCAAATTGATGACTTTTGTGCTTTAATTGGTTCCTCATAACGAGCTCTTGTAATTTGCAATTTGCCAGTAAATTGTCACGTTTTGATATTAATTTTTCTAT
>JANKOE010000005.1:19522731-19534579 GCA_026284465.1 Erythroxylum citrifolium
ATTGTAACAATTAATTCCAAGTTACTAATTATAATCCATCAATTCTTGTCATTGGTAAACCAAAGTACAAGACATTGGAAATGCACATTAATGTCACATTCATTTTAGTTTCATACCTCGAAATACGTCAATTGAGTGCAATTTGTCTAACTGACAATTCATGTATGTACGCTAATATTATGCATATGAATGAAATCATAAAATTATGACATAAATGTACCAAATTCATTCTATATGATGGAACTTATGAGACTCAATAATCTAACACTTTAATCCCTCAACAATTCAGGAGACGGGATATTACAAAAGGTCATAAGGCTAGATCACCCCGTATGCAACTCAGCTTTCTGGAATTGAATCCCTTATCTTTTAGAATAATAAAATTTATGAATGTTAGTAAATTATTTTTTAAAGAAAATTTTTAAAATAATAATAAATAATAGAAATAATAAAATGATTATATGAAATAAAAATAATAAAGTAAAAATAACAAACTCTAACTCTATTTTATTTTTCCTTATGGAAGCACGATTCCAATGGTATCTTCACCAACCAATCATGTAGGACAATTCTTCTTAATAGTTTGGAAACTCTTCCTTGGACTAAGATTGTTTGGTTTAACCATTAGCAACCATGAGCTTTCACCACTCTCTGGCTTATGATGAAGGATAAACTACCAACTGTAGACAAACCAACAAAGTTTTTGAACTTCACAAATTAGTGTATTCTTTGTAAAAAGACTGAAGAAAACACAAAACACTTATTCTTTCAATTTAGTTTTGTTGCAGAAATTTGGAAAACAGTGATGCATAGATGCTTTATTCATGATGCCCTAATTCACTTTAACAATCTCAAGATTTGGTGTTCTACTATTAAGCATTCTACTATTAAGCATCCAAACATAACAATTAAATTATCCTTCTGTATATCATTTTCTTCTCTGGTTAAAACTATTTGGGATGAAAGGAACAATCACATTTTTCAAGAAAAGTGCCTCTTCAAGGAGCAATTTTATAACCAATTAATGTAGCTCATCAAAAATCACATTAGCATTCACAAGCATAATTTCAAGACATGTAACATCTCATCACTTATTGGAATGTGTAAAACTCCTTTTCATTAAGAAAAATAGGTTGCAATTCTCTATAGCAAGCCTATAGTTGCATTGTCCTTGCAATTTGCAAGTTGTAATGTACTTACACACCTTGATTGTCTTTTATGGCTTAAATTTATTTCATCTTTTATTTTTAAAAAAAGAACTTTACTTTTCATTGTTTTATGTTGGGACATTTTTTAATTCTAGTATCTATTTTAGATCAGGTTTTATAAAGAAATATGAAGTTAACAAGAAAATGCTATTAAATATAAAAATAATTATTTTACATGAGCTGATGTAAGATCTTCTTAGCTCACAAATCAAGACCTATAAGGATACATGTGGTGATTTTGGGATGCCTATTACAATTCATCAAAGAGATAAACTTAATCTAGCTACATATTTCTTCATTTTTGTTTCTTGTTTGAAATTAATCATCATTTTCTTTTGTTTATAAGGTTACTTTATTGTCTTATAGTTGCTTGGTGAGATTAATTTGGAAGTTGTGTTCCAAAATTATAAAGGATTACAATCCAAATTTTGAGTCAATATGTGAGGCAACTGGCTGTGAAAAGAATTGGAACACATTTGACTTCATTTATTATTAAAAAGAAAAAAATCAGAATACAAAAGATTGAATGATTTGGTTTAATAAAACTTAGAGTTTCAAGAAAGGTATGTTATTATCATTATTAAATTGAATATAATTTTTTGTAATATCTTAATAATTGATTTTTATTTGTTTACTAGAACTCCTTAATAGAACAAGTAGTTTTATATATATCCAATTTGCCTTAACCATCTCAATCTTTTAACAGATTGCATTTTTAAGAAACCAAGTTTCATAGATGAGAGTAATTTGAAAGATAATTTTGGATAAAAAAGTATTGATATGTCTTTTACTGCAATGAATTAGAATGGTGGTGATAATAAGACTCCTTAAATGATGAGAATTTTGTACTAAGTGAAATTGGGACTAGTGCGATTTTAACGTATATGTCATTGAATGAAGTTCAAACTTTTGATTTTTCTCTTTTCTTTTAATTTCCCTTGTATTTGATTTGTATGTCAATATATATATATATATATATAGTTTTAGGCTTCACTTCTACATATATATATATAATATAAATATAAAAGTTTTCATCGCAACTATTTTTGTTTTAGGTTACACTTCTACTTTATGACATGAACACTTTTTATAATGCTTATGACCCTATAGTATTCTTACTATATGATGTTTTGATAAAATTATTCTTTACAATATGATGTAAATTTAACATTTTAATTACTTTATATTATTCTTAGTTTTTATCTGTATGTTAATTAAACAATTTTTTTTTGTTTTTTTGATAAGTATTAAACAATCTTTTTCTTATATTACTTATAGCAATTTGTTTATATTTGAAATATGTGAAAATAATATTAATATTAATAAAGAGATAATAGTTATTTCAAATTTATATTATGATAATTTTTTGAGACATGATTTATATAAAATTAAAAATTATACAACATAACATATTGAAGGACTATTTTGCAATTTTATAAAATTTAGGGGCTATTTTATAATTTTAAAAATTACTTGAAACGGTATCCGATATTTACCGATACTATTATGATATTATATCATAATCAAATTCGATACCAAGTTCGGTATGATATTCATAACATTAGTCTAGTTCCTTAACTAAATTTGTTAAGAGCTACATATGATTATAATTGCTTTTAAATAATTTAAAAATAAAATGAAAATAGAAGAAAATATTTTATTTTATCCATGTTAATCTACTACTTTATAATAATTCTTCATTACGGTCAATATGTCAATGAAATAGCAATATCATTTTGCTATTGAAAAATAAATGTAAGCTAATGACTTCTTATCACGTATTTGCAAATATTTGCATTTCAATGTCGTGAATACTTAAACATTTAGTATATTTAAACACTAGACAATCACTTTGTAGTTAGTTCAAACAAACAAAACATAATATTCTCGTGACCGTTCTTGGACAAAAAGTATTAGGAGTGTGCTTTCTATTTCTAGACCTCGTGTGAAGGAACTCAGCTTAATGAAACTTATGCAAGAGATGATTAATCTCAGAATAAGAGATGTTTGGAATGTCTTCGTTAGGATTTTGAGAATATTGAAATTACACAGCCAAAACTACTCTTCAAAGAGATATGTCGACTATAGTCTAAACATAAAGAAAGAAAAAAAAAGGAAAAGAAAATAAAACCAACTTACAAGGTGAATCTATCTACAAGGAGGATTGAAGCTAAACCTGTTTCCATTAACTTGGTTACTTCCAACTGGCACTAGATCGTTGGATAAACAAACGATAACTGTTGATAACCCCTTAATTAGCAGTTGCTTTTACCTGTCATTCCGGGTTTCATTACCAACAACGGCTGTAATTTTCTACATTAACATGCCACTTCAAACCTTAATCTCATGTCTTCCTTTTTCTCATTTCCTCAATATCTTCAAAGCCTTATAATGTGACAAAGCCTCTTTTCTCTCCTCCCCAAGAAGAATTAAACCTTTGACCCAACAGGGTGGGTTTGCACAAGTATTTGTTTGGTTTTCCTTTGCCCGTATTGCAACAATAGCCATGAGCCTTAATTGCCTAACCTGCCAAGTCTTGCAAAGAACAGATTCTGAAAGGGAATATCTCCCAGAAAAGCCTAAGAAGAAGGTCTTCAAGGTTGAGAGGAATTGGTCAGGGAACATAACCCCTCCTCCTCCTCCATTAGACCCCATTGGTGGAGTTGTTGGCCGTGTCGTTGGTGCAAGTACTTTAAAGGGGCATCGGCGGTTCTCCAGTACCGGAGCGATTATGTTTAAGGAGAACTGCGAACCGAAGCTGGTGAGGAGCTCAGGGATGAGGAGAGATTGGAGTTTCGAGGATTTGAAAAGGACAGCTGCCAAAAGAATTGATGATTACAGAACTTCCTGAGATATGTCTGTGCAGGGCCACGAAAAACGACTATTCTTCCTCTGTATCTTTGTCATTCTTCATTATAAACGTTCGATGATTAATTTCTCATTCTTTCACAAAATGTCACGCGTTTTATGTCAAATATATATGCAGAAAAAAGAAGAGCGTAAAATTAAGAGGTCGGCCATTGCTTTTATAATGATGTGAGGGTATTGTTTTAATGAGCTAAATCCGGAATGATATCAAAGACCAAAGCAGACAGTTTCTTCGTTTCAGTTTGGATTGATTCAGTGAAGACAATATAGATGAGGGTGAGCCTCATGTAGATAGGGTAGATTCAGAGACAAGCAGTCATCATAAGTCGCTCGGCATACCTGGCTGGTGAGGGTCCCGGCCCAAACTAATAAGAAATAAAAAAACAATGGATGAGAAGGGATTAATAGAGTGATTAACAAATCTTTCAGACCCAACTACCAAAGACTTAGAATACTGTTTCCTCTCCCAAAGACTAGCATTATTCAGATAGAAGGTTCAAGGGGTTCCAACGTTAAGTCAATAACCACATTTTGGGTGAATAATCGAAACTAAAGCAAAGTTGTGATAGAATCACTGATGGGTGGGGGTGCCCTTGCTTTTTGCTAGATTTTTGCTTCGACCAATCTTATTTAATTTGTCACCTGAGATGAAGGTAAGTTTAATCTGTTCCACACTACCAATTTGTAAACCCAACCATCATACCTATTAACCCTTTCCTTAATAATAAAACATTGCAACTTTGAGTAGAGCATATCAGAACTAGACTTGTGCTTTCCCAGTTCCCGCCTAAGATTAAAGCGAATCGGAGCAGCACAGGTAAACAATTGTACATATGTGCGTTAAATTGGTAACAGATCAATAACTCCTTTTGTACATGCATCTACTATAAACGTACTCCTCCACAATTGATTTTTAAAAAGAGTATGCAATAAATACTGAAGAATGGGATTCGCTTTGTTGTTAAAACCAAATGAGGGTCTAGATATTTCATGTGCACATTGCAACAAAGTTGCCCTTTGGCTACAAAAAAAAATCGTGGTTATAGGTACAAAAATTGTCACTAATATGAATTGGCAACGATGTAGTTTTGTCGTCCAAAAATGTTGTCAAATCTCTATAGCTTAAAACAATAGGTGATGTTTTGTGCTAATCGTCACTAAAAGTTTTTTCCTACACTTTACTTTTGTAGCAAAAAATTGTTAGTGACATTTTGAGGAATCATTGCCAATACGTAAGGCTATGCTTATTTTTCATAGCTAAAAACTGTTAGATACGTTTTTAGGAATACAGTCAAAAGTTTTTAACTACGCTTTTAGAAACGTATTCACAAGGTAAAAGTATTTAGTTACGTTTTTCAAATATTTTTAGCTACGTTTTGTAAAATGTAGTCAAATTTTTTATTTAAGTTTTAAAGAAATGTTATACCATGTTGGAATAAATTATTTTTTACAGTTTTAATCCATGTTATTGCATATAATGTTTCGATATATTTTTATTTTTAATTTATTATAAAAATATATTGAACAAAAATAATTGATAATTTGAAGCATTATATATAAAAAATAAAATGTCATTAAATTTCTTTGTATACAAGATTTTGATTACAACTTCAACAATTCTTATATACAAAATAATAAATACAAAGACTGGTTTACAAATTATAATACAAATCACTCAGCCATTGCATCTTCTTCAAATATGTAATTCAAGAAAAAATTATTAAATTTAAAAGTATAATACAAATAGGAATTAAAAGAAAAATGTATTAACAGATGTAATTAATACTATTCACTTTCATCTTCACTACTATAATAATCTGGGCCAAGTATTTTTCTATGGTGCTTATCGCGCTTGGCTAATTTTTTTAGTATGTTGTAATTCAACCTTAAGCGTCTTGTTTACCTATTCAAGATGTTGAATGTATATAGTTCTTGATGAGGTTGAAACATTTGGCATAGAGTCAAAGCCAAGACTTATGATATAAGCAGAACATGTACCAAGCACGATATTGCAAATGTGTTCTACATTAACCTCATTCTTCTCAAACATTGATTTTTGTAACAATTGTTGCATCTTATTCTAAAATAAAAAAAACCAATATTCAATGCAAATATTATTAATTAGTACTACATAAATAAATAAACTTAATATTTAAACAAATTTTCATACGTATATAGTTATTTTTAACTTCTTCTGATGTCCACCCTTGACCTTCCTTATGGTGAGTGACTTAATATAGTGTGATTCTATTACACTCTTATCCATGTAGTTTCTTCTCACTCTATTTTATGAAAGAAAAATACAAGGCATAATAAATAATATAGTGTTTATTGATATAATTATAACTTGTAAACAAATATCTTACATTTATTTCAGATGACTACAAATGATTTAGACCCTTGATTGTGAGGTGTTTTCTTTTTCCTCTATTGACCTTTATCTTCTCACATTTTTCCTAAATAAAGAAAAAAAATTAGGTAGTTATTAAATTATCTAAAAAGATTAATAGAAGCAAATGTGAAGAGAAAGAAAACAAACTTGGGAGAGGCCCAATAATCACACAAATTATTCCAATTATTTTTATGACATTCATTCTAGAACATGTCTACTTGCCTCCGCATCAGAAGGAAAAGATTTATAAAACTCATGAAACCTATAACGACAATCCATGGCCCTTCATTTCAATAATGAAGTCACGCAATTTGAAACATTAAGGTTCTCAATATCGTTAATATTTAATTTCAACAGTGAATAATAAGTAAAAGTGTAATTAATTTTAAAATAAATGAAACAATATTACATTTAGTTAAATAAATTAAAAAATTACTGCAACTTGATCTAAAACATTTTCAAGTAAGTTTTCTTCCTTCAAGCCCTTAAGCAAGGTAATTCTGTTCTCGCAATAATCCCTAACTCACTTGACAATTTTGCAGATTGGATCTTATATATAGGATGACCTTGTGAAGTATTAATGTGTATTGATAACTTGCTATTCATTGCAATTCACAATTTCTAGTTATACCTCTACATCTTTTTTAATATTGACATTGGAACCTGACAACAAATCGATCATAAGAAAATAAACATTAACTATGTAAATATATAGTTGAGCATAATTCTATTTGTAGGTGTTAAAGATTAAACCTGCAGATCTCTTTGTACTAGTTGATTCATTGTTTTCTTACGGAAGAATGAGGTTTTTCCTGACTAATTTCATAAGTGGTTGAGGTAGAATGTTGTTGTTAGTTAAGAACTGATTCATCTGGTTAACGTTGCAAATCCCTCTTTTCTACAATTTCGACACCTACCACCTCCTTCCCTTTGTTTTTACCAGGTCTCATTATATTGGATATCTATAAACATAAATTTTATTAACATTACAATACATCCAATCATCATTACAATCATACATTCAATCATTAACGTTAATCCCATTAACATTACTTAATCATTAACAATCCACATTAATATAAGATAATCATCAACAATACGTATTAACATAACTCAATCATCAACAATTTACATTAACATAAGGCACTCATCAACAATACGCATTATTATAATTCAATCATCAACAATCCATATTAACTTAAGTAAACCATCAACAACATGCATTAATATAACTCAATCATCAACAATCCACTTTAACATAACTCAAATGTCAACAATACGCATTAACATAAATGTTACCAACATTACATTTAAAACAATATAAAGAACACTTTTATTACCTTCAATCATCATGATTAAGATCTTGAAAATCATCATAATTAATTGCATTATGATTTGAATCTTTATCACTGTTATATTTGGCTAAAGCATCATCATTGTCATATAATTCATCCTTAGTATAGTCTTCACCTCTTTGTGTGACAATATTGACTTATACTTCATTTGCTTCTAGTATATTAGGCTCAACATCTCTTGTATGGAATGATGATATATCTGCATCTTCTATTTGTAGGGCTCCATTATTCAGCTTTGATTCAATCTCTTAATATACTTCATCACCATCTTAACCCATTATACCACTTTCCTTTTCACAAAAATAAAAAAGATTATTTGGGGTTGAAACTTTTAAACAACTTTCCAATTATTGCCCAATAAAATGTTGTTGAGGTAGAATACTTGCTTCACTTGTATTGCAAGCACAAAAGGGTCATTATCATACTATGTGTTACTAAAACTAATGTTATTAATATTGTCATTCACTTTTATGTTCATCCCTTTGTCACTAAGATTAAATCATTTTATTAAAAAAAAATTAAATCATTTGCACTTAAATAGAAAAACCTCTTTATCTTGGATGTAATGAAACCTTATTAATAAAATCATCGTTATATTATTCCTTAACAACAACCCCACAATTTTGGCTTATAAATCGCCTGTCATGGTCTTTTATGTGAAATATAACTATATTAATAAGATGATTTGTATATTTTTTGCCACACATATGAGGCCCATATGCCAAAGCATATAATGTTGTTATCGCCTCTGGCAATTTACGGTTATGTAATCGTATCATATGTAGGAAAAAATATAATTAGAAGTTAATTCCACCTACAAATTGCCATAAGTTCATAATATTCCATCAATAATGTACTCAACTCTTAAACTATGAAGGGAAGTTAATCTTATGTTTTCCTTCAACATTAATAATCCCTTTGCTTCTAATCTTATCTTTTTGCTCTCTATTTAAAAAAGTAAATAGATGTCAGAAAATACGGGTTGAATCCTATATTTGAAGTGAATCACACGTTAATACAGTAATCAATAACAATATATAGATGCACAAGAAGGGAGGGGGGGTTGAATTGTGGTAAAATTTTTTGTTAACCCCTTTTTGAAAACTTCTTTCTGTTAACAAAACTTGTTCGTTTCAAAAGAACTACTGTTAATTACGTTTGTAAATGATTTTCTAAAACTTGTGTACGATAGTAATATTGAAAATCACAATATAGAGAGAGAGAGAGAGTTGAGAGATCAATTCGACACAGTAATTTTTATACTGGTTCACCCCAAACCGTGGGCTACGTCCAGTCCTCAGATGCCTATCTGAGATTTCACTATCTCTCAAAACTTTTACAAGTATTCTTTTTCTCCGAGCCTCTTCAGGTCTCAATATAAACAGTATTCTTTTACTCTTAGCCTCTTCAGGCTATCTGTATCAATACAAGTGTTTTGAGCCTTTTTATAATAAGGCAATAGCTCTTAAATTTTTCGCACAGAAAATTTCTCGCAATAATTGCTAATCTCTTGTAATGGTTTCAGCAGTGTAACAATCTTCGACTTCGACTCTTATTTATAGCCTTCGTCTCCAACTGCTTCTTAATAATTGCTTCTTGATTCTTTAAAGAAACGGTTATTCAGTTGAGTCCTTTAACTAACTCAGATTGATGCTTCCGTCTATTTTTTAGCGTCTGATTTCTTGCGTCTGCTTTCTATCGTCTTCTTTCTTGCGTCTGCTTTCTAGCTTCCGTCTGTTTTTGGTTAGCTTCCGTCTGCTTTTGCTTAGCTTCTGTCTGCTTTTACTTAGCTTCCGTCTGCTTTTGCTTAGCTTCTGTCTGCTTTTGCTTTAGCTTGCGTCTGCTTTTGCTTTGGCTTGCGTCTGCTTTTGCTTTGGCTTGCGTCTGCTTTTTACTAGCTTTCTTTTATCTTTTCTTTTCCGTTTGTTTTTCTACATGGCTTTCGTCTGCTTTTCTTTTCCTTCTTGCATTGGCTTTTCATTCGTCTACTTTTTGTTTGTCATCAAAACTATTAATCGTAAAGTCATTTTGACTTAACAATATTTACCTAAGAAATAATGGATGAGAAGTAAGATATAGAATCTATATACAAATCGACTTCCTCACAAATGTTCAAAATATACCAATGGCCAATTTCACGTTCGTCTCCAATTAACTCCATATATTTTCCTGTTCCAAGTGGCCTTACTTTTTAGAAGAAAACTGAAAAGCCATCATCTTGATCAAAATCAAAGTTACTTGCTTCTTTATTTAATTGTATCTCAATTTCATTTAAGTACATCAAACAAAATTTCAAGCATTCATTTGATATATAAACCTTTGCAATAGAGCCTTCAGGTCGAGCTCTGTTATGTATATAACACTGAAGAGAGCCTAAAAACCTAAACAAAATATAAAACATTAACAATTGTTACTATCTAATAAATTAAGAAAAAAAACGTAGAAGTTAATAGAAATTACCTTTCAATGGGGAACATCCATTGAAATTGAACCGGTCCACAAAGTTTTTCCTTATATGGTAAGTGAAGTGCTAAATACACCATAACATCAAAAAAGATGGGGAAATACTAGTTCAAGCTTACATAGAATCAAAGCTATGTCTTTTTCCATTTTTTTCAAGCTCTTCTACATTCAATGTCTTAAAACATAATTTCTTAAAAAAATCTCCCAATTATGCCAAAGTTACCGACACATTCTTTGGCAAACACCCATATATTTCAATAGGAAGTAATCGTTGCAGAAGTACATGAAAATCATGGCTTCTCAACCCCAAAACCTTTCCCTTATTTGCATTGACACAACGGGCTATATTAGATGCATACCCATCATGAAACTTGATTGTTTTAAGAAATTGACAAAAAAGTTTGCTTCTCGTTTTTTGATATGTTGTAACAAGCTGGTGGAATCATGTATGACCCGTCATCTCTTCTTTTCAAATACAAATCTTTTCTTATATTCATGTCTTCCAAGTCTAATCTAGCTTTAATTGTGTCATTGGATTTGCCATCAATGGCCATCAGAGTACCTAAAATATTCTCATAAATGTTATTCTTCAATATGCATCACATCAAGATTATGCCTTAACAGTAATTCCTTCTAGTATGGCAAATTGAAAAATATGCTTTCTTCATTCCAATTAAGATGAACATAACTTCACTTTCTCTTTCTATTACTTGGGTGTTTACTAGGTGTAAACTCACCCAAATGTGATAGTTGCTCAACAACATCATCAACCATTTACTCCAAAGGACCTGTAGATAGCTAGTAATCTTGCAAAAAGCTGGTGGATTCATCATATCCAATGAGATGAATGAAATTAGATCTGAATCTTTCTCTCATATTAAATATATCTTTCATAGAAAACATTTATGTTCTTTATAACTTGTTTATTAGATATAAGTCTCCACAACCTTTTAGTGAGCATGATGGTATTCATAGCTATGAGGAAAATTAAGTTTCGGCCTCCTTGGTCTTTAGGAATACCCCCCCCATTTCATCTTGACCCTGTTAGGAGTTCCTTTATAACCAAACCACAAAAACTTCTTGAAGATCTTTTCAATAGTTTTGATTATGTTAACAGGAAAAGCAATTTGAGCTGCCCAATAAACAATGATGGAATTCAAAATAGACTTAATGAGATGTGTTCTACCAGTAGTGGAGAGGTTTTTAGACTCCATGAAGATATCTTGTTGTTGATTTTATCAATTAAACAACAAAAATCTCTTGAGTTTAACCTTCAAGTTGCTATTGGAATGCTAAGGATATAACCAGAAGAGGTTGTTGTTTGAAACTAGTAATGAAAGCCATGATTGATTCATGGTTTGTAGCATTCTTAGAAAGGAAAAAACCACTTGGTTCTTTCTACAACCCTTTTAAAAAGTCTATTGAATACTTCTATAACTAGAGCAAAGAGATGGGGAGAAATGGGATCACCTTAAGGAATTCCTTATTGTTGGAGTTATGTAAATATAGTGCCCTGGAAAGCAAGTGTATTTACATGTAACTTTATCTTCTTCAGTTACAGT
>JANKOE010000005.1:19555094-19570543 GCA_026284465.1 Erythroxylum citrifolium
AACTACCCAAAATGCCCCCCACTTAAAGCCCTTTGCCAACTATACCCTTGGTTGCTCTCTAACTAACCTAACTAACTTTTAACCAACTAGTTTCAAGCCAACTAACTACTAACACTCATCTCATTTAATACAAAACATTTACTTCTAACTACTAACTCTAAATTCTTTTAATACAAGCCATTAATACTAACTTACCCAACATACCACATTAACTTCTAATTCCACCTAACTCTTAACTTCCAATTAAATTTCTAATCAAATCAAATTCTAAACCATAATTCAAACATAATAAATAAATTAAACAAATTCAAACACAATTTACCAAATTAACAATTTAAGCAAAAAGGACAAGGCCTAACAGCTTTGGTGTACATGCATTGTGTGGACCTTGGGTGCTGGAAGGTTGGTCTGACAACTTGGTTATACTACTACTACTTGATTGGGGTTCTGGCAGAAGTTTGTGACTAGTGCGTAGATAGGTGGTGCCTAGGTGGGATGGTGCACTACCACAAAACTGACTTTTAGCTACTTTTTTTTTGTGAGGATTTGAAAATCATCACTAAAAGTCGGCTTTTGGCAACGATTTCCTAATTCATCAACAAAATTTTAGCATTTCATGACGTTTTACCGAATCTTCGCTAAAGGAAAATCTTTTGCAACCATTGTTGTGAACGTCATAAAAGGATTGACATTTTGTGACAGTTTGGAGATTTTGTCGCGCAATGTTTTCATCATGAAATGTCAAACTTTTGGTGACAATTCCCTAATCGTTGCTAAAAGTTGTTATTACAGATTTTATATCTTATGTATTTCTTAGGAGAATTTTAATGAATTTTTGTGTGATATTATTCTTAAAAATAATAATGTTAAAAAGATAATTTTTTAATGGTAAGTGTGCTTAATAATCCTAAGGTCAATTATAATTGATATTTTTATGATTTTTATTTTTTTTCATTTGCCTTCTTTATAAATTTGTTTAAATAGTTAATGCATTCAAAATCTATAAATTTGTTTAAATATATGGATTTATACGCAAATGATTCTTTAATGATACCTATTGTACATAGTACTACACCTCCGTTCATACAAATATTTCATAAAAATAGAATAGAGCGTCTAAAAATTGTAAAATATTTTCAAAGTTTTAAACATATATTTAAGAAACATAGCTAATAAGTTTTAGCGACGAAAACGAACCATAGTTAAAATTCATTAGTAACGATTTAGAAAAATGTCATCTATAATTTTTTGCTACGAAAACTACTCATAGCAAAAACCAATTAGCAAAGATTTGGCGAAAATGTCGTGTATAGTTTTTTGCTACGGAGATTTGGCAACGAATATAAATCATTGTTAATGATTACTAGTAACAATTTCATCGCTTCCTTTCAGATGTAGTGGCACTAGATTGAAAATTGGATGCATGTGACTGTGAAACTGATGAGAGGGTAGAGGGTGGTACGGTGGTATTCTGCTGGACTACTATTGCGCGTTAGTGGATGTTGCTAGTCTAGTGTTGCATCTGAGCCGCTGCTGAAATTTGATGGTTGGTGTAGCTGGATGCCTGGAGACTGGAGATAGTGGGTATGGAGATGGATGGTCGGGTCACGGGTGTGGTTCAGCTGTTGTTGAGGTGCTTGGAAGATGGACGCAATTGACGCATATGCTGCACACTGGGAGATACTGGTGGAGCTGCGGTGCAACAGTGTGGTGAACGGTGCAACTGCTGGAGGGCTGCTGCAGGTGTGGACGCCTGCTACAGTGCTAGTGGTGCGACTGTCGCGTGTTATGTAAAACCTTGAAAAATAAAACAGAGTTAGGGTTTTGTTATTTTTCTAGAACTTAAAGATGACTGTTACCATAAAACGTAGTTACTTAAGGAATGGTTTCGCCTTTTAAATTATATTAGTTTGAAATTTTAGATCTTTTATCCTGAAGGTCAAATTATATAAGTCCTGATCTCACCTTATGACATAGTATTGTGGAACTAAGAGATTCAATTCTAGAAAGATGAGTTGCATAAGGCGTGATCTCCCCTTATGCTTTCAGTATTTTGGAACTTAAAACCGAAATTTCCCCTTGAACTAACAAAATAACTACACAAATAAAAGTAAATGAAACCTATAAATAATCAAAACAAAACCAATAAAAATTATCATATTTTGGGTTAACTCCTAAAGAATGCAATTATTTAACGTCGCTATGCTCGACGTGTTTTTTCTTCTCAATCTTCTCTATATTGGGAAAGTGCAAAATCTATATCCATCAAACTTGAGATCTTCATATCTAGTAAAATGGTTTCAATCTATGTTCGTTAACCTTGAAGATGTTTCCAATATCTAAACTCTTTTTTTTTGTACTATAAGGAAATGCACTCGTGATAATAAAAAGACCAAGCCATCTAGAATGTGACTTACCTATTAAAATAAATAAAAAAACTAAGAAATTAAAATAGTTCTTCAGCAACAGCGTCAACATATTGAATGGATTGTTGAAGCCCTCAAAATTAATTCTGATTCATTAAACTCTTATAGCAGTTGTGGAATTAGGTTGAATCCTAAAACAACTAAAAACTAGTTTCTTATTTTCAATTGATTAAACTAAGTGGGAGTTCATTATTAATTTACTAATGAACTAAAATTATCAAGGAATCAAAGTGAGAAATTTAATGATATTTAACTCTAATTCAATGGAAGGATGTCATCTAATTATAACTTAGGTCATTGGTCTAAAAACAACAATTTTCAGAATTTAAGCATTTAGTCTGAAACTTATTAGGATAGCTGTAATAACTCCCAATTTTTCTTAAAGTTAATTGGTTCAAACTTAATATTCAAACCAAAATATACCATAAATTAATTGGGTATAATAGTATTCCATATCAGTCAAACGATAGCAATAAACTTAATGAAAAAGACAAAACCCTAAATTAAATAATTGAGATAGCAACAACTGTCCAATTTTTTTTCTCTTGTTTCTCATAAGTTAAATATGTAAATTCTTAAGTAACTTATTTGCTACATTTACAAAGCGTTCATGACAATTACAAATTAATAAATAGTTATAGAATAATCAATATTGAATTAAATTGTCAGATAAATCAATATTAATTATCTATGAAATAGAAGAACAAGAAATAAGAAATACTTGAATTAAAATATAATCTATGTTTAGAACAAAACCTCACAAGGTTATAAGTAGAGTTTTGAGTCCCCTTGAACATAAAATGTAAACTTAGTTGGCCTTACTTTCACTAAAAAATTAGAAGAAAGAAGAAGAGAAATAAAAGAAAGACAAAAGGGAATTGTTGAGAGAGTGTATATAACGTTCTCCCTTTTTTTCTACCTAAAAGATAACTTCTTTCAATATTCTAGAGATTATTTTTTAAACAAAATCAAATCCGTGCATAATAAAGTTGGGAATAAGTCTCATAATTGAACTAAAACTCTAAGAGTGAATCTGGCTTTAAGCATGATCTCACCTTATTCACTGCAGCAATTTGTCATCTTTTTCCAAAATTCGTGGCTTTACCAAATAATGCTCTAATTTGATGTTTCAAGCCAAATTTGATTCAACCTTTACTTATCACCTAATAAAACAAATCAAATTTTAATTTTACCAATTAAGCAAAAAATAATCCAAAATAAAAGAGATCATTCCAATTAATATAACCAAATCATATCTTATCAATCAACTCTTATTGGATATAAAAACGAAATAACTTAGTTCTCTGAATTAGATCTATAGAGATAGGTATAGAAGTTATTTACATATTCCAAGTCCAAGGACATACATAATGAACAAAAGATGTTTAGTATTTGAAATATTTGATACTTGCGAAGTATTAAAGATACCCTAAATTCTATTTATGAGTTGATAATTGACTTTAAGGTTATAAGGATATTAACTTTAGAATTAAATCCTAGTTAAGGTATATCTTACTTAGAATAAAATTATTTTGAGATTGGAAACGTTCCAATGTGACATTAATTGTTAATCAAGCCATAATACAATTTTCATTTATTAGAAATGATTGTTTGGATTAATAATTTCTATAATGAACTTCGTATAGTTCCTTGCACTGTCTAAATAGTAACGTACTCCTGGACATTAGAGCTATTTAACATGTAAAAATAACTAAGGTCTCATAAAAAATCCAAGTACGTGTTTAGGGATTTTTTCTTAATTATGATGATAATAAAGAAGAAAATTATGATTTAAAATTATGATTTACGTGAGTGCTCACTGTGGAGAATCTTATATAATTCTTTCACTAAACTATTGTCCAAGTAATAGCATGATCATCATATGGTGATATGATATAAGATACTCAAACAAATTTGGGCGACGATTATACTGATGTGTCACAAAAGGTTGAGTTTTTGGTGACAATTTTGGTAAAGCATCAACAAAGGCTTCATGTTTCGCAACACTTTCATGAGTTCGTTGATAAAAGGTTACCCTTTGGAGACAATTTCAGAATTTGTCACAAAAAGCTTCTTTTATATACATATTTTAAAATTTTATATAAAATGGAAATTCTACAAAATATTACAGAGTTTATATATAATAAATAGAATAGTATGATTAAAAACAATAATATAATAACTAAGATTTTAGAAAATTTATCTATTATCTACCATTCATATATCATTATATTAATTACAATTATTATCTACGAATTCATTATATATATATATATATATCTATTCTACATAACATTATAGAGTTTATATATAATAAATAGAATAATATGATTAAAAACATTAATATAATAACTAAGATTTTAGAAAATTTATCTATTATCTATCATTCATATATCATTATATTAATTACAATTATATATATATCATTATATTGATTACAATATATTTAAAAATAATTGCAATATAGTTAAAAATATAAATTAAACATTAAATATTAATAACTATTAAATAGAAACTATAAATATAATTGATAGAGAATACATTAGAATATAATTTCAAATTACAAACTTCATGTTAAAACTATTTGAAAATTTTGTGATACCATATAAATTTGTCAATAATATTTTAAGACTTAGAATTATTGTCAATAGCATTAAATTTGATTTTTATGAATATGATGTTTGGTCATAAAATGATCAAGTGAAAGTTGGTGCATTCATAATTATAAATAAGAGAGCTATTTAAGCATTGGAGCCTCGCTAAAGGGTAGCCCTTGTTGTCGAGTTTGGAGAACCATTGCCAAAGGTGAAGCCTTTTGTGATGCTTTCTCGAAATCATCACCAAAGGGTTTCCTAGTTTGGCAAAAAATTTAGAAATTGTCATGAAAGTGTGACCTTTTGTAACAATTTTTGTATTCGTTACCAAATATCCCCAAAATGACATCATCTTATCAAATTGAAAACCTAAATACCTAAAGATAGAACATCTTGTCTTCATCTTCCTAGTTGTGATAAACTCTCTTCCAGTTTAGTGCTTGAGTTCCTAGTTTGGTCTTCATTTTAGTTGTTTGTCCTCATCTCCGTTGTGCGTCTTTGTCCTCATTGCCAGTTTGTGTCTTTGTCTTTGTCTCCACATAAGGGTTTTGGTTTTCTATGTTATTCATTTCCACAATACCTATACATAGTGTGTTGGACTTCATCTGGGTGAGTGTAAACCTTGGTTGTCTCTACATGTGTTTCTATTTTTCATTTAATTTTAATAGACAAAATTAACATTGCTAGAATGTTGAAACAAACTTTCATAATTAAATAAATGAAAACAAAGTTTATAATAATGAAGATGATATAGGGATGAAGGCAATTTCATGTCGAAAATTAGTGGGGAAGTGGGATATTTATGTGTATGAATGATTAACCTAGATCTCTAAAGTCATTTTCTCACCATTTCTTCTCATTTGCAATGTTTCTATTGTTTGTTATAAGTTCAGGTTTAAAATGTTCTCTCTTGTTGATGCTTCTGGTAAGAAATAATGCATTATAATTGTACCCATGTTTGAAATTAATGCATGGATTAATCACAAATATAAAGATACGTAATGAACTTTACCTTGATTAATAAGCATCTTTGTATTAGATTTGATGATAGAAGACTTAAAATTTTTTTATGGTATATGTTGTATAATTTGGTAGTGTATTTATGTAAGTTATGATTTATGTTTGGAATAGATAATGTATAAAAGTACTGCTTATGTGTGTAATAGAAACTTTCTTTTCTTACGTGAATAGGCTATAAACTTAACTTCAACTAGTTATACTGACTTGTTGATGTCCATAAATAATCTTAGAAGTGTGTCAGATGTGAACAGAACATTCAAATAATAATTCTTTTATCCTTAAAGATGTCAGATCACTTATTAATCAATGGCATATGCTCTGGGTTTTATTAATCTTTAAGGGTGAGTGGCAAACTTAGGATGTGCTTGTACAACAAATTTATGGCCAGCTAAAAAATTATATTCCCATGATCTTTGCTTCTTTTGTGAATATTTTGTTAATTGCATATAACTTCATATAATTTTTAGTTTCCTTATTTAATTGTACACTCTACTTCTATATTGATTGTATCTATAACTTTTTTTATTTATATTTCCTTTTTAAAGTAAAACCAATAACATAAATTCATCACAAAATGTCAATGTGATAGATAGTTTTCGATGGTAGAAATGAGCTCTAATGGGAGGTATCTGGCATAATTCTCCCTGCGAAAGAACAATCGATTCACAATAAAGTCTAATCACTTATTGCTTTCAATGTCCAATCTTCTTCTTTAAGGTTTTTAGTATCATTCGAATTTGCTTTCTTTCTTTATTATCTGCATCTCATTTTCTATTAAGAATCTATTAGATGAATGTGTCATTGTATATACTAGTTATTGTGTAAAGCTTCCTTAAATATTCATGAGAACATTGATGAAAATGGAGGTAGGGGAGATGTCTTGATAGTCCATACGGGATCAAGCAAATAATTTGTTTTTAAACAATCATCAATTGCAAAAACTATGCTTGTTCGTGGTAACAATGATGAAGTCATTCAATCGGGTATTCATGTGTTCGAATTGGGTTCCTTATATCGTTTGATTTAGCTTTTTTAGTTTTTAAGATTTAATTTTTCAAAGAATTGTGAAGAAATCAAGGTGATTATTCTATACTGTTTGTTCCTTAGGTGAAGTGCATGGTATGTGTGATTCATTTGATTCACTATTTTATACTGCATTTGGGAAATTGTTCAATGTATCATTTGCTAGTTTAGTTAAAACCAAGAAGTTGTTAAAAAAGGTTGTCAATAAACCAACTTTAAGGGGAAGATCTTTGTCTATTTCAGTTGATGCCTTCGAATGTGCAAGGAACCTTCTTGAGAATCTATACATAGGAAACTCCTTCACCTTATCTAAGGAGTCTCATGTTACTTGGAATCCAGAAAAATTATTATATCTTTTTCTTTTCAATGGAATATGTGTGAACTTCATTATCCTTTTCTTTTTATTAATTTTTTTGTCTGTAATAATTGTTAAATTTCTAATTAAAATATTTTATTGCTTACCATATATCAATATCTTATGGGGCTAATTACTAAAAAAGGCCCAAACTTTTCTCAAAATTTTAATTATAGCCCGAACTTTAAAAAGTAACAATAAAATGACCCAACTTTCAAAATTTTTCAATTCTAGCCCAATGTTAGTCTCACCAGTATCTTTGTTGATGTGGCACTGCCATGTGTCAATGGAACCTCATTAATTAGATTAGTGAAATGACATCGTTTCTAGATGATACTAAAACGACTCACCGTTATCTTTGTTGATGTGGCACTGCCATGTGTCAATGGAACCTCATTAATCAGATTAGTGAAATGACATCGTTTCTAGATGATACTAAAACGACGCCGTTTTAAGAAGATGAAATCACTCTCACTCAGTTGTCGTTCTCAACCGAAAATCCCTAACTTTCCTTTTTTGGTTCAAAGTTCAAACCCCTTCATTGCCTTTCGGGTGTAATGGAAAGAGCTTCAGGGTTCCATCTCCCTGATCCTCTTTACATGATGACCTATCACTTTCTTTTAATTCCAAGCTCTCAAATCCCCAACTTTTGCACTTTCTCTTATATGGACTACCCTAATCTCTTTATAATAATCCTCTCTGTATTATGGAATAAGCAGTAACAACAAGAATCAAAATGTAGCTAGGTAAGTAGGTATTAAAAGGAAAGAAATCAAGTTAAAAGATCTATGATGTACCCTAGTGTCTAACGATATGGTAGTAAGTGAGGTTAGTGTCCTCATAATATGGCTTCTTCCATGGTTGTTATGCTTCCGCTTTTGTCTCTCGCATGCTTTATGGTTCTGAAACCAGTAAAATACATTCTTACCTTCAATCTTTCCATATTTGCCTAGTTGGGTAGTGATCTGTTCAATCTGCTGCGTGTTTGGTGTTCTCATTCCTCCTCCGTATATCATCTTTAGTATTCCTATCTGTTCTCGCGTAGGATTCCAACGTAGGTTGAGAACGACTTCATTTTAGTATCATCAAGAAACGATGTCGTTTCACTAATTAGATTGACTTCTTCTAATAACGTTAACGTGTTTGATTAATGAGGGTCCATTGGCACGTGGTAGTGCCACCTCAGCAAAGATAATGGTGGGACTAACATCGAACTAGAATTAAAAAATTAAAAGTTGGTGATTTTATTGCTACTTTTTAAAGTTCGAGTTATAATTGAAAATTTGAGGAAAGTTTAGACTTTTTTTAGTAATTAAAGCTATATTATATTATTTACCATATATTATTTTTTATTTTTCTGTAAGAATCATATATCATTATATTACAAACTTCATGTTAAAACCATTTGAAAATTTTGTAAAACCATATAAAATTGTCAAATCTTAAAATTTAAAAGAGAAAAATAAAAAACTTCATGTTAATTAATTTTGAGTTTATATTTACATAAGTTTTTGAAATAATTTGACATTATTGTTAGCTAAATTTATTTTTAGAATTAGAATCATTTCCAAAAATATTAAAAATTTCTTTTATTAATATGACATTCAGTTACAAAATGATAAAGTACGTGTTAGTGAATTGATAATTATAAATAATAGAGTTATTTTGTTAGTTAAGCATTTGGCGACGATTTCAAAAATCATTACCAAAGGTGACAAATTTCATGATGATTAACAAAATCATCGCTAAAGGATAAGCCTCTTGTGATGATTCAAGAAAAGCATCGCCAAAGGCTTACCATTTGGGGACGATATCATTGAATCATTGTCAAAGGCATGCCATTTAGCGATGATTTTTTAAAATGGTAAACCTTTGGCGACGATTTTGGCTATGATTTTGAAATCGTTTCTAATAAAAACATAACCAAAGGGCTACCTTATTATAGTGATACGTTAATAACTCCATTCCAAGCTTTAAAAACCCAACTGTAAAACAAAGAAGACTCTAAATATTTTAGTATCTGGATAAGAATGTATCAAAGGATGAAAGAATATTTGAAAATATATAAGATAAAGTAGTTTAAATGCTATTTCTAAGCCTTTTTTCTCTCTCAATAGTCTACAGTATCATGATCTTAATTTTACATAACATAAGTTATGATAACATGCCAATGTTAGAAACTCATTTCTTCTGACTTTGGAGATGATTTTTGTTACATTACATAGCAGAACTTAAAAGCATCATCAACCATCAGCAACTGACATTTTAGATCAAAATAGCTATGAAGGTTCAATTAAGACAAAAACAATATTAAGAATTTCAAAATCATAGAATAAATAAGGTAAAAGAAAAAATTATGCTCAACTCTGTTGTTATTTGAGACAAGAATTGAAAAAAAGATCATATCGTAAAACTAGGGATTTTTGTTCCTAGAAGCACACTCAATTCATTCACTTCAATGTTTAATATATAGAGTTGGTACATAATAATAAGAGAGAAAAATCTACAAATATCAAGACATATTCTAACTAACTCTTAAAACTAAGTCATAAAAAAAAAGTTCATAAAGACTTGGTCCATTGATAAATTACTCAAGTCCAAATCTATTGTTTAACTATACTTGTCTCAATAATTGCAAAGACCTAATTTGCTTCTTAAGAATTCAAATCTAACTTTTGGAAGAGCCTTGGTTAACACATCTTCAATTTGATCTTTATATTTGCAATAGACTAGTTTAATTTCACTAGCCTTATGTTCTTCTCTCAAGTGATATAGTTTGATTTTGAAATGCTTTATCCTTCCATGGAAAGTAGGATCATTTGAAATTGCAATTATAGCTTGGTTATTCACACGAATCTCAGTTGGCTCAATTTGCTTCATGTGTAAATATGCAAGTAATTTTTAGATAAATTGCTTGATTTATAGTAGCATTTGCAGCAATATACTCTACCTCTATTGTACTTTAAACTATCACATATTGCTTCTTTAAGCTCAAAGAAAACAATTCTGATACAAAATTGAAACAAAAACTTGTTATGCTTCTTATGTAATCAAAAGAATCTGTCCAATTACTATCAAAATAATCATAAAGCTAAAAAACTTGACTACATGAATATTTGATGCCAAAATTTATTATGCCCTTGATATATCTTTTAATCTGTTTTGTAGTTTAAAGATGAATTTTATTAGTAGAATGCATAAATCTTGAGAGAAAGCATACTAGAAGCATGATATCTAGTTTAGTGGCTGTGAGATACATCAAGCAACTAATTAGACTCCCGTATTGACTTTTATCAACCTTTTCTGCTTCATCTTCTCTAATAAATTTTTCCTTTAACTTCATTGTTGCTAGTGCTTTTACAATTTTCCATGTGAAACTTCTTGAGTACCTCCTTTTCATACTTCTTTTAGCAGTTGAAAACTAATTCATGGTCTTGCTTCACCTTCATGCCTAGCGAATAGGTTATTAAATCAAGGTCTATCATTTCAAATGCTTCAAGCATTTTATTTTTGAATTCTTTCACCAGTATTTCATTACTTTCTATTACAAGGAGATCATCATCATAAATAGAAACTATAATCAAGTTAGAACCTGTTCCCTTCATATAATGTAAGATCACTTGGACTTTTAACAAATCCAAGACTCTAAAAATATTCATCAATCCTGCTGTACTAGGCTTTAGGAGCTTATTTAAGGCCATATAAAGCCTTTTTTCAACAATTAGACCTTCTCCTCTTGTCTCTTGACTTAGAATCCCTCATGATATTTTACATAAATCTCTTCTTAAAGATGACCATTTTAAAAAAATAGATTTTACATCCAACTGATATGTTCTTCACCGCCTTTTGTGCAACCAAAGTAAACAACATTCTGATCATATCCAAGCATGCTATAAGAGCAAATGTTTCTAGGAAATCCACTATAAACACATGACTATACCCCTTCATAACTAATATGAATTTATATTTGTTGACAGAATCATCTGCATTTAGTTTGGTTCTATAAGCTCATTTGACCCCAATGATATTTCTATATTGAGGTCTGTCCATTATCTCTCAATTATCATTATTATCAATCATCTGAAGCTCTTCTTTCATTACTTTAATCCTTGTCATCTTTCTCAGCCTTTTTATATTCTACAGGTTCAACTACAACAGTATTGCTTTTTTCCATAAACATCAGTTAAGGACCTTGTACCTCTAATTGGGACATAATAATGTTGTCATTAAACTATTGTGGAATCTCTAACCATTGCTTTTTTATTGTCCCCTCCTAACTCCATTGTTTACCTTCTCTGAACATAACATCTTTGCTTACAATAACTTTTCCATTTTATGGTTTGAAAATTTTGTATACCTTATAAGAACAACTATATCCAATGAAAAATCTCGATTATGCCTTCTTATTTTATCTCTTTTCACCTGTGGCATATAAGAAAAACAGCAACAACCAAAAGGTTTTAGATTTTGCAAATTTGTTTTTATATCCAAACTAAGCTTCAAATGGAGTTTTCTCTTATAGGTAGTTTATTTAATAAGAAAACATCAGTATTTGTAGCCTTTACCCATGACTTATTTAGTAACTCCATTTTAAGTAGCATACACCTCATCATCTCCATAATACTTTGATTTTTTTCTTTCATTTACTACATTCTATTATGGAGTATAAAGTGATGTAAGTTAGTGCTCAATGTCGGCTTCTTCATAGAACTTGTCAAAATTAGCATTTGTATATTCTTTCCCGCTTTATGATTTTATTGTGTGTAGATTGCAACCACTTTGATTCTCCACCCAGGCTTTATCTTTTGGAAATACATTAGTAACCTCAAATTTGAATTTGAGGAAGTAAATCTAGCAAAATATGTTATAATCATCAATAAATGCAATATAGTATATGTTACCATTTAAACATGATATTTTCTGAGGTCCTCTAATATTTGTGTGTACAAGTTTCAACTTATGGGTTACTCTTTATATTGTTTAAGGTAAAGGGCCTCTAACTTGCTTGTTATATTGGCAAGTCACATAATCAACCAACTTTTCTTCCAGCAACGATATACCCTTCACCAAATTATATTTTTTCATATACAAAAGTCCATTATGATGAAAGTGTTGAAGTCGTTTATGCTATAGTTCTACGTTGCTTACAGCACTTGAAAAAGCTATTTGCTTCTCCTCCATTAGATTGAAAGCAAAGCTTTTTACTCTCATTTTCACTTTGAAACATCAATGCCTTTTGCATTTTAGATCAAACACAATCTATCTTCAAATATGACTTTGAAACCTTTTTCAGCCAGTTGCATAATATTAAGCTAATTTTGGTCAATGTCATGTTTCAAACATTTTAAACTTTTAATAACAGTTGTTCCTTTCCCTTTAACTAAAATAAAATCACCATTTCCAAATTTTACTTTTGAAATTATAGTTTTATCAAGCTCTTTGAAAAGCTTCTGGTCATTGGCCAAATGATTTATGCAGTCACTATCTATCAGCCAAGAATTATTAGAATTACTGTTGATAGAGAAAGAGAAATCAACAAAAAGATGCTCCTCTTCATGTTGCTTAGTATATGCTTTTACTTCTTCTTACTGTTGAGACTTGCAAATCTTCTCCATGTGCCTAATCTATCCATATTTTTTACACTTCATAACAAGCCTCCAACAACACTTCTTCAGCAAGTGATTTGCTTTTTTATAATGTGGTTAAGATAGATACATCTCATTTATGTTGTTTTTTTCACTCTTCCTCTTATTGTTATTATTCTTATCTTTACCTCTTC
Source organism: Erythroxylum citrifolium (assembly GCA_026284465.1). Taxonomy (NCBI): domain Eukaryota; kingdom Viridiplantae; phylum Streptophyta; class Magnoliopsida; order Malpighiales; family Erythroxylaceae; genus Erythroxylum; species Erythroxylum citrifolium. The sequence goes on from JANKOE010000005.1 coordinate 19,568,292, forward strand.
TTAAATTTTTTGGCTTTGTTTTAAAAGCACCATCCACAGATTCTTCATTTCTTATTGATTAAGCCCATGTTTATTATAAAAATTGGCAACACTTTCATGGCTTTTACAATATTTTTTGACTCCTAATTCTAGATTTTGTGCTAAATTGACTCTTGAGTGTGTACTTTTATTTTAGGTAGTTTAATAGTAAAAATTGTCACAAATCAGTATTAATTGCACTAATTATTTTTTCTAAGAACAATTGATACTGCAAACTACCATTGTTGTTTGTACGAACCTAAAGGAAAAGGGACTTAAGAAGAAGGTGTAAAGTCAAAGAAGGCTGCTGGAAGTCAATAAGAGAAAGGGGCTATAGGAAGCTTGTCGCGGCAAAGTAGATTTGTCGTTGTGGCGAAATAAAAAGAATCCAGGCTGAACATTCGGGAAAAGTTCGCTGCGGCGAAAATTAATTCTTTCGCCGCTGCGAAGGATCCAGTAATGAGGCAAAACCTTTCAGGAAGTCGCCGCGGCGAACCTTCGAAAACTTGAACCATATTTGAAAAAATCACCCACTATGCGACCCGAACAAATCATCCTACATTTAAAAACCTACCAAATTAGGTTACCAAGCAGTCGACTACAGAGGGAGAGAAGCGACAGAAACATCAAGAACATCTCTCGTCTCTCTCACTCAATTTGACCTTCATCCATCACTTCCTTCCATTTTTTATCGCCGCCTTCATCATTTGTTGCTAGTGCCATGGATGTTATTGGTGGGTTTCCGGTTGTGAGTTCTCCCGAAGCGATGCTTAGCTAAGCACCATTTCCTCTTGAAGATGTAGCAATGGCTTGAGTTCAATGGGCTTCAAAGGGGAGTATTTTATTCATGTTTAACTACATTGTGATGAACTCCTTAGTTAGGATTTATGCTTTGTAGTTGGATTTTCTTGTTTATAGTTTAATCAAGTGTTGAACAATGTATTGTGTTATGGGGTTTATTGATGTAGAACTTGGGGCTATAGTATATGAAGTCTGATATATGACTTTTTGGTGATTTTATTAATTCTGTTTTATCTGCCTAGTTGTGTTTGATAATGAGATAATGCTTGATCCTAATTGACCACTTGCATTAACTTACCTATTACACATAGTAAGATGCATTCAAAAAGGTTTTAAGAAATGGAGTTCATTGATTAAAACCTTGGACTTAAAAGAGTTCTTTAAGGTTTATTATTCGAAAACTTAGTGATTTTTACTCCCACCAAAATTTATTCTAAACTATGATAGCCAAAGCTCATTTTTCAAGAGGATTTTATCACATTTAATCATCGTTTGAGTTTTCAATTTCAGTTTTTCCTAAAAGTCCAAAAAAACATTTTACATGCTTTTCTTACAATCAGCTCAATTTAGTTAGTTTTCACAAAGATCCAAAACCACCTCATAACCAATTTAGTTTGCATTTCATGATAATTAGGCTAGCTTAGATCCATTGCATTAGGTTCCGATTAAGTGAGACGACCCGAGGTTGTACGATATATTGCAATCCTTGGAATTAAAATTTTGATTCAACTTCTAAAGATTAAACCTAGAGACAAACGACGGATCAAAATGACGTCGTTGTCAGGGAACCAAGCAATTAGTTTTCTTTAGGTTAGCCATTGTTATCTTCGTTTATCATTGAGGTTAGGAATGTTGGATCCCATTTCTGGAACCCAACTCCTCTTGCGAAAAAATCTTGGAACGTGTGCGTGCATATTACCTTGATACCTTGAGCTTGCATATTGCCTTGAAAGGTTATCTCATTAAACCCTAATTCGCCATCAATTTTTTTTCATAACATCATAAAACCCTTATTAACATCATCACTCATCTTCATGCTCATAACATGTAACATCCCACCCCCTACTGGAAGGGTAGAATAGTAAATTTGGTATAGGATGAGATAGATTGGAATGACTTAGGACTGTTCATGCATAATAGGATTGGTATACAGTGAAATCTGTGCACATGAAATCACTGTACATGCATACATGACATTCTCGGTTTTTGTGCCTAATACAATTTTATTGTGATTAACCTGGTTATTGGGTTTGAAAAAATTATTCTGAGTGCGCCATTGAGTGTTTTCTATTTAAAGGGATTTTCAGGAATTTTTCTGAAATTTTCCGGAGAAATTTCCCGGACCGGAAAAAAATTGCCAAGTGGCGAACCGGTCGATTTTCGGTAGCGAAAATTGCTACCCAATGGCACTGTACTATTGGGTATATTATTTT
>JANKOE010000005.1:19570643-19584269 GCA_026284465.1 Erythroxylum citrifolium
CTTCATCATTATCCATAACACCAACATAACCCTTGCACAAATCAATTCAACACAACTCTAGTTTAACATCATGCAAGCTTAAAATAACCATGCCTATGACATTAAATCCATAACTTACTTGGTTTGGCTTCAATCACTTCAACCTCTCACTAAACCCTAATCTCAAAGCATCCCATGATCTTCATCTTCAAGGAGGTTAAGTTAGGTTTTTCCTAGACCAACTTGAAGAGGACAACAAGATGGAAGTAGAAAGTGAAAGATGGAGCAAGGTTCCAAGCAATTAACTCAACAAAATATGAAGGAGATGGAGAGAAGAAGGAAAGTCACAAAAATGGGGGAGAGAGCAAGAGCAAAACACCACTTAGCCTTCCAAATGAGAGAGAGTGTCGTGTAAGACACTAAGAAATTCTAGAAGATGCATAAAAGGGGGGTAGATGGCAAGGCTTGGCAAGTGACATATGTCACTTGCCATTTGTCAATTTCTCATTCATTGCCTTAAAAATATCCATTTAAACCCAATTCCAATACAGTACACTTGTCATTAATTCCCCAAGTCTTGTATTTTAATATTCCAATGCTAGTTGATAATAAATTTTACTACCATTGATCAATTGATCTGCCACTCGGCATTTTTCCTAGTTAAAAAATTCTCTCTAAAAATTTCCTAACATTCTCCAAAAATACAAAGTTAACAATTCCACTTTCCAAATCAATTTCCAATAACCATAGCTCACAATTCTCAAACAATCACATTTATTACCAACTATACCCAAAAAATGTCAATTGAATGCATGATCAATGATTTTAATGTGTGCAATAATCCAATTCATCAATGTGTATCCAAAAATGATGCATTTTTATCATAATCTCGCTTAAGACCACATGTACCAAATTTAAAACGATCACAAATACAATTTACTAAAGTTGCCCCGGGGATGTCCGTTAAACGGACTTGCATGTCCGTTAAACGAACATAGACTGGCCAAGCAATCCAAATTCATCCGAAAAGGTCCGTTAAATGGACTTGCATGTCCGTTAAACGAACATGAATCGGCCAAAGTGTCCCACTTCTCCCGAGAAGGTCCGTTAAACGGACATAAGTCATCCAAATTATTCCAATTCACCCGAAGCTGTCCATTAAACGGACTCCCATGTCCGTTTGACGGACACACAAAATCCCCACACCCTCTTCGAAGTCTCTTAGCTCACGTGCGCTAAATTTTAGGGTTTTAACCCTCAGTAGGGAAAAGGGATATTACATAAGGAGACATTCCTATCAATGTCTTGTAAGCTGTACGGTATGCCCACAGAGCAATCATCTAGTCGTAAACTCCAATCCTTTCGACTAAAATTCAGTCTTTTCTAAGATGGATTTCACCTCTTTATTCGATACTTTTGCTTGTCCATTCGTTTGCGGATGGTAGGCGGTGGATACTTGATGATGCACTCTATACTTTCTAAATAGCGTTGCCACAAATTTATTGAAAAAATAACTTCCTTGATCACTAATGATGGCACCAGAGATTCCAAATGTATTAAAAATGTTAGTTTTTATAAACCCTACAATAGTTGCAGAATCGTCAGTTCTGGTGGCTTTTGCTACCACCCAGTTGGAAATGTAATCAACAACTAAAAGTATGTAAGAAAATCCATAAGATGAAGGGAAAGGCCCTATAAAATCAATACCCCATACATTAAATATTTCAACTATAAAAATTAAGGGTTGAGGCATTTCTTTCCGATGAGATAACATACCTGTCTTTTGATATATATCACAACTTTTACAGAACACATAAGAATCTTTAAATAAAGTTTCCCAATATAATCCACTATCTAAAAATTTTCTAGCAGTTCTTTTGGGGCCAAAGTGACCTCCACATGCATATTTGTCACAAAAGGCTAAGACAGAATTTTGTTCATTTTTTGGCACACAACGCCTTATAATTTGATCAGAGCAGAAATTCCATAAGAAAGGTTCATCCCACACATAATATTTTGCCTAATTTCTTATCTTTTCCTTATTGAACTTATTAGTAAAGTTCTAGTAACTAAATAATTTACCAAGTCAGCATACCATGGAATCATACCTTTCGTTTGGAATAATTACACATTAGAAAAATTATTCGAAATAGGTAAAATATCTTCATCTCTTACTAACCTACTCAAGTGATCTTCTACTGAATTTTCCGCATTTTTTCGATCCTTTATTGTCAAATCAAACTCTTGAAGTAGCAGAATCCATCGTATTAGCCTCAGTTTGGACTCCTTCATTGCCATAAGATATTTCAATGTTGTATGATCAAAATAAACAATAACTTTAAAGCCAAGCAGATAAAATCTCAATTTATCTAAAGCAAAAACAATTGTCAAAAGCTCTTTCTCAGTTGTAGAATAATTGCACTCCATAGCATCCAATGTCCTAGAAGCATAGAAGATAACGTGACTTCTTTTCTCAATCCTCTGGCCTAAAATAGCTCCCACTATATAGCTGCTAGCATCGCACATGATCTCAAACAAAAGATCCCTATTTGGTAGTTGAATAATTGGTATACTTATTAGTAGTGCCTTAAGTTTAACAAAAGCTTCCTTGTAATCCTTCCCAAAGTCAAATGGAACATATTTTTGTAGCAACTTTGATAAAGGTATTACAATCTTGGATAAATCTTTAACGAACCTGTGGTAAAATCTTGCATGTTTAAGAAAAGATCAAACTTCCCTAACATTTGTAGGGTAAGGTAAGTTCACAATTAAATCTACTTTAGCTTTATCAACTTTTATGCCCTTGAGGAAATCACATGTCGTAAAACAATGCCTTAAACTAGCATAAAGTGACATTTTTCATAATTTAAGACCAAATTTGTTTCAATGCATCGCTTAAGAACCTTAGATAAATGATTTAAACAATCATCAAATGAATCTCCATAAATAGTGAAATCAACCATGAATACTTCAAAGCAATTTTCAATATACTCAGAAAATATACTAATTATGCATCTTTGGAACGTACCTAGAGCATTACAGAGACCGAATGACATTCATCTAAAAGCATACATCCTAAAGGGACACGTGAATGTAGTCTTTTCTTGATCCTCTTGAGCAATTGCTACTTGATAGTAACCTAAAAAACCATAAAAAAGCAATAACATGATTTACTAGTAAGTCTTTCTAGCATTTGATCTACAAATGGTAACAAAAAATGGTCCTTTCTAGTAGCTAAATTAAGCTTTCTAAAGCCTATGCACATTTGCCACCCATTATGAACCCTCATTGGTACCAATTCATCTAGTTTCATAACACTGTCATACGAGTTTTTTTGGGCACAAAATGCACTGCACTTACCCATTCGCTGTCCAAGATTGGATAAATTATACCTGCATCCAAAAGTTTAAAATTTTCTTTCATTGCCACATCTTTCATTGTTGGATTAAGCCTTCTTTGGGGTTCCCGTTTTGGTTTAGCATTCTCGTCTGAAAGAATCCTGTGTATGTAAATTGCCGGGCTAATTCCTTTTCATTAAAGTCCAACCAATTGTCATTTTGTATTCTTTAAGTAGTGCCACCAATTTTTTCTCATGCCCTTTAGTCAACCTTTTTAAAATGATCACTGGTAATGATTCTCCATCACCCAAATAAACATATTTAAGGTGATTAGGTAGGGCTTTCAATTTGATCTTCGAAGCCTGAAAAATAGAAGGTAGCATGTTCTTATGATTTATAGTAAGTTCAGCATTCAAAGTTTTCAAATCTATTGCAATTGCTGATAATGATTCTACAACTTCACAAGTTTCATCAATTTGCTCACTCATTTCTGATTTGGCCTTAAAGTCCATCTCATCTTTAATATTTTCTTCATTAAACATATCTTGTACAAATGAATCCACAATAACCATATGATAGACGGATTGAAGATCATTAGGGTATTTTATTGCTTCGAAAATATTGAACTTTGCTATCTCTCTATCAAACTATATAGAAAGAGTACCCTTATCCACATGAATCTTTGTCATGGCCCTCTTCATAAAGTACCTTCCCAATAGAATCGAAGTCAAATGTTCCACACTATCTCTATCCATTTTTACGATGTAAAAGTCCATTGAAAATACCAAACCATTAACTTAGACTAGAACATGCTCAATTACTCTAATAGGGCTCATATATGATCGATCAGCTAGTTGGATAATCATATTAGTTTCTTGCAAAGAATTTAGATTTAAAGCTTTATAAATTGAGTATGGCATGACAATAATAGATGCACCTTAGTCTAGCATGGCACGTTTAGTTTTTCTATTACCAATATCATATGTAAACATACCTAGATCTTTGCATTTTTTCGGTAATGTCCTATTTATCACAGCTGATACATTCTTACCCAAAATTATTCTTTCCTTGTCCTTCAACTGTCTTTTATTTGTGCACAACTCCTTTAAGAATTTTTCATATTTTAGAATTTGCTTGATGGCTTGCAAAAATGGTATATTGATTTCTGCCTTTTTAAAAGTGTCTAAGATCTCTCTTTCATATTCACCATCTTTTGGTTTAGCCAACCTATTAGGAAAAGGAGGTAAACATGCATTAATTGATATTGACAAAGATGAATCATTTTTTACCTTTGTTTATGCTTGAGTTGGAAGTTCTTCGTTCTTTTATCAATCATCGTGCTTTTCTTCCTCCATTGGTAAAAAAGTTCTAGATTGAATTTCCTTATTACTTGTCAAAATCATTGCACTCACATTTTCCTTAGGATTCACCACCGTTTGGGAAGGTAATTTTCCTAATGCTTGCACTTCCAATTTACTTACCGAGGTGTCTAATTGAGTGATATGATTTTCCAAGTTTTAAAGGTTCACCCTTATTTCCTGTTGAAAATGTTGAGTATCATTAGCAAGTACGACATACCTGAATTTAAAGGTTAAAGTTGAGCATATGAAGGAGCTTGAGATTGTTTATTAAAATTGTGAGGTTGATATCGTTGTTGGCCTCCTTGATATCCATAGCTCAATTTTGGATGATCCCTCCATCCTAGATTGTAGTAATTGGAATAAGGGTCATACTTTCGTTGAGGTTGACCAGGAAAGCCCCCTATCACGATAGCTTCTTGAAGAGAGTATTGTTGCAATGTAAGGCACATATTTGTAGGATGTCTAGGTAATGAGCATATTCCGCACACTCTTGCCGATTGTAATTGACCTATAGCCATTTGATGAACTAGAGCGGTTAAATAAGATATTTTATCCTCAAGGTGCATCTTAGTTACCTCATTCACATGCTTAATAGCTCCATCCATCCTTGCCCTAAACTATTAAGAATTTTTTGCCATAACTGATATCAACTGTCTGGCTACCTCAAGTATTTTGTTTACCATAGCTCCTCCACTAACTACATTGAACATACTTCAATCCATTGGCAATAGTCCTTCATAAAAGTAATGAATCAGAAGTTGATCGAGAATCCAATGATGTGGACAACTGGCATATAACTCCTTAAACCTTTCCCATTATTCATATAATGTTTCTCCTGTAATTTGTCTTATCCCAAATATCTCTTTTTTGATATTCTCTACTCTTGCTGTAGGAAAGAACTTCTCCAGAAACATTCTTTTCATCTCATTCCACATTGTCATTGAGCCAGGTGGAAGACAATATAGTCAATCCTTTGCCTTATATTTCAAAGAGAACGTAAAGGCCCTGAGATTAATTTATTCTTCTGTCAACCCTTGTGACTTCATTCCAGAATAGGCAACATGAAATTCTTTCAGGTGTTTATGTGAATCTTCACCTACAAGACCACAAAAAATAAGCAGTGAGTAAATCAAACCAAATTTCAATTCGAAATCTACCTCAACATCTAGTAATTAAATGCATAAGGTTTGTTGATTCAAATTCAGTGCCACTAACTCCCTCAACATTCTTGGATTAAGATTTGCCATCTTTCTGGCCCCCAAAAATTTTTCTTGTTAAGTTAAGCATGATTTAAATAAATTATGAGGTCTTTATAGATTGATTATTTTTGGAGTTAATTAGTATGTTAATGTTAGTAGAATTTATTACTTTGGTTAGTTGAATTAAATTAGTAAGAGTGTATTGTATGAAGGGCATTTTCGGAAGGTCACTAAAGCATAAAAGACATAAGGCATAAATGAAAGGGCAAAGTGGACTTTGTACAATCATTAAGGGAAAAATGGGAAGCAGAAAGTATTGTCTTGCATTTGAGAGGGAAGAATCGTGAATGAAAGGAGAGAAAAAGAGCGAGAGTCATAGAGAAGAGAGAAAGGAGAGAAAAGAAGGAAAATCAGCTAAGGTTTTATGGTGATTGAAGAGGCTTTGGATAAACAAGTAAGCATAAGTATCATTCTTCTTGATTTGATGAATGAAACATGTTTTGATGTTAGTAAAGAGTTAAAGGTTCACAAATTATTGATGAATAGTATACGTATATATATATTTAAGTTAATGATCAAATATAGATCACGATTTATTTGTGATTGGTATTAAGTTGAAATAAAGTTGAGAATGAAGTAGAAATGATGGTTTAGGTATAAGATGGGTTGTATGTGAAATGTCGGAAGTTAAAATATGGAAAATGTAGTTGAAACATGTTCACTGCGTATACTTTTGTAAAAGTTCTCCGCGGGCCAACTCTCCTTGGTTCGCTGTAGCCAACCTGAAGGATTTCCTTTCTGTGAAATTTCACCGCGGCCAACTCTTGGGTTCGCTACAGCAGACTTGTAAGAATTCACAAGGAATTTTCCCCTTTAGAAAAGTTTGTCGTGGCAAAATCTTTCTTGTATAGCTTGAATATGCTTCGGTATTTTAGGGATAACTTGTTCTGAAGTTATCCAAATGGAATGATTTTTGATTTGGGGTAAACTAGATACATAGGGATAAAAATTGTCTGATGAAATCAAGTTTTAATTTAGTCTCTAAGAATTTCAATTTCTGGATGGAAGTTGAGAAAAGGATACTGTTTCAGTATAAGAATAGTCTGAAAATAATTGGAGTATAACTTTCAAATTACTGAACCAAATTGAATGATTTTGGTGTCATTAGAAACTTAAGACAATGTGGAACATTTTTTTAGAAGAAAGTGTTATCAAGATTCTTCATTTACCTAATCCGAATGATCATGGAAAATTGACTTGAAGGTTTGGATTTTTGGAAGGGCTTTGGTTCATGAAGCTTAGGAAATGCATGGGTATAAGTATTCTAGAATTAATTCTAGTGAATATGCTTTGTGGGTTTTCAATTTGCATTCCTATTGAACGGGAATTTTCGTCAATGTTAAAGGGAATCAAGAAAGCTAAGAGGAGCAAGAGGAGAGGCACTTTTAAGCAAGTATTTAAGTAAGGGATTCAAGGTGGGTTACATGTTTATAATTGACTTAATGGGCCATGACTATGTTTTCAAAAACAAGAGAATTAAATGATTTCAATTGTTTTATAAATGTCGCATGATTATTATTTGAATGATTTGAAAAATCTTTATATGTTTGGTATATGAATTTTGTTGATGAATTGCGAAATGAAGATGGAAATGCATTGAAACATTTTAGTTATGCCTTGAAAAATGTCATGGCATTTTGTATAAATGGAAAGAAGAAAAAGCATGAAAATATGATAATGTATGGAATGATATAAGCATCAAAATTTGTTTGTGTCTGGGCAAGAGAGAAACCGTTTCGCTAATCACGTGCATGTTGACCTAAAGCCTTCTCCTGGCTACCTGCTTGTGGCATATGAGATCCGAAAAATGGACTCATTTCGTTCATGGTGTAAACTTCAGTTTCTCCATTTCATTCCACGGAACTCTGGAGCCATTTGTTTGTGCATTGCATCTTTGAATTGTCAAATATGGTACATAATTGAGTGTTATGCTTTGATGGTTAAATGTATATGCTATGTTTATGTGATGATATTTTTAACTATGAGTTTTGAGCGAGAATTGTGAATTTGATTAAGAATTTGAGAACTATGTGTTTTATGAATTCAATATAAATTTTCTACGACAAATGAATATTTCAATGATTTTGCTTATTCTCCATTATAAACTTGTTAGCCACGAGCTTTTAAGCTTACCCCCATTCCTTCCCTTATCTAGGTGATGAGCAAGAGAACGAGTGATTTAGAGTCAAGGCATCACTCCAAATTTGCTTATGTTGTATTTTGAGTTAGTTTTTGGAAAACACAAGGCTTTTGTTGGATACCCAGCTCTCGTGAATAATGGGCCCGACGTCCTAAGTAACATCTAAACACGTATCCCACAAATGTGACGTGGCCCCACTGGGACAAACATTAAAACTATACGTTGTTCCTATTTTTGAACTGAATTTGGGAAAAGTCTTCAATTTTACTTTTTCAGAACGTATAAGGCTCTATGTCTCTAGTTTATTTAGAGACAAGAATTATCGCATTTGGAGATCCCATAACAAAGTTATTGCTACTACCTTGTAGGGTTATTTCAACAAACCCTTGTTAGCCAAAAATTTATTATGGAGGGATAGAAAAAGGCATTAGGAATCTTTCGCTCCAAGAATCACCTCATTTGGAGGTTGGATGATGAAGTTATGGCCAAAAGAATTGAGTATGTCTAAATCGTTAATCATATTGCCCCTGTCTTGGGGCAATTAGCGTAATGTCCTTAGAGATAATAGATTAGGATAATCTTAGGACGCTTTGATAGAAGACTTCGAGATCCACAACTTTCATGCGGATATCGAAGATAGATCATATCGTCTGAAGGGTTAAATATGGAGCAGACAATAGCAAGAAGGCAGACGAAGCAAAAGCAGATGAATCAAAAAGGCAAACGAAACAAGAAGCAGACGAATGTGGAAAGTAGAAGAATCTAGAAGGCAGACGAAGCGAAAGGCAGACGAATGTGAAAAACAGATGAATGTGGAAGGTAGACAATAGCATGGTCAACTTAAGACGAAGCAAAGTCAACTTAAGATTATGTAACGCTTAAGACGAATACGATCAACTTAAGACGAAGCAAAGTCAACTTAAGACGATGCAACCCTTAAGACGAAACTTTCCTACAGATGATATGACGTCATCACAAACGAAGTGACGTCATATCAGACGATACACCTTTACAGGCGATACATTCCCCGCGGGCGATACATTCCTACAGATGATATGACGTCATCACAGACGAAGTGACGTCATATCAGACGATGCACCTTTACAGACGATACATTCCCTACAGACGAAACATTCCTACAGACGATATGACGTCATCATAGACGAAGTGACGTCATATCAGACGATATGATTTTACAAACGATATATTCCCTACAGATCAAACATTCCTACAAACAATATGACGTCATCACAAATGAAGTGACATCATATCAAACGATACAACTTGATACTTCTAAACATCTTTCCTTCTAAGGGCCATAACTTTAGATATTCCTACTATCAACCGTTGGAAGCTAGAAGGAAGACCTACAACTTCCTAAAGGCACATTTGCCTAAATTAGCCTAAGTTAATCCAGGGCTATCCCTGACATCCTAACACAAACCTTTCTCCTTATATAAACTTAAAAATTCCATGTATGAACTTGCGAGAAATTCATGCTAAAAAATACAATCTTATTCCATTTGCAACAAAAGATAAGAGTTTTACAAAGCTTTAGCGGGCATTTCAAGCCGTAATTACAATAAGGTCTCAAAATTTTCAAAATACAAAAATTGCATAAGTCATTAGTTGCTCAAAATGCAACTAAAGCCTTACTTTACAGAATTTTCTTGAAATACAAAGTATTTCAAAAGTGGAGTGATGCCTTGGCTACTGACTACTCGATCTCTTGCTCATCATCTGCTTATGGGGAGGAGAATTGGGGGGGAGGGGTGAGTTTAAGGCTCGTGGGTAACAATTTTATAATTGGTAACAAGCAAAAATCATTTATAAACCACTTTCAATGCAGAAATTCATGTGTACACACATTATGAATGCATCACTCTTCTCAACTTGTCATGAACACGTAAACATATCAAATGGTTTGGGTTATTCCAAAAACATGACGCACTACACATCTCCATATTATGGTCTTGTATAGTCGTAAACTTGAGGGAGTCCATGAAGGAGCTCCGTGCCACTAGCGGGCAGGCGGGAGAAACCTATACTTGGTCAACGTGCACGTGACGACTCTTGAGGGACTACCCCAAACTCACATAAACACATATATTTTGAAATCTTGCAAACTGGTTGCCCAAATTGGCACATTTTTTAAAACATGATTTTTCATATGTTTGCTATGTCTTGAAAACCACTTCCAAAATATGGTTTCATAAACATGCATCTTTTCAAAAGAACCATTTTCAAAAGCTTTTTCATCAATCATGAACACAATTTATGCAGCAATCATATAGCACCATCTTACAACATTTACAAGGCAATAAATGCACATGAATGAGGTAGTTGAAAAAATCACTTACTATCATTTCTTGATAGAACTTTAATGGCTTATTACTTAATTATAAAAGTGAAACCCACCTGGAAATTCCTTGCTTATATGCTTGCTTAGGGATGTCTTTCCTCTTGCTCCTCTTGTCTTTCTTGATTCCCTTTTCATAGACAAAAACTCCAAGTTTGGATGGGTTTTCAATTGAAAATCCCTTAAAGCACAATCACTAAAACTGATTTTAAAAATACCTAAACTCATGCATTTCCTAAGCTTCATAAACAAAAAACCTTCCAAAATCTAAAGCATTAAAATGTTCTTACCTTAAACCTTCACCAAATGAAGAAATGTTTGGTTCAAAAGAAAGCTCTTGTCTTTCTCTATCTTTTTCCTTTCTTATTCAACCTCAATATCTCACTAGAAAGCTTAGGAAAAGAAAACCTAGCTTAACTCTCTTCTTTTTCTCTCCAACCACTGAAACTCACTTCCTCTTTCTTTCTTATCTTCTTTTCGTGCTCTCTCTCTTCTTTCATTCCTCACTAACATTTTTTGTCTTCTAACATGTAAAACAACCATTCCATCTTCCTAATTTGCCCTTCCTTATAAGCTTATGCCTTACTACACTTAAGTGTGTTAAGTCAAAATGACTTTATGATTAATAATATTGATGATAAATAAAAAGCAGACGAACAAAAAGCAGACAGAAGATAAACAAAAATTAGACGAATGAAAAGCGGACGGAAGCAAAAGCAGACGAAAGTGAAAAGCAGACAGAAGATAAACAGAAAGCAGATGAATGAAAAGTAGACGGAAGATAAACAAAATGTAGACGAACAAATAGCAGACAGAAGATAAACAAAAAGCAGATGAATGAAAAGCAGAAGGAAGATAAACAAAAAGCTGACGAATGAAAAGCAAACGAAAGCAAAAGCAGGTAGAAACAAAAAACAAACAAAAGAAAGCAGACGGAAGCACCAGTCTGAGTTAGTTACAAAACTCAACTGAATAACCGTTTCTTTAAAGAATCAAGCAGCAGATACCAAGAAGCAGTTGAAGACGAAGGCTATAAATATAAGTCAAATTTGAAGACTGCGAGGTTACACACATGCATACAGACACACACGAAAAAAGTGACAAGAATTTACGAAAGTTAGCAAAAATTATACAAACTCTTGAGAGAGATTACTGTGAAAAAGCTAGAGTGATACTTTTTGTAACAAGCTCGAAACACTTTTTAGTTTGAAAGTGATACAGATAGCCTGAAGAGGCCAAGTGTGAAAGAATATTGATTGTATAGAGAGAGACCTGAAGAGGCTCATAGAAAAAGAATACTTGTAAGGTTTTGAGAGATAGTGAAATCTCATAAAGTCACCTGAGGACTAGACGTAACCCACAGTTTGGGGTGAACCAGTATAAAAATTACTGTGTCAAAATCTCTCAACTCTCTCTCTTCTTAATCGTGATTTTCGATATTACTGTTTTATGAAAGTCTCAGAAAATCTTTTGTAAACGTGATTTACAGTAGTTCTTTTGAAACGAACAAGTTGTGTTTTAAGCGAAAGAATTTTTCAAAAAGGGGTTTAAAGAAAAGTTTACCACAATTCAACCCCCCCTTCTTGTGCATCTATCTATCATTACTGAGTATTGTATTAACGTGTGATTCACTTCACTTTTCACATTTTAAAACTCGACTTTCATTCCTCCTACTGCATTTTTCCTTCAAAATCTCAAAACTTAACATGGTATTAGAGCTAATTGGAATGGACTTTTCAAGGATAGCATAATCAATACTCTTTTTCTTATACATTAGTGTTTCACAACAAGATTCCTCTGCTATACTTGTTCAAAGTTCTTATGTCGAATCAAAGCTCAGCTTCATCACAAATTTTGTCAAAAATGGAAGATTCAAAGTCTCCTTATTTCATTCATCCATCCATTAAATAATCACAACACATTAGTTAAATCTCCAAAACTCACTGCACTGAACTATGCAACATAGAGTAAATAATTTATTCTATCTTTTTTAATCAAAAACATGATCAATTTCATTGATGGTATGATTCCTAAACCATATATCAATAATAAACTTTACAATGCATGGATTCGATGTAACAATTTAATCATTTCTTGGTTATTAAAATCTATGACTTAGTATCTAGCCTAGTATTTTACATAAATTTAGCTATTAGAATATGGGAATTGCTCAAAAAATGTTTTATTCAACCTAATGATAATCTAATATGCAAATTGCAATACGATCTATTATGTTAAATTAAGGGGAAAAAATTTTATGCATATTATACAGAATTAACCATGATTCTTGAGGAAATTCGATATTGTAGACCTTATCCTCACTGCTAGTTTGGAAGATGTAATCTATAGTGTTTTCAGTATTATGTGGATCAATAATTAAAAGGTGTTTTTTAATTTCTTGAATGGATTAAATGAGTTATGCTCTAATTAGAATTCACAACTTTTATTGATGAAGCCTTTTCCAACCTTAGAAGAAGCATACTATATAGTGATGAGAGGTATTTCTAAAAGATTGATACAAAGTCTATCTTAACCCTTAATTGAATCTTCTACTCTAGTATCTCTTACGACATTGAATGAGAAGGATAATTGAGATATCATGTACAGTCACTATGGAAAGAAAGAACATAAAACAAAAAATGCTACAGACTAATTGTTTTTCCTTTTGACTTTAAATTTAGTAAATAAAAAAGACAAAGGAAGATATTAGTTAATGTAGTTAGTTCTAATGGAAGTGATTTATGAACAAAACTGGTGAATCTACTCAAACATAAGAAAGATTTCCAGTGATACTAACCAAAAATTAGATGTAAAGACTATTAGTACTTCTAAGTGGACAAGAAATAATACAAACACAATAAATTTTTTCAACAACTTTACCATCAAGCTCCAACTCTGATGTACACAGTACACCAAGTGATATGTTTAACACACATTATTCCAATTTTTCAAGAACCCAGCCTACCCTTTTCATTCACTGCAAACAAACATAACACTTTTCAAGCTATTATAACATCCTTGCATGATAAATTGTTGGCCCCCGAATTCGTTTCCTTATTGAATAAGCATGAGTTTCAAATTTTATTTTGAGGTTTAGATTGAATTGTGGTTTGTAGGAGGATTATGGTCTAAATAAATGGAATAAGATGTATTAATTTGAGAAATTAAGTTTAAGTTAGAGTATAGTGTG
>JANKOE010000005.1:19603479-19626073 GCA_026284465.1 Erythroxylum citrifolium
AGCAATATAATTAGTATAAATGATATCATAAAAAGTCTAAATCATTAATAGTAAATCCTACAAATCTTAAAATTACCAATACATTTATTGTTGTTATTCCTTTCCATCCTCTAAATCTCATTTGATTTTTCTTTGCAACAACTACCGCTATATGTGTACCATCAATAGCTCTAGTGCAATCCTAATATAAAATAATTATCATAAGATGATAAAACAACATTTTTCAATGGAAAATATAATGAAGGGGGAGGAGAATATATTCAATTACCTTAAAATGTGACATATATCTAACATCATTGGCAATTTGTAGTAGAATGTCCTTGAATTCGGGATCTTTTAGTACGAGTATATCCCTTGAAAATTCATCTATAATAGTAAAAAATTCTTTTAAAACTCTACTCACAGTTTCACTAGAATGTTGAAAACACTCTTGGGCATCTCTGTTAGAGGAACCTTTATTTAGGGCATACAAGAATAAACCAAATTTCTCCAAAATAGACATCCTATCCGAAGGTCTCAAACCATAATTATTTTCCAAAACCATACATAATTGACGAAATATATATTTGATTAATCCTAAATGTATTAAAACCCCTTTTTCATGACCATTCAATAATTCATTCTAATATTCTAACCCCTAATTTGGGGCGTTACACATTCAACTATAATTCTCCTGTTTGATAGGAAGTCACGTATGGTTCCTTGTATATGTGTTAAAAAAATACACACTCATGTAACCCACTACACAAGCCATCGAATCCCAAAACTCAATCTCATTGTCCAAAAATTGCTTCATTTGCAGAAGTTGTATAACATTATCATCCATACTTACAGATCAATAAGTAAGATTATATTGTAAATAAACAAGACACTTATATGTTTAAATATAAAGAAATAAATAATATAGAAGGTAATAAAATTATAGATTACCAATAAGATAACATAATATAATAAAATAAGCAAACCAAATTCATATTGTATTAAAAAACACCATGTTAACGTAAGTGCAAAATTAATAAAAACAATAAACTAAACATAGTAATGGATAGATAGAAACTATGTTTAATGTTTTTTATGTTTGTCATACTCATACATAAACTTTATGTATTCAACCCTCTTTGTATCATCTGGTAAACCAAAAAAATGGACCTTCTTTGCGGATCTTCAACCAACATGCAAACAAAGTAAAATTCAAGAGTACCAGTCTCTAAACCTGGGAAAGTACATATTTTTCCCAAAGCATTCGTAATATCATGGTGTGACGCACCAGCGCTAATACTTTGTGATGCACCAATATTCATCATATCCAAACTTTTTGTAATGAATTTTTTCATCTCCATTGTTGCACTCTGCCTCTCTTAAATCAATTGCATCATATCGTCAAGCCTCTAATACATTGCTGCAGATCTTTCTGCCCTTTTAGCGGAATCAGTTCTTAAACTCTTGTTACTTTGTGAACTATCACCCTTTAAAACCCTTTTGCATCTTCTTCTCTTACTCCCTTCATCATGTGTAGCTTGAGGGGTCGGGGTAGATTCTCTCCACATTTCTTCCCAATTATTTAGACCACTAGTCTCATCTATATTCTCATGATCATGATAGGCTGACAATTGATGATGAACATTATAACTATCAGGTGGAGAGGGAACATATATTTCCTCAACTTCTCGTTGTCCTTGTGGAAGGTCAGCCACAGGATAAAATGTAATTTCTCCTCGAGCCAAACATCCAAAAAGTTGATCCAACTTATATTCAAGCTCAGGTTCAAGCCCTTCCTCTTTAAATGTTTAAAAATTGATGTTCTCCTAAAAAAATTAAATAACTTATATTTAACTAACTATTTAGCATTAGAGTAAAGGAAAAAAATTAAATTGGGGAAAAGGGGGATAACCTTAATCTTTAAAGTCCACCACTCCTCACTAGCAACAATTGTTCCTTTGTCATAATCTCATCTTAATCCCGCTTCTTTCCCTTTCAATTGTTTTCAAAGAATCCATCTAGTTCTCTTCCAATCAAACTTATGTTAAGTTTTGTTTTATCCCATGGTAAGTTAGTTGCTTTGTGAAACTCTTCCTCCACCTTCTTCCATAGTAACCTTTGACCAATAACTCCATCGCGTTTTCCCTTACTCCTTTCAATATGTTGATTACAAATGTTACAAGAGATAAAAAGAGTTTCTTTTATCCAACGAATCCGACCTATATCATTCGCCCTTAACTTCCTCCTTTGTTTCCTTTTTGGGATGATGCCATCTAATCATATAAGATGAAAAAAATTATATGCTAATTAATTAATTTGAATTGATTTCACTGCTTAATTAGTTTTATTAGCTTGAATTAGACCACTTGAACAAAATAAATATATAATTTACTATTTATCATTATAATATTTTTATTAATTACTTAATTTAAAATTATTTTATTTCTTAATTTAAAATGAGTAATAGAATTAACTTGTGAATATTATTCAAAAATTATATAAAATTGTAATATATTTATATTTAAAATATTATATTATTAAAACATTTTTATTAAATCACTATTTGTTTATATATACTAATTTAAGAAAATTATACTTCTTTCAGTAACAAAACAACTATTAAATAATTAAATAATATTACACAAAGATAAAAATGAAAATAAAAAAGAATGAACTTAGGGAATTAATGGTTTCAACTTAGGGATGATTAAGAAGTTATACAAGTTAGAATTTAATACCTTATAATTAATTTTTAAGTTTAATCATTAATATATGATTAAGAAGTTATGCTTTTTTTGTCAAAAAAACAAAAAAGAAGAAGTTATGCTTTAATACCTTATTAATTCTCACATGTCTAAATTTGAAGTATTTTAACAATTTTAAATACGAAAATTATAATGAGTCTTGATGAAATTATTCTAAAATCAATTTAAAAATTCAATTGAAAAATCATGATGTCTTTAATTACCATCATTAGTCATTACTACATAATTAGAAATCTATGTTTTCATACAGCATCAATTTAATCACAAATTTGATTAAGAATGGGTAATAATAATGTTTTTAATTGATGATCATATTTTAATAAAAGTTATTTTTAAAACCTAAAATTATTAATTAGGACAAAATATTTATTTAATTAAACAAATATTAGTGCTTTTTATTCAGTAGTAAATAATATTTATTCAGTAGTAAATAATATTTATTCAGTAGTACATAATATTAGAAAATGATAAAAATAAACAAACATAAATTTTCATAGCATTTGATAAATATAAACAAACATAAAATTTTCATAGCATTCCAAAAACGTACATTTATAGAGAAGGGTTATGATTATAGACTAGTAAAAACTATTACACATTATTTGTTCAATTATTACTCCATTAAGCTTAAAGAACAATAAACGTATGTAGTAGAAAGAACAACATCCATCCTCCCGTATCCTCTACTGGTTAGCATACACCCAAAAGAGGAAGATCATCCCATGATTTTCAGTTATACTCAAAAGAGTAGACAGTTTGGGGGAGTAACCCCTTTAATAGATAAGGAACTCAAATTCACTGCTATGGAGCCACAAGACTATATTCTTTTTCAAGATAAAGATCTTCATACTATTTGCTTCCCAAGTTTTACAAATAACAAATAGATAGAAAATGAAAGTAGTTCACTTTGAGCTGAAACAATATCCAGATAAAACTATCGATAAAACAACACAAATCTAACAAAAATAATGGAGACATTGTGCTGTTCTGATATAGACCATATAACTTCCGAATGTAAAACAATTTTCAGAATATAAAAGCAACTGATTTTTATATGAAAACAAACCCTTAAATTCAATTTTTAGAACATAAGGCCTTTCAAATAAGAGAATAAGGATACAAAATTTGATCAGACATAAGTTACAAAACCATCAAGAAATTCAATTATATAAGCATTAGTTGTAAGGATAACAATAAATAATACCATAACAAGAAGAATTGCAGCAGTTCCTATAAGTTATATAAGCATTAGTTGTAAGGATAACAATAAATAATAATATCAAAGTGAAAGCATGTGATTGTATAAGTATTAAACTAGTGAAAAATTGAAAGTGCATTAGAGTAAATGTAAATGAAGCTAATCACATTACTAAACCAATAAAGTCAACTAGAAAGGTCTTCAAGTCAATATCATAATTCGCAAAATAATTTCAAAGTTTTAATGTTAAGCTATTTTCAAAATTTACAGACTTTGAGAAGCCGGGATGCTTTAGGTACAAGAGACACTTATTAATCTACATGTAAATATATAAATATGTAAGCGAACAAAATGCTTCAACTTCTGGCTGAAACTATAATAACCCTGTAAAACAAATCATGTACAAGTTTTTAGCTAGTAGAGCGTTAAAAATGATACCAAATAGTTTGCAAGCAAGCAGATATGCCAGGAAGTAGATATATAATAGGAGCAAAGTCACCAAAACTTTCAAGAACTTTCTTGATTTCAATTTACAAGTGTAATAGTTAGGCTTGGAGAAGATTTAAATAAGAAAAGAAATACTTGAATACCGATGCTTAGAATTGCAATTAGCAACTTTAATCCCAATTGACATTCCAATTAATTGAAAAATCAATTCAGGAGGAAAAGAATCAAGTAACTAAGGGATTTAGCAAGGTTCCTACTGAAAATTACCTGCAATCGCATGTTTTGAACTTGAGAAACAAAGTATTGTTGAAATATGCCTGATACAGGGAAACAAATTCGTTGTCACAGCAATGCTTCAATTCCCCAAGATAAATGCAACTCCATGTAGCTTATTTAAAATGATAAGCGAAAATGACAATGAAAATATGATCATTTAAGGTACAAGATATTACAAGAACCATGCCTGCTCTCTTCATAAGGGCTCAAGGAAACGTCTTAAGATTTTGTTGTGCCCTTAACATCGAAAACATGAAAGAGATACACTTGAGGAAGTGCGAGAAGATCATCCACTTAAATTGAATACAAAATGATGATGTAATTTAATCATTTCAAGAAATGATCCATGGAGCAAAAAATGAACAATATACACATAACAACTTGACATTGAAAAAGAAAGGGACATTTAAAAAGCTCTGGAACAAACCTGTAACTAACAGAAGAGCAACACGGCAACGACAAAGTAATGAAGGGATCAACTTCTCAATTGAATCAAACACATAAGGAGCTACCACGACTAAAACAACATAACCTGTCTAAATTCAAAGACAATTAGAAAAGGGAACTAGGAAATCAAATTAGAAACTTTTCAAAATTCAGACACCAAGAAGAAGAAGAAAAGAAAAGAAACTTTGATTACCAGTAGGACACAGTAAAGAACAACCCTGAAAATGCTCCTAGATTTCCTGTGACCAAACGAAGGAGCCTCTTGGAGTATATCAAGGAACTTGCCATATAAAGGAGGAAACTTTGAGAGTCGAAGAAAGAAAAGTTGGAATTTTGGAGGGAGTCATAGAACATAAATACCATTTTCTTCAGGGGATGTGGAGGATAAAATGTCGTGCCTTTCTGTAGACATTTTTCTCCTTTATTAAGATCTACATGATTCGTCTGCGGGACTTCAAAAATTGTTTGGTTGCAGGGTGCAACGTCTTTAAAGAACATCTCTGCTCTCGTCTTTAAAGAACATCTCTGCTCTCGTCTTTAAAGAACATCTCAAGTTTCCTCAACTCATTAAAGGCTCTCATATCTACGAATCAAAAATCAAATTCAATTTCAAGGAAAAAATAAAAACCTAAAAAGAGATCCAAATTTTACAGAGTTCTTAGTATTTGTGAGGGGAGAGCTTGGAAGTTCTGAGCTCCGATAGCATCTAAGCCAAGTACTTGAGAGCTTCTCTCAGATTGTTCAAAACGTTTGATTGGACTTCTCATATTTGAAAATCAAGAGAAAGTACCAAACCGCGATGCATGTAGAGGGCATTGTGTTCAAGAAGACATGTACATGCTAGATCCTAAAACATCAACTTTCCAAGAACAAAATATCGAGTTTGCAATAACGGAGAATCAAACCAAAAAAAAGGGGGGGGGGGGCGGCGGCGTGCCTCACTCAGAGTGGAGTTGAACCCACCAGTTACCAGTTCACCCACAGATCTTGATGCGTCAGGTCTTGACGCCTTGCAGTGTGAACCAAAAGTCTTGGCAAGATAAGAACAACAAGATTCAGGACCAAAACTTGTAAAATACAAGAGAAATGGAAACAAGAAAAGAGGAAATGCGACTGATTTGTTGTCACAAGCTACAAGGATCTGGTTATTTGAACAATCTAGAGAAAACAAGAGTGAGAGAGATTCTTCTAGAGAACACGAGAGAGACGTAAATGAGGTTGGCAAAAAATTTAAGGGCAAAATTGGCATTATAGGAAAAGTAAACAACTGATTCCCTTGAAACGTTGCATCGTAGCAGCTTCTTATTTTTAGCTAGTTGGGTTGAATCAGCCAACTTAACCAGCCAACAACCAAACACAATAAATAGATGGTTGGTGAAGTCAAACAACTAATTTTTAGTCAATCAGCTAAAAATTAGCTGATCAGCTATCAACCAAATAAGGCCAATGTCTGATAATGGCTCTGTTTGGCAATCAGCTGATTGCATTAGCTGTTAGCTGATTATATCAGCTATTAGTTGATAGCTGATTATATCAGCTGATATGATCAGTTGATTGCATTAGCTGTTTATCATTTGATGTTTAGTAAAATTAGCTGTTTAATATTAGCTGTTTATGTGTAAAATGACTTATGAGGACATAACTTTTTTAAAAATTATAAATGTATGAATATTATATATTTTAGTATTTTGTTAAATATTCTTACAAGAATATAGATTTTATATTTTTAATTCTACAAAATTAAGTTTATAACTCTAATAAAAATATAGAACATAATAATAATGATGATGATGATGATGATAACATCGTCAAATAGTGAGTTGCTTTAATTGGTTACAAGTAGATCATTCCAATAAAATAATTATATAAATGCTTTTTATCATCGTTATATTTTGATTAATTACTTAATTTAAAATTATTTGATCTCTTAATTTAAAATGAGTAATATAATTAACTTGTCAATATTATTCAAAAATTACATAAAAGTTTATTGTAATATCTTTTTATTTAATCAAATAATTATTAAATAATATTAGAAAAAGATAAAAATAAAATTTTAAATATTAAATAATCAACCTTTAACGCATTATCAATAAAACCCAAATACTTAATTAAATTAAACATTAAAATATAAGTATTCTCTAATTATAAATTAGAGAGTGAACATTAAAATCAATTAGGTAAACAAAAAATCAGACAGGTTGCTTTAGTTTTGCACATTCATTGGATGCTGTCAACTATGATACAAAATGAATTGAACATACAAGACAAAATAAAATAGCATTGAAACAAATACGACCCATCCATCTCAACTACAAGTTACACTCTTACTCACAGATAGAGTTCCATTAGGATTCCGAACCCTTCTCCATCTCACTATATTATTTTCTAACCTCAGTCGTCCTTTAACTCTAGATCCATCCGTGACAAATGTTACCTCTTCCACATACGTCTTAGGATCAAATGGTTTTGGATCAATGCCCATAATGCTGGAAACTTTGACAATATTCATATGCCAAAAAAGTATCAAAATTTCATCATAAGATAGAACAAGTTACCACATAGGTCTTTTCAATTAAAACAGTAGAAATATGAACTAAAGTTTTCATTTTTACTTTTTAACATCAAAAATAAAGCAACAAATATACTAAAAGCATATTTGAAAAGTCCCTTACTTTACACATACAATCAAGCTATCTTGTAAAACAAAAATGGAATGTGAATCAAATTTATTAGGGGTTTCAGCAGGAACCCCAATAGAGCTGTAACATAAAACCCAAACACCCCCATATGTGCAAACTCTTCTTTCTCTTTATTGTCAGTATATTTATCTTCACTTTCTTCTCTCTGATCACCAACATCTATGTCCTGTGAACTTGGTTCCCTTTCACCCTCACTTTCTCTAAGATTAGGTTCTACCTCCCGCATCTCAACTTCACTCTCTATGACAGTACAAAGTGAAACTTTTATATCATGTGTCCATCTCTATGACAGTACAAAGTGAAACTTTTATATTAGCCGAGGTTTTAGGCAATGTAGGAGACATAAGTGAGAGCAAAATTTCTCCTAACACAATCTCATCCACTGGGTATTAGATATGTCAAAAAAGAGCCCCTCGACTACAAACCGCATCTGTTAGAATATGCCTAAATTCCAAGAACTTAGCGCAAGTAAATAAGAATAATCAGTTGGTCAAATGCACAAAAGGAGCAAATAGAAAAACTTAACTGGGTGACAAGAAAGAGAAAACTGGAGTTAAAAAGAAAAATAGACCTTGGTATCAAGCATGACAGCACAAAGGATCTGGGTGTTATGCATGGCAATTATGAGATTGTTCAAGGTCTCCTGGTGGTACTCGTGAGTACCATGTGAAAAATTGAAGTGGGCAACATTCATGCCAGCTCTTAGAAGCTTTTCAATGACAGGGACAGATCTTGAAGCTGGTCCCAATGTGCACACTATTTTGGTCTTTGGAACACAACCATCGTCACTATGAGGTAGCTCCTTCAGTATTCCTTCTAAATCAATGTTTTCCATTTGCTCAGCTTGGTTGTCTAGAGTCCCACTGAAATTACAAAACTAATATTAGAGTAGTAAGTAACATGTACGTACTTGTCCAAAGCTTGAAGTTTTATCAAATTCAATTCAATTGAGAATATCCTAATTAAGAAAGCAAAAAGCAAACATAGAAACAAGGAAGCAGAGAGAAATGAAGACATGTTTGATACGTATAAACAACTGGGTTTTGGTTAAGAAACAAGAAAGCTCTTTATGATTTAAAACCAACTAAAGAACTGAAATTGAACACGAGAACAGCTAAATCATTGTAACCATGGGCGGAGCCACAGTGGGGGCAAGTGGGGGCAATTGCCCCCACTGTGGCTCCACCCATGTGTGTGACGGGAGCACATGGCTACATAGCTTCATGGCTGGTCAAGCGATTACTCCAAAATGGCTATACTGTCAAAGCCACTGTACGTGACCCTAGTAAGTTTTGTACTCTTACACTGCTTTTTGGTCTTTCAGTTCTGGGGTTTGACTTTATCTGACATGAATTGACTCTGCTTCTAAAAATTTTTAAATTTTAAATTATTATTTTAAATTTTAATTTTGTACTCTTACACTGCTTTTTTGGTCTTTCAGTTCTGGGGTTTGACTCTATCTGACATGAATTGACACTGCTCCTAAAAATTTTTAAATTTTAAATTATTATTTTAAATTTTAATTTTATAAAAAATTAAAATTTTACTCCCATTAATTTAATTGGTGACAAAAAATAATAAAAATTATAGATATATTAAGATATCAAATAAAAAATAAAATATGAGTTCATCTATTTTTATTAAAATTACTATTATTTAAGTCCATGACTTTTCTAAATGAAAGCCTATAAAAAGAGAGATAAAAACTATATGCTTCATTGACTTTTTTTATTCATATTTTTTTACCCTTTTGGCTTCTTCATCACACTTCTTTTTGGCTTTTTGGCTTTTCTTTCCCTAACTCCACAAGGACTACCACACCCAAAGCATAAAACAAGAATCTATATTGAACGCAATTGAGGAAAGGATTCCTCCACGAGCCTTACCTCGTTCTAGTGCTGATAGGTAAATTCCCACTTCTTTTTAAAAAAAAAATATGTAGTACGTATAATTTAGAGATGGGTTCTTGTAAGTTGTAATAGAGTTGATACATTTTTAATCTTTACATTCTTTTAAACTTTTAATGAAGATGCAAGATAAGATTTCTCATTGTAGATGAAAAATCGTAGCATATAAAGTCGAAAAAATGAACAAAAATAGTACAAACCATCTAGCACTAGTGATAATAGGGATAAAAGTAGTATCCTAGATGACCTTATGAATAAAAATAGATGGGCTCAGATTTTATTTTTTATTTGATGTCTTAATATATCTATTATTATTATTATTATTGTCACCAATTAAATTAATAAGGCAAAATTTTAATTTTTAATGAAATTAAATTTTAAAATAATAATTAAAATTAAAATTAAAATTTTTTCAGAAATATAAAAGTACTTTAAATATTTTGCCCCCACTCAAAATAATTTATGCATCTGCCCCTGTTTAGATGGGTACACTTTTCATAAAAAAAATTTCTAAAGTCATACCATTTTTTTTATTAAGAATAATTTTGTTTGAATGTGCCGTGATCCCATATTTTACATATGGCCTCACTTTCAAATCTAAAATGAAGTCGTCTTCTCGATGATGAGTATTATGTCAAAGTCTAAACCTACTCTAATTAGCTTCAGCCTATTTTTGGACTTAGGGGAAGGAAAGTATTTTGCCCATAATGTAACCTACTAAGCAGATATTCCTACTTTAAAAACCTCCAAGGGTGGAGAAACCGTTAAAGGTGTCACATTCCCCTTGCGGGGCAATATATTTCAGCTTCTCCTATGGAGGAAGGTCCCCAACAGCCTGTTTTCAGGTCTTATTCAAGGGCCTAGGAGATTGTTGAGAGACAGGGGATGTTTCTGGATGTTACGATCCAAGGATCATCTGACGTGGCTATTACGTGAAAAGAGGGCCCCTGCAAAGCTGAAAGAATATGTGTGTGGCTAGATGCCAAAATTGGTTACAATTCTGTTAAGCACTGTTTTATAAATAAGGGTGGGGTAGTATTGTGATGGGTATGAAAAGAATAGACCTAGGCTCACGCCATTCTCTCTTTCCTTCTGAGTACTTTTGTACCAGAATTCTCTCTCTTAAACCTTTCCTTTTCTGCGTATTCACTGTCATTGCTTCATTGTACTGCTGCAGAATCTTATAATCAAATATTTCCCTTTTGTCCCCTTTGCTTGTGTCATTTATTCTGTAAACCTTACATTTTGGTGCTTTCATTCTCGACCTCTCCTCCATGGCTGACAGTACCCGTCTTGCCAAACTCGACACCGCTGTCACCAAACTCCAAGGTGATGTTGCCGCCCAATCAACCACCATGAACTCCCTTCAATCCACTGTTTCTGCCCAACAGGAAACCATGCTCTTGATGAAGGACCAAATGGATGATATGGGTAAACAACTCATTCAAATCGGGCAACTTCTGAAACAGAGACCCATAACCCATGAACCACAACACACCCGCCGTCCTCTTCCCAATACCGTCACCACAGACACCAATTTCTCCTTCCAACCCAAAGCTGCCCGTGTTGACCTCTCTACGTTTGATGGCACAGATCCAGACTCTTGGATCTTCAACGCAAAAGAATTCTTTGAATTCTACAAAACAGAGGATACAGTGCAAATTACGATGGCCGCCTTTCATTTCGAAGGCAAAGCGAGGCGCTGGTATCAATGGATGAAGTGCTATCGACAGTTATCTTGCTAGGCTAACTTCACCAAAGCACTGATTGAACGCTTTAAGTTAACAAATCTGGAAGAGCCTCAAGGGTTGCTTGCCAAGTTGTAGCAAACGTCCACCGTCGAAGACTACCAGTCCAGGTTCGAAACAATCTCTAACCAGACAACTAACCTTCCTTCTTCGTTCTTTGTGGACTGCTTCAAATCCGAGCTTCTGGCTGACATAAAACATGAGGTACTCTCCTTTCGGCCCACCTCTTTAAACCATGCCATCAGTTTAGCCCGCCTCCAAGAGGCCAAATTAGCTGAAAATCGTAAACTGCTGCTTAAGAGTATTTCATATTGGGACAGACAACCTAATGGGTCGGGTCTTTTGCCTACACCTCACTTGAGTCCAATGACACGGAACCAGTTAAACCAAGCACAATCCAAACCTGTCGCTTAACCCAGGCCGAGGCCCAACGTAGACAAGAACAAGGCCTTTGTTTCTATTGTGATGAAAAGTTCGTTCGTGGGCACAAATGTAACAGGCCTCAGTTGTTTTTGCTGGAAGATGCTTACCCTAATGATGCGGCAGACTCACCTCCCCCTCCTTGTGATTCACCGCCACCAGCAACTGATAACATAAAACCTGATCCTACTCTTGCTTCCAGCTCAGCTGACATTTCCTCTGGTCCGACAGTTCCGACCATGATCACTTATAATGCAATGTCAGGTTGTGTATCGCCCACCACTTTGCGCTTTATAGGTACGTTACAGGGTCAACCGGTACAAATCTTACTCGATAGCGGTAGCTCCCACAATTTCATACAGAGCAGGGTTGCTCGTTACTTGGGATTATAAGTTGATCCATCTATTTCTTTTCCGGTGCTCGTGGGCAGTGGGAAAAATATTCATAGTGAGGGTAAGGCTCGTAATGTTAATCTGCAGATACAGGGAACATCTATTACAGCCGATTTCTACATCTTACCGTTACATGGCTCTGAAGTTGTACTTGGCATGGCTTGGCTCGCCATACTTGGATCGGTTCTTACAAACTATGCCGATTACACCTTCCAATTTTTTCAAGGTACTAAAACTATTTCATGGACGGGTATTAAGGGTGAAAGTCCACAACCTATTCAGTTAAATTCTTTGAGAAGGAGCCCAGAAGTTGGGGCCGTAGCTGAGTTCTTTGGGTTGCAACTTCAATTCCACCTTGATCAAGCATCATCGACAACTTCTTCTGTCTTCACACCCCTTCTACAACAATTTCGAAATGTATTCACTAAGGCTTTTGGTTTGCGACACTCGATACTCATAAATTTCCATTGTTCAGTGGTCGGGGGACACGCTGGAATTACGCGAACCCTTCACCGCGTAGCTGCAAATTTTTATTGGTCTACTACTCGAAACGATGTGCAACAGTTCGTAAGGGAATGCATGGTCTGCCAAACCATGAAATCCTCACCATTGTCACCTGCGGGATTGCTACAACCATTTCCTTTACCAGCCCAAGTGTTCGAGGAAATCAACATGGACTTCATCACCGGGCTTCCTCCTTCCTACGGTAAAACAGTTGTCTTTGTTGTGGTTGACCGTTTATCGAAATTTGCACATTTCTTTGCATTGCCTGGCAGCTTTCATAGTGCAAAATTGGCTGCGGTATTCTTAAATGGGGTAGTTACACTTCATGACATTCTTACGAAAATAATCAGTGATCGTGATCCCTTATTCTTGAGCATTTTCTGGGATGAGTTACCTAAATTGCAGGGGACTACTCGAGCCTTGAGTTCAGCCTATCATCCCGAGACGGATGGGCAAATGGAGGCAGTTAGCAAGATGTTAGAAATTTATCTAAGGTGCTTTGTGTCCGAGTCTCCGAACACATGGGTTAAGCTACTCCCTTGGGCTGAGTATTGGTACAATACTGCATACCATGGCTCCATCGGAATAACACCTTTCCGAGCTTTCCATCCCGTATTTCACGCCTCTGTCCTGCAGAAATGTGAAGGAAATCCGGAGAGCCAGAGCATCCCTCTACCACTTCTGAACTCTAACACAGCTACCGATAGGAACCCATCTCACAATCTGGCAACTCCAAAAATTATGAAGGCTGGAGTTTTAGCGCCACAGGTCTTGGTGCAATGGGAAGGTTTTAGCAGTGCTGAAGCAACTTGGGTTCCAACAGATGAATTTCGAGCTGTGTACTCATCATGGAACCTTGAGGACAAGGTTCGTTTTGCAGATGGAGGCAATGTTACGATCCAAGGATCATCTGACGTGGCTATTACATGAAAAGAGGGCCCCTGCGAAGCTGAAAGAATATATGTGTGGCTAGATGCCAAAATTGGTTACAATTTTGTTAAGCACTGTTTTATAAATAAGGGTGGGGTAGTATTGTGATGGACATGAAAAGAATAGATCTATGCTCATGCCATTCTCTCCTTCCTTCTGAGTACTTTTGTACCAGAATTCTTTCTCTTAAACCTTTCCTTTTCTACGTATTCACTGTCATTGCTTCATTGTACTGCTGCAAAATCTTATAATCAAATATTTCCCTTTTGTCCCCTTTGCTTGTGTCATTTATTCTGTAAACCTTACATTGGATGATCTGACAGATTCTCAGAGATCAAAGATTTGTCAGACACCGTTGAAAGTGAAGAAATAAAATTAAGGTTTGAAGGAAAGGGGCTAGGTTGTGGAGGGTTTGGCTCAGGAGCTCTGTATCAGTTGTGAGGCTAATACTTACTCCCCAAGGCTCATAAAAAAAATCTGATTAGAAGAGCTGGGGAGGAAATTGAGAGAGGAACACTATAAGGTGAAGGAGTAGTTGTTAGATGATGCATAAGAGTTGAAGGAGAAGGTACCAAAGCTGTCGAAGAAGCCATCAGGGAACAAGAATTCCCTAGATTGGAAAGATTCCAATTAGCTAAATTACTTATTCAGGTAATAGGATTTTAAAATTAGTCCAAAAAAAAAAAGAGATTTGTTAAGAGAGTGGTCGAAGCATTAAAATGTGGATTCTGTAGATAACAAATTGTATGTTTTTAACTTTAAATGGTTAGAACAAATAAGAACCTGATCTGAATAAAAGAGGAGTTGTTAAATCTGTGCTTGACCTTTACAATGTTGACAGAGGAAAAAACAAAAGGACACCGATATTAGTTGTTTGGAAGCAACTATCTTGAGGGTGTCATTAATTTGCTCTGTTCCTACTCACTAGGAAAGATATAAATTGACTGGCTAAAACCGGCAAAGATTTTTCTATATAAGCCTATTTGTGAAAAAAAAGAAGAAGAAAATTATGGAGATAACTGAGAGAGTGGGGAGTTGATGGGAGAAAATTGTCGGCGTTATTTTCGCTTCCTTTGACCCTTTTTTTTTTTTGAAAAATTAAATTGTATTAAATAAGTAAAATACAAAAGTCTATTGGAGAACATATGTTACTCTCCTGGCTATTCCAATAAGGTTCAACAATACACAACAAAGGGAAACCAACGATAGCAATTGCACGACACCGTCTTGCCCGCTGAAGTGTTGGACGACACCGCATTATATGGCCGACATCAACCCATGAAGTATTGACGACGGATAAATTAAGAACCAAAAAATTAAAACAGAAATAGAAAGAAAGATATTTTACTGCCACCAATCCCGTTATGCTTTTCAGACAAACTCCAAACACTACAAAACCCAAACTTAAAGATTAACTAAAAAACCTCAACTTCTCTTTGGTTCTGGTTCACATTAGTCCGCCACAAATGGGTCCCACATCCCACCTTCTTCTTCATTTCCGCGTTGACCAACGCCGCCTGCGGTCATTCCATTAATTCAAGCCCATCGTTTTCCTTTGCCCTTTCTCTAGAAACTTTGATTATTTGATACAGAGGAATCCCGGACAAGTGAGGTATTAAAGATCTCTTGGGTTTCTAGTTGGGGAATTTCTGAGCTCAGTATTCCAGTCAAGGCTGTGTACTTTTCTCTCTCTCTTTCGCTGTCCTTGTTTGATTCCTTATGCGTTTACTCGATTGCTTTTGGTCTCTGGCTTTGTTTTAAGAGTCTACGAGTATGAGAAAGTGGTTTAAGTACATTAGGGGTTTTCTTTGAATTGTTGTGTTAGGGTGAGTTGTTTGCCTCGTGAGCCTTGAGCATGAGTTGTTTGCCTCGTGAGCCTTGAGCATGAGTTGTAGGGTTTGATTCTGTTGCAGATTTTATGGAGTTTGAGGGATGAAACCTCAGTTTCTATGTTCTGAGGCTATGTTTTGAACATTCCAAAGCTTTTGACTACGTGGAGTATTGAAGAAATTAAAGCATCTGACTCGTCAAAGCCGAGATTGGAGCGGGCTGGCGTTTGAGCCTTTTTTTTGAAGCTCCGTTATTGTGGTGAGGAACTTGAAGTTTTTGATTTTACGGTGCGTTTTATTTGTTTTGATGCTGGGGTTCTTTGAACTTTGATATGGATAATTCAAAAAACAAGCAGAATGATCATTTGGGGGTGAACAAGATGGGCAGGAACATAAGGAAAAGCCCATTGCACCAGCCAAATTTCGCAAACACTGCTAACAGGCAACAACCTCTGCCTCAGGTCTACAACATAAGTAAGACTGACTTCAGAAACATTGTTCAGCAGTTAACAGGTTCTCCATCACATTCACAAGAACCTCCACCTAGACCTCCACAGAATCCACCAAAATCCCAAAGTATGCGGTTGCAGAAGATTAGACCGCCTCCTTTGGCACCTATCAATCGACCGCACATTCCCGCTCCATTGCAAGCTTCAGCAATGGCGCCTCCACCAGTGCCTTATAATAATACTTTTATAAGACCAGGCCAATTTGGACAACCTTCTCCTACAATGATGCAACAATTGGCACCTGGTGACTCAGCTTGGGCAAATACTGCTGAATCTCCTATTTCAGCGTACATGCGTTACCTTCAGAATTCGATGATTGATCCTACCCCCCGAGGAAGTCAGGCTCAACCCCACTTACAACCACATCAACTGCAAACACAATTACCAGGTCAAATTCAGCCTCATCCACCATCTTCTGGGATACTTCCTAGTCCACCTTTGCCTGCAGTACCATCCCCAAGATTTAACAGCCTTGTACCGCCCATGACTAATTTCCCATCTTCACAAATTAATGGACCTCCTCTTTTACCTTCTCCTACCTCTCAGTTCCTTTTGCCGTCCCCCACACGTTACATGAATTTGTTGTCTCCAAGGTTTCCTTATCCATTGCTTTCTCCTGGATTTCAGTTTCCTCCACTGTCACCAAATTTTGCATTTTCACCAATGGCTCAATCTGGGATCTTAGGTCCTGGTCCTCAACCACTGCCTTCTCCTGGCCTTCTTTTTCCGTTATCACCATCAGGGTTTTTTCCCATTTCCAGTCCAAGATGGAGGGGTCAATAGTCTCATGGGAAAGTTATTGTGTTTTGGAGTTCTATGATCTGGGGTGGGCTGGTAACTCTTTCTATGGAGGTTCATCAGCAATTGGGGCAACGTAACTGAGTAGATATGGGTTACACAGGTAGTACCTCCCTTTAATAGCTGTACTCATTGTAATTCTTCTTTTTGTATGTTGATAAAGTTTTTGCAGCTTGTTTTCAGATTTACATGTGTTTCAGCTGCAGCCATTTTGTTTCTTGCATAACAAGTGTATCTTAAATGATGTATTGAACCTGATCAGCTCAAGTAAAATCCTGCATGAGAATGTGAGATAGTTAACGAGAAAGAAAGAGATGTGCATGAAAGGAGGTAGGCTCATAGATATTGAAGTTTAGTGTGTAGGTTATGTAGCTGAAGTTTTTGGTGAACTTGTACCCTGAATTAATTATAATTTCTCCATTGGAAGGAGTTATTTTATCAAGTTGCTTTGGTATATGATCCTTGTTTTACACTACGGAATTCTTATGTTGTTTATTGGTGATTATATTGCTGCAAATTCTATTTGTATGTTATTATTGGCTGCATTTTTTGCCATAGGTAGCTTTCAATTCTTGTGATTGCATGTATTTGCAATCCTTGCTTATTGATTGGATAAACAAAAAGGCTGGCACAATTGGTACTGCTAATTTTACTTGCTTGAATAATCTATTTGATGGTATATGAAGATGTTGAAAAAGGGTCCTTTGGTTTTATCTAAATGCCGCCATTGATCTTAGTATGGATTTAAAACAATTTACGCTTAGACTTCATATGACTTGAAGTTTCATACCATGTCAATATCAGTGTCTTTTATGTAAGCATTTATTTTCAGTTTTATCATAACGCTAGTGGTTAAAGGACTCGATGCTGTTTATTATAGTATGAATCTGTAACATAGATCAAAGCTCATCTAGCCATTTATTTTCTGTTTTATCAAATCTAGTCCTGTCTTATATTCCAGGCTTTATATCTTTTAATGGCACAAGTAAAAGTTTCCATATATAGTAGTGATGTCGTATAAACTTAGATCTAATGGTTTACAAAAACAATTCGGTTTCTTAATATCATACTAATTATAAAATCTTAGCCTTATTTCTGGTGGATTTACTTTGAATGAGCCCACGATATTTGCGGAATCCTGATTTTAGAGATCTACATTTCGAGTATAAAATGAAATGGATCCTTAGAACTGAATAGTTGTATGTTCGAAAAGCCTCAATACTAGTGGAGGTATCCTTTTATATGATTAGGATTATGTGACAATCAATCCTTCGGGAATATGAAATTCTTTAATAAGATTATACAGAAGTAATTCTTCGGTGAAAGGTGTTTTGCATAGGTACCAAGTGAAATGGCTACATGTTTTGCTAGAAGGCATTGTTGTGGTTACATGTTGCACTTGCTTATGATTTCTTTAAACATGCATACCATCTTGAGAAACATATAATTAACTTTTTAACGCAGTTCATGAATAGTTTAACTGCCAAATCCATTTGGTCTGTTGTCCTATAAACAGTACAAAAGTACATAGCCTGTAATTTCCACATTAATTGGTTGCTAAGTTGGAAAAAAAAATACTTTACAGCCATTGTATGTTTCCAAGGTGTCTTTGACTTGTTTCACGTTTGAAGATCTATGCTTTGAGCTTATAACTTTGGAAGAGATAAAAGTATTTCTACTCAGCAGGACAGCATCTTGAAAGAGAACAAAAACACCCTGATTAACTTCTATACTATCGTTTGGAAACAAATAAAGTTTCAGTTGACTAGACAGAAACTGGAATTCAGATCCAATTAGGAGACTTACCATGTGTTGTTTTGAAAGAAGTACTTGGTCATGCATCTCATTTGTATAAGATGGGTAACAAGAGAGTTGTTACAGATTTGGATTTCACAATTCTAAGGCACTTGAACAGGCTATATTACATGGTGTCAATTAGCTTATTCCCGATGTCGCTATATATTTTCTGTTAGGTATAGTTCTCATTAAAAAAGCTAGACGGTTTGGATCCTTACTTGCACAAGGGAAAGGAAAGGAAATATTGAGGGGAAAAGAGGAGAAAAGAATGGAAGAGAAATGTGATTTTCTTTCTCTTGTTTGTTTTCCTAATTTATCAAAGGAGGGAATTGAATGGAAGAGAATTTTATAAGACCTTTATGCCCTTGATTATAGAACTTGTTTATCTTAACTTGTTAGATTTAATAAGGATACAATGGTAATTTACTTATATTAGGCTTATCTTGTCTTGAATTTCTCCTCTTTTTTTACCAATTTAGTGGAAAATACATTTGGTCCAAATTTCTCTCCTATTCCTCTCTATTATCTTCCTTTCTTTTTGTCCAAACAATGGAAATCAAGAGAAATGCAATTCTCTTCTTTTCTTTTCTCTTGCTTTCCTTCCATCCAAACAAAGGCTAAAGTTCAAGAATTAATTTATGTACTTCGATAATTTCTAGAGAATAATTTCAAATATACTCTTCTTATTCTTATTCTCTCCGATGCCGCTTTGCTAAGAGTTGATGTTGTTCTTAAACACAATATCAAAGATTTTTTTTTCAACAGAAGATCAAAGCTGCACGACATTAGGTTGGTAATATTAGGTCGACAAAAAAAAGAAAGCTCTTTTCGATCTTTTAGATTTATTGAAATCTAAGCCTAGGAGTTGATTACTGTTTAGCACAATGGGCGCCAGGAGTACATCAATATTCGTTATAAGATACGGCCAACAAAAACAAATTGACCTTACAATCTAGAGCGAGAGCGAGGCGTGAGGGGGGAGCAAGGGAGGTTCTGGATTTGAGCGAGAGCGAGCGTGACTGTCCACGACTGGTGTGGTGCTAGCGGCGCGCGGAGGAGCAAGGGAGTTCTGGATTTGAGCCTAAATCCAGATCTGAAGCAAGTGGTATCCAAATTCAGAGCTGAAGAGAGTAGCAAGCAGCGACACCCACGAGAGATTCGGTAAACTTGCTAAGACCTCAGATCTAATTACTAAGACTCACATGAGCTCCATGACTGCATCCATTGAGCTTCCCTTTCGCAAGCAGACTTTCTTGCTCTCTCCAGAGAAGTGCTCCTCAGTTCATCGGATGGCAAAAACATCAATAAACCAGGTGTTGTTAGGAAAAAATTGACCGACTCCGAGGTGAAGGTACTTCGTGAAACAAATTATGCAATCATCATAAGGGTACTCTCAAATATTATCAAAATATTTTGAAGGATGGCGTGTTAACATTGACGATTGATCTAAAAGCTGGGGCACAAGCTTAGTCGTCGACCTTAGTTGGGTTTTCTGGTCCAAACAACCAACCTTTCCAGAGGTGAAGGCCTAACTATGGCCAGATGGGTCAAAAAAGGGCTGCAAAAAGTAACGTTGCTTGAAAATGGTACATTATTATTCAAATTTTCTGATGGTTTTTGCTTGAATAAGATTGTGGAACAGGGTTCATGGTATTTTGTCGACCAATCATTGTTGATACAGAAGTGGCAGTCGGAAATAAAGATAGATAGGGGGCAATTCGATGTTCTCCTCATGTGGGTTCAGTTTCACAATTTACCGTTAGAGTTTTGGATGTGCTACTTGGCTAATTTATTGGAGAAGTCGGCAAACTGCCTCCATGGAACGGATCTACTATGCAAAATTCTATATTGAAATACCAAAGAATGCTCCACTACCAGATTGTCTTCTTGTTATTCGGCTAGCAGATAATAGAGAGTTGGAGAAAGCTGAAATTCAAATCAGCTATCTATGGAACCCTAGCTACTATGCTAAGAAATGGGTTCCTACAAGTAGAATTTTTCAATCGGGGTAACGTGATGATCTTCTTAATCCTGTTCAATTCGATCCTCTAAAGGAACATGTGAGATGGAGCTGTACACATTGATGGTGAAGTTAGTTCACTGATTCCTGCTGAAAAAATGGCCCGAGTTGTAGGCAATAGTAAGCAATTATTTGTTTTGAGGATTGAAAATGTTGCTGCAAATACTTTCCAATTCTAGGGAAATTGTCAAATGGTTTGTGCTCAGTTGAAAACTCCTTTAGAAGATATTGAGATAACTAAAAATGTTGATGCTAAAGCATCTCCAGTTCAGGTTGCAAATGTAGAACAGACCGCAAGTGCAGACAATGTGAGGTTTCTGGATAGTGGAGTGGATCACTTCATCTCACAATATTTGGAGTATTATTATATAGATTGGGCTAACATGTTAGACTCTATTGGCAACTGTTGGGCAAAATGGGACTTCTAAGTCTAGGCTGGAGTATGAAGCACAGACAACAATGATAAACTCTAGTGATAACTGTATGGCAAGTCAGGGGACTAGGGTTAACATTTCTCAAAATGCAGAACATCCTGGAGTAGAGCATGTCTTGGCATTGAATGGTAATTCTTCTACTTATGTGAATAGTTTCCCTTGAAAAAGTAGTTCAGATTTGACAACGGAGGACTATTATTCTCCATCAGCTACAACCTAAGTCTTTGACATTCTAGGAGATTTTTGTATGTAATCCAAAACTGCAAAAAGAAAATCAGCAAAGAAAAGAGAGAAAATTCCCAAATACTAATAATAGGGGGTTAAAAATCATATTTTGGCATGCAACATCCAACCCACTGTTTCCATGGAGGTGAATTATCAGTGTCTTTAGTGGTTCTTTTTGTTTTCTATCTTGTAGACAATTATACTGCCTTACTTAGGGAGTTGTTTGGTCATAGAGTAAATATGACGGTAGGCTTAATGCCTCGAGCTCTTTGTAATATAAATATAGTTTTAACTATATTAAAAATTCCTTTTACTTTTCAAAAAAAAATTACATTTTTTTATTTTCACATAAGCAAGCTCAAATTAATAGGACTCTTGACCCATCATAGTTGAGCTTGAAGTGAATTTTTTCTCATATTTGTAGGATACTCACTGCTGTCTACTGCAATCAAGATTTTATCAATATGAACTTTTTCAATATTACTAGGGGGTTCACTATTGCCAGTTGGTAGTGGTGACAAGAATTAGGAAGGTGTTCTTAACATTTTTACCAGCGATTTCTTGAGGAATCCAACTTGTGCTATAGCAGGACACAAGTGTTGTGACTCCTGAGAATCGTCGAATTCTATATCCTTGTGGATATGACTTATATATCATTGTAGAGGGTTTTGGAAACTCCAGTCCTCAAGCAGGAGCTAAATTTAATTTTTTTGATCCACCTCGAAATACTTACAACTATTGTGCACCGAATGGATGGGCTCTCTAGGCTCGTCATAGATGATCCAAATAAATTCTCAATTTAAATAACCTTAATTCTCCTTACAGTAATAATTAAATTATTACTAATTAGCCTACTAGGAGTGGAGTGCTATTTTATTTTAAAGAGTAGCAAAATTTCTATAACAGGGTTCTTAATCAATGCCTTGACTCAAATCAACCACCGATATTTTTCTATCCCCAAAAATTATATATATATATATATATTGGCTATAGAAAAATATCGGTGGTTGATTGGAGTCAAGGCATTGATGGGAAGGACCATAAAAAATTGTTTTTTTCTTAACTTTTGTATTAGAAATTATCGTTTGTTAGGCCAT
This sequence comes from Erythroxylum citrifolium, assembly GCA_026284465.1. Taxonomy (NCBI): domain Eukaryota; kingdom Viridiplantae; phylum Streptophyta; class Magnoliopsida; order Malpighiales; family Erythroxylaceae; genus Erythroxylum; species Erythroxylum citrifolium. Next base: position 19,625,904 of record JANKOE010000005.1, read on the forward strand.
CTCCAACCATTGCACCAAATTTGGTGTAAAGTGGAATATTCTTATAATCTTTTTACACCAAATTTAATGTTACTCCAACCATTCTACACCAATTTTTTACACCAAAATTTTTTCAAAGAATATACCACAATAATTTAGTTATTAACTAAATTAATTTATATTTATATAAC
>JANKOE010000005.1:19631466-19646540 GCA_026284465.1 Erythroxylum citrifolium
TGGGTGAGCCATCGATGATGGTCACTCACTGAGTTCGCAAAACTCACCCAAAATTTGCAAATATTTTTCAGGGTCAGCAAAATACCCCGTTAGGCAAATGAGAGTATCCCTACAGCATACAAGTAAGAGATAGAGGTCGGGATCAGTTCGCGTCTACACTTGTGTTTTCCTATTTTTGTGTAAATTTGTATGTTCCGAAATTATTGTACAAATGATTTATATTGTATTGTAAAGACAATATGACTAAAGTGTTTTGTTTTGTGAAAGAGCCCAAATGGCTATTAAAAAATCTATTGATTGTATTGTTATGATTGAAAATGTTTATAAATGAAAAAGGGCCCGATTTGAATTGTCAATTTTCGCAATAAGGTATGTATGTTTGTTTTTAAAAAATTGTACTGAGTTTTGACTGTTTTAATGCTCTAGCATGCCACTCTCGCGGGGCACAGCCTCGGATATCCCTCAGGATGTCGGGCACGTGACTTGCGGGAGTGGGGTGCTACATGTTAAACCTCTCATTACTTCAGAGGAGCCAAAGGCATGAGGCAAGGTGTTCCTATCTTAGCTTATCTCCTCATCATCTGTATTTTAAACTTATTTCAGGTTTCATCATAAATGTAAGAGTTTAAACCTCTTTAATATTTCTTATGCAAATGGTCTTTTACTCCTTAGACATGCTAGTAAATCCTTTATAGAAATCTTAATGTCCTATTTAATAAGTTCAGCTTATTATCGAGGATTACCATCAACAAATTCAAGAGAATCTGGTCCATATTTGTAGATACTCAATATGTATCTAGATTGCTCTCTCAGATTACAAGTCTAAAAACTCACTCACTTCCTTTCAAATAGTTGGGATTTTCCATCAATAACAAAATAATTAGCTACATACATTGTATGCCTCTAATTGACTCAATTATCACAAGGATTCAACATTAGAATAATATATTCTAATCTTTTACAGGAAGGATGGAATTCATTAGGTATGTATTACTTAAACTTAATGTTTATCGATTATGCCATCTTTACTTGCCCCTTAATTTATGGGCATAGAAAAAGTCCTTGAGAAATTCCTATAGTCTGGTTCTCTTAAGAAGGCTCAATAAGCAAAAGTAAGTTAGGTAGAAATCTACATTTCAAAGAAAGAGGGAGGGATTGGTATATATAATATCAAGCTAGTCATCCTAATCCTTTTGGGAAAGAGGTTATAGAAGCTATTGAGTGACAAGTAATCCATTTAGGTTAAATGGATTCACTATTATATTATTAAAGATTAAAAGCCTTTGTTCTATAAAACCTTACAATAGATTTTCTTGGACTTTCAATTAATTGCTCAAGTTAAGAGAGACTTTTTACCCTTACATGAAAAACATTGTTGGGAACGTGTGAGAGAACTCACTTTTTTTTATAATTGGAACAAGTTAGGCCATCTTAATTGAATTTAAGGTCTTAACAATTTTATACTTTTTATCCCTCCCTATGTAAGAGTTAATGCAATCATTTAAGATCGTCAATTTAATTGCAACCCCAAAGGATTCAATCACATTAAGGAAAGTCTTCCTAATTACAACCTGAGCATGTAGGAAAAGTATAGGGTGATCTGGATAGAACACAATTCTTGTATATTTACTGATAATTCTTATCTTAAAATTCTAATAAGATTAGTTATGAAAACTCTTTTACAGAAACTTATCTAGTTTAATGCAAATCCTCATAAAGCTTCATTCATCCTTTAGATGGCTATTAAGAACAAGCTGAATACCCTTAATAGGCTTGAAGGAATTCAGGTCCTAAACTACAAATGTTCACTCTATAACGATGCCCGTAAATCTATAATCCACCTATTTTTCTCTTATTAGTTCTCTAACTCATTTTGGTCATATCTTCTTCATCTATGTAGAGCTTCTTGCTATGCTTCCCACTGGTCTAGTTTTTCAACTTAGGTAGGTAATATCATATTCACCCACTAAGGTGATCTAAAGATTTTTAAGATAGTGTTAAGCTATAGAACATACTCAATATGGTGAGGAAAAAAAACTCACGCATGTTTTAAAACAAATTTAAAGACCTTATGACTTTGATAGATCATATAATCAACTCGATAGGGCAACTCATTTCTACTTATTAACATTCAGGATAGCATGAGCTCCACCTTATTGCAAATATAGTATGTCTAATGTCTTTTTAGGATGGTTTTAACATTTTTCATATTCACTTCAAGTGTTGTCATAACTAATCCTTGTTTTATCTTGTTGCTTTAGTTTGAAGCTAATATTTTCTTTTATAGTTTCCTTAGTCTAGTTTGCTTTATTGTTTTGTAATGTGGCTTATTTTATTTGAAAATTATTTTTTTCCTTTAATGCAATTTACATTCATAAAAGTTTTAAAATAGGCAAAAATAATCTTTTCCCTTTACATATGTGATATAAGAACCGAAGTTTGGTCTTTTGAGTTTTTCTTTCTAGGTGTCCAATTAAGAGCTTTGACTGTTATCTTATGGACTAGCTTAAAAGTTACATCATTTTTAATCATTTGAAACACAATAAAGAAGAAATTGTTACAATTTAGAAAGTCCTAATTTAGCTTCATAGAATGTAAGATAGGCATTTGTTATAATATGCATTATAACTGTAAATAAAAATGGACTAGCAATCTTGTAAAATGATAAATGATTAATGGACTATTTTTTATGCTCATACTTAGTGTGTTTTACTTGTTATTTGAGAGTTTTATATTGTTTTTCGCACTTATTTTGTTTTAAGTGTGCTATTAGGTGTCAATTGCCTTCATGGACCAAAAGGAGAAGAATTTGGTTGAAATCAAGGCAAAAAATGGAAGAATTCGAGCTATTTTAGAGATACACGATCATGTAAAGGATAGTGCAAGTGACTGTGAATGTTTAAAACTTCAAACACCTTATTTTTGCCCATATAAAGTTACCCACTTGTGTGAATAACGTACACGGTCATGCCCTATACTTGTGTAACTTCTAAAAATGTATAAAATTACAATTTTAAGTTGTTTCAAGACCCACGATCACTCACATGACTATGTGACTGATCATGTATATTCTAAAAACCCTAATTTTTCATTACAAAAGGAAATTATGAAGAGGAGACAAAGGGAAAACAATTATAGTCAGAGTTAGTCACAAAAGTTGGAGTTGGAGACTCAATTCTAAACTTAGGACAATAAAAGCATGAAGATTACTTCATAGATTCGATAAAGAATAGCCTTTCATCAAAGTTCAAGGGGATTACATTAGAGAAAATGGGATATATATTTTATAGATTCTTTTCTTTTTAATTATTCTTTTAAACTTTTGATGTTTTTTTTCCTATTTTTATGAACTAAGTTTGTGTAGTGCCTAGGTAGGATGTACCCTAAGTTGGGATGAATATTGTGATTTGTTCTATTGTTTAATGCAATTTGATTGATTCATTCATTGTGATTCAATTATACATTTTTATTCTTAAATTAATATAATTTGAGATATTAGTTCAATATATGATTTCATGTAATTGAGATTTATAAATCCTTTTATATGAATAGATCTACCATAATTAGAAAGATTTGCATACAAACCTAAAGAAAGGTCGACATAAATCCTCTGAATTAAGGTCAAACCTAATAGTGGAATTATGTCATAAATCTCCTAGATTAGGGTCAAACCTAATAGTGGAATTCACGAATTAAGTGATACATTCTTAAAGGATTTAACTAGAAAGATGTTTAAATTAATCAATTAAGGATTAGTTATTAATAATCTTCATAGAGAAATTAATATAAGATAGGAATTTCTACAGTCCAATGATCAATAATATAATTTTATAATAAAGGGTTTATACTTGAGAAATCTTCAGGGTTTATTACCTAGGTGTTACTTATTTGATATTGATTAATCTTAGTGTTACTGTGTTTTGATTCATTATTTTGTTAAATTTTAGTTTATTTTAATTTTAACTATACCATCATCCTATTTTTCAGCTAGATAATAAAAAAGAGGTTATTACTAGTACTTATAGTCCTTGTAGGACCTATCTGTCCTTGTTAGCGCTAGCTACCACTACACTATGCACTTTTAGTTTAAAACATAAAATTACATATTACGCTTTTGGTGCTATTGCTAGGAACTAAAAATATTAGGAATACCCAATTTTTGTTAATCTAGCCATTAGTTATTGTCTTATTTCTTTTTACTTTTTTGGTTTTAAGTTGTAAACTATTTTTTTAACTTATTGGTTTCTCACTTCTACATGTCTTGGGGTTAGTTTATGACCTGAGGACATCCATCTCACTTAGTTGACGATGATCCTGAGATTAAGAAGACAACTCGTAGAAATCTTCAAAGGACCCTGCTAAGAGAGTTCATTTTAGATCGATAAATACAGTACTTGGAAAGTTAGATTGATATTGAAGAATCAAAAACTATACATATCAACCAAGGACCATGTTCAATTTGATAAATAGGACTTGACGGGAATGGAGCCAAACATTGTGAGACCTATTGTTACCACTAATAATTCTGAGAAAAAATCGAGTATCATTCAAATGGTGTGACAATCTTTCTAGTTTGATAGGCTATAAGATGAGAACCTCAATGCACATATAGCAAACTTTTTGGAGATTTGTGACATCTTTAAGATCAATGGTGCTAATGACAATGCAATATGATCCTCATTAAGGGGCAAGGCAAAGCTATAGTTAGCTTCTTTACCCAGGTCATCTGTTAGCACTTGGGACCAAATGGTAGAGAAGTTTTTACTAAAGTACTTCCTACCAGCTAAAACTGCCAAACTAAGAATGATATCACCTCTTATACCCAGATTGACTAAGAGCATTATATGATACATGGGAGAGATTCAAAGAGATGTTAAGGAAATACCCATATCATAGTCAACCATTATGGATGCAAAATCAAACCTTCTATAATAAGCTAAATCAAATGACGAGGCAGATGATAGATACAACAACTAGGGGTACTCTGAACAAAAAAACTCAAGATAAGAAAGAGAGTGACAACATAAGTCAAAGAAAAGCTAATGGTAAAGAGAGCCTTCCAAAAGTTGGGAATTTTCAACCTATCATCCCTTATCCTACCAAAGTGATGAAAGATCATGCAAATGAGCAGTTTGGTAAGTTCCTTAAATTGTCTAAATAAATCCATATTAACTTACCCAATGTTTAGGCTCTTACATAAATATCGAAGTATTTGAAATTTTTAAAGGAGATGTTACAAACAAGAGGAAGTTAGAGAAGTTGGCATTTGTGATGATGAATGGAATATACTTGGCATTCTTTAAAGCAAGCTACCAAAGAAGCTTAAAGATTCAGGGAGTTTTACTATCCCTTGTCAAATTGGTAGCTTAGAAATAGAAGGCGGGATAGTATTAATGTGATTTCTTATTCACTATTTAAGAAACTAGGATTAGGTGAACCAAAAGCTACTAAGATAAGTTTACAATTTACAGACATATCGGTAAAGTATCTTATAGGTATTATTGAGGATATTCTTGCTAAGGTTATTAAGTTTATCTTCTCAATTGATTTTGTAATTTTTTGATATAGAGGAAGATATAGCAGTACTTTTAGTTCTTATTTGACCCTTTTTTTCCACTGATAAGTCTATTATTGATGTTAGTAAGGGCAAGTAAGTGTTTAGGTTTGGAGAAAATGAGGTCTAATTTAAAATATCTGATGTCATGAGCCATTTCCTTTAACTTGTTGATGTTGATGATTTTGGTAATATATTTGATGATTCAATTTCAGATGTTTTGTAGGTGTCTTTTAGATGTTAAGGAACCTATGGTAAGAAAGCAAAAACTTAATTTAACCAAATCACCTTAGATCATACTTACACATGTCGAGCTAAATATGTTAAACAAGTGCTACTTAGGAGATAACTTAAGAATTATGATATTTTTATTTGATTTAATTATATTATTTTGATTATTTTTAAGTTTTAGTTTAGGATTTCATTAATTTTCTGTGTGTTTTATGTTAGGTTATAAAGCTCCTTATTTGATTTCTACCTAATTTTTATGCTTGTGGTATGTGTTATTTAACTTTCTTAGTTTAATATCACATACCACAGGATAAGTCAGGATCGAATCCATATGAAATGTTCGGTTAATTTTCTTAACGAAATTAATTGATGCAAGGAAAATATAATTGGGGGGTTTTTGGATTTTTAGCAATTTAGAAAATAAATTAAAAGTAAAATATTGAAAATGAATTAAACAAGCAATCAAAAATGATTAAAGTGTCGAATATAAGAAATGTCTGGTTTTAGGGTCAATCATGACGTAAACATGATCAAGCATATTCCATCATCCTAATGTCTTTACACCTCTTCGGACTATTGATCTGAGACTAATAGTACGCTCTGATAATCCTGGCTTTACCTTAGGTTATGTTTAATTAAGATACAATCGTTAATTAAACCTAACTATCGAATAACCCAGGATACGATCTTTATATTGAATTTGGCAGCAACATTACGAAGTGAAAAACGATCAATATAGGCAGTAACCTCACACGTTTGGATTATCTAACCTAGGTTATGTTATTCCTAACGATACGAGATCATTTGATGCTAATAACAAACATTAAATGTAACAATTACGGATTACATTCAATATATAGCACTAGGTTCGAAATACAACAATCAAAATAATATATTCGGATCATCTATCCCAAACCTGATTCAATCAACACAAACAACATGAGAATTTGAAAAGAGATTACAATGTTAATAGGATGAAATAGCTTAACCGTGTCTTGCCTTCAATATCCCCGTTGAACCAACGTCAGGAAGTTATCCTTCCATTCTTCAAGCTCTCACTGTCGACCATCCTCTCCATCGCCACTATCGGTGTTAAAGAACAAAGAAGAACCAAAGAGAGAAGTGAGAGAAAACATTATCGGCTAGGTTATGTCCTCAATATCCCCTCTTTCTATCGTCATCTAACATTTCCCTTTATAGAATAAAACTAGGTTTAACCGAGGGACAACTGGTAAATTATAAGACACTTGGCCCTTCTCATGTGTGAGAGCACCTCAAGGTTGTGACTTAACATGTCATACCCATGACTAGTTTCTCACGGCTATGAGAAGCTTGGCAGTGGCTGTGCATGGCATGGGAGCTAGAAACATGCATGGATGGCTGACAACAAAGAAGCATGGCATGGCATCACTGTGAGAAAACAAGGGCTGTCAAGAAACATGCATGGGCTAGCTGTCTTCGTGAAAAGAATGCATGGGAGCTAGCAGGAATGAGAATGTCTGGGCGTTGGTGTGAGAAGCACCGTGAGAAGCAGCTAGTCACCTTGCATCATCTTTGGTTTATGGCAATCACTATCTCACGCCCATGCATTTTGTTGCACAGCCATGACACACACTCACGGCTGTGCAACTTTTCCAGCATGGTCGTGAGACAATTTAATGGTTCATTCTTCATTTCTTTTCATTTTCTTTTCTTCTTCTTGCTTTATTCTTCTTCTTCTTTGTATTTCCCGCATATGTCTCACCTTTCTTGGCATTTAATTGTCTTCTCTTGCTTTTAATCCTCTTCTCCTTGCTTCATGAAGACAAAGGATTATGAATCTTCATAAAACAGCTTAAATGTAGTGTTTTTGACTCACTTTAGCTCTTTCGCTTCTGAAATGTACCTGAAATCAAATATGAGCTAAAATGAGTATCCTAAGCATTTCTAAGGCATTAGTCACTGAGTGTAGTAGATCAAATGAATCAACATTTAAGCACATATCACAAGTGCAATTGAAAATCTTTAAATAAGATATATTAGGCCTTTTTCCCTGTAACACTTCAAGGGGACATTTAAAATCCAATACTCAACTTGTTATCTGGTTAACAACATAAGTGGCAATAAGCACTCCACACCAAAAAACATTTTGGAACATTTATTTGAAACATGATTGCTCATTCAGTAACCCCATTTTGTTGAGGTGTATCAATATAGCTACTTTGATGTAATATTCCATTAGAAGTTAAGTAATTTTTCATATTATAAAATGTATATTTTGTGCCATTATCAGTTCAAAGGATTTTGATATGAACAAAAAGTTGATTAGCAATTATCATATGAAAATCCTTGAAATAATTAAAACTTCACCTTTTGATTTCAATAGATAATCCCTAGTATCCTTAGAAATATCATCAAGAAAGGTTAAAAAAATTTTAAACCATATATAGAGATAGAAAAAGGACCTTATACATTAAATTCTACTAATTCAAAACCTTAGTAGTTTGAGACAATGAATTATTAAAAGGGAGTATAGTAGACTTAGAAAAATGACACACATCACAATAATGAGTTTCTTAGACAAAGCAAGAATAATATTTGAAAAAAAAGGCTTTGATGGATGAGCTAAATGACAATTCCACAAGGAGTGTCTATTAACGGTAGATGAAAAAGCTTGGAAGCTCTTAGAAACCTGATAATTAGGATGAAAATAGTAAAGCCCATTTAAGTGAAATCCTTCACCAATCATCTTTTTGGTGATTTGGTCCTGAACACAACCTTATAAGGAGTAAATATGACTTCACAATTAAGAGTTTGTATTAGTTTGTGAACAAATAATAATTGAAAAGGAAAAGAAGGAACACAGAAAACATCATATTTTATAGGGTCAGAAACAAGTTTGATTTTACCATTACCCTTAATAAGAATTTTTTTCACTTGCTACTAACACAACTGAGAAGAAAGGACAAAAATCACAAATATTAACAAGCTTGTTAGACATATGATCGATGGAACCAGAGTCTACAACCCTTAAATCATGCAAAGTATTAATTTTTAATGCAATCATAAAGGGATTCATAATACCTTGAATGTTTCCAATGCTGTCATTAGTTAAGATTCCAACAAATTTGCTTAAAAGTGCAGCAGGTTCAATACATCTTTAATCATCATTTTTGCATGATTTGTATTTTAGTTATGGATGGAGACTCCAACAACAATCCATTGTGTGTCCAAATACATGATAATAGTCACACTTCAAGTCTGGTGACTTTCCCTTATAAGTTTCCTTATTAGACTGTTGATGAGTAAGGTAAGCATGAGTATCTAAAGCACTAGAGGTAGCACCACACCACATAGTTTTCTTGGAACTTCTTCGAGTTGGATAGAAGCGTAAACACTCTTTAAGGATGAAAGTCAGAAGTCATTAGAATATGACTTTTAAAATCTTCATAATCAGAATCAAGACTTGCCACTAACTGGAAAACTCGATCTTCTTTAGTTTGTTTCTTTAGAATAACTAAATCAATTATGTGGTCAATATACTTTCAATTTGTTCCATAAGAATTTAATTTGCCTAATATACTAATAAAGGGTTTTCCTTCTTACTACAGATTAGTAATTTCTTATTGAATTTGAAAGAGTCAGGAAAAAGTGTTTTGGTTGCCATATATAACTCGAGCAGCCTCCCAAAGGTCTCGAGAGGATTCACGTTCATAAAAAATCTCAGCAATGTTATGCTCCATAGAATTGAGAAACTATGACATAACCATCCAGTCCTTTGACAACTAAGTATCATTTTGGAGAATCAACATTAGGGGCCTTTTCTTTTCCATTTATAAAACCTACTCTCTTTTTTAAAAATTAATATATTTCATTAATAAATAGTTATTTACATAACCAAATATGCAAAAATACTAGTATAACATAAAATAACTAGATTACTAGGTCATAAGGCTCCCTGTGATCAGCTTAGTCCAATGCCCATCTCCCCCTCATGCTATTAGTTAGGTTATTTGTAATTTCCCTCGTTAGCAGGTTGAGTTAGGTATGAAGTGTCACCTCTTGAAAGGTCTGCTCCACAATTCTACTTTGTGGTCTAAAAATCTTATAATTCCTTTCTTTCCAAACTTGGTAAACCATTGAAGCCCAACTTATCTTAAGTGCTTTGTAATCTGCCTAGTTTCCCACTGCACTTTCACTAACCAACTGATAGTTTCCTCCCATAAATCAATTGAATAATAAGGTTTAGAGTTGCTTGCAGCCCTCTTTAAATCTTCCTTGTATAGATACACTTAATCATAATGTGTTCTAAACTTTCCAACTCCACACAACATCGCTCACAATTCAAATAACTAATTTTAAACTTAATTTTTTCCTTCGCAGGTACTCACCCCCCCCCCCCCCCACTAAAAGATAAACGAATGTGTAGGTCTAATATCTTTATCCCAAGTAGTGCAGCCCAATTCACTCTAGTTTGTTGATCATTCTGCATAAAGAGTTTGCAGTTTTTCATATTAAACTTACATGATTTTAAGTCGTCCACTAGATTTCGTCTTGTTTCCCCTGTTGTCATCTTGGTGCTTGGTTTAGAATGAGATCGTCCCCCCTGCTTCTATAGAAAGGCCAAATCCACTGGTTATTTTCTATAAAATTGCTCACTTTAGTGTCGGAATTCACTAGTCTTCTTAAATGTTGTAACTTCTCGACCTTGTCTAGAGGCCCCCTGCAATGCTAGTAATTAAACCAATAAAGAGTTTTATTACCATCCCTAATTTCATGGAGCACCAGGCTTTGCATCCATTGTCTTGTGCTTAAGATTTCTATGAGGATCCCCGACATGTCCTGATTTATCTTTAATGTCCAGATGCTTTCATTTTTTATGATCACATTATGGATCAATTTCCCCCATAAGTCCTCCTTTTTGCCACACATCCACCATAGATTCTTAGCTAGACATGCTTTATTAAGCTCCCTTGAATATTGTAATCCCAATACCACTTGCTCTTTTAGTCTACAAATTTTCCTCCAACTAATATTCACTTTATATCTTCCTTGATCTGATCTATTCCGTAGAAAATCTTGTAGTCTTTTGTCCACTTCCTTGAGTATGATTTTGGGCATAGGAAGATGAGTGAGCCAGTAGTTTATGATGTTACCCAGGATTGATTGTATCAGAAGGAGCCTGCCTCTATAAATAAAGAACCTATTCCTCCATTGTTTAATCCTTCCATGTATAGAGTTTAGCATTGATTTGCAATCAGTTGCAGTAACTCTTCGTTGAGAGATTGGTACTCCAAGGTACTTAAATGGTAATTTTCCTTGCTTCATCCCCATTTCTCTTGCTTTATTAGCTGCTTCATTGCTAGAGTTGTTTGATAGGTAATAGTAGCTCTTCTTGGGGTTATACAACAGACCAGACATATTATGGAACTCCTCCAAAGAATGCAAGAGTATATTTATGAAGTTTCTCTCTGCCTTGAAAAATAAATCAGGTCATCCGCAAAAGCTAGGTGGGCTAACTTCATACCTTTGCATTTGTGGTGGAACTGGAATTCATGGTTTGTACTTTTCTTACTTGCTAGGAGTATAGTTAGGGCTTCCATACAGAGAAAAAATAGGTAAGGAGAGAAAAGGCCATTGTTAAAGTTGTTTGATAGGTAATAGTAGCTCTTCTTGGGGTTATACATCAAACCAAACATATTATGGAACTCCTCCAAGGAATGCAAGAGTATATTTATGAACTTTCTCTCTGCCTTGCAAAATAAATCAGGTCATTTGCAAAAGCTAGGTGGGTCAACTTCATACCTTTTCATTTGTGGTGGAACTGGAATTCATGGTTTATACTTTTCTTGCTTGCTAGGAGTATAGTTAGGGCTTCTATACATAGAAAAAAACAGGTAAGGAGAGAAAGGGTCCTCTTGCCCCCCCTGTGTAAGGCTCGTCCTCACTTTTATTAATTTAGTGGGTTCTTCATTCACCAAGATGGCCAATGAGGTCGTGATAACATACTCCTCTCCCCATTCCCTGAACAAATTTGGGAAATATACAACTTTCATCATATTAAAGAGGAAATTCCAGCTAACTAAATTATAGACCTTTGCTAAATCAACTTTGGCTATGCAATTATCCATTCTCCTCTTAGAGTTATACCTTTGCAGTAACTCCTAGTATAGGAGAATATTGGTGCTTACTAGCCTCCCCTTTAAAAATGCATTTTGCTCAGGGCTAACTATTTTCACTAAACTTGATCTCATTCTACTGGCCAAAATCTTTGTACTTCTCTTGTATAAGAAGCTGTAGCAAGCTATAGGTCTAAAATGCTCCAGTCTTTCTGCATTGCTATACTTGGGAACTAGACTTATATAGGTCTTATTCCACTCCTTAAGAATTGCTATTTTTTGGAAATTTTCTTTAATTGCTCCTACAACCTCTTCCCCTAATATGTCCTAGTTTTTTTTTTTGAAAAAAATCTTCCATTGTATCTATTAGGTCTAGGGGATTTATCTGGATTCATATAAAACACCACCTCCTTAATCTCCTACCTTGTAACTTCCCTGATCAATTGGCTCTTACTATCATCATCAACCTTCTTGAATCCTAAGAGCACCTCATTAGGAAGGGCCCTAACTAGGGTTTCATTCCCATATTGTTTGTAGAAGTAGTCAAATGTAATCCTTTTCTTTTCCTCCTGGTCCTCATGCTTCCTACTTGCATTGTCTACTAGTAATTTAATTGCATTCTTGTTCCTTCTAGCTGCTATTGAACCCTGATAATAGTTAGTACACATCTCTCCCTTTTTTAGCCAATTCATTCTAGATTTATGTCTTAGAAGTGTATTTATACTCAATAGAATTTGGTTGTACTTCATAATCAGCTCAACTTCCTCCTTCCTTAGCTCCACATCTTCAAGGTTCTCAATTAGCCTCCCCTAACACTCATTTAGCTCCTCTAATGCCTTGCTTTCTCCTTCTATTATGGCATAATTAAGTTCCTGCTCAACTTTTTTAACTCATTTCTTAATGCCTTCAGCCTAGTGCTCATTATGAAGCCCTTAATCTTCCACCAAGAGCAATCATGATTGCTCTTAATAAGGAAGGTTGCTGATAAGTATAAATTGCATCATGTTTTAGGGCTTAGTTTGATATGTATTTAACTGTTAACTTAATCGTTTAGTATGTGTTTAAGTGAGCATTGTGTTAGTTTGTTAATTAATTATGTTTAATTGTTTGTATGAGTTAGTACAAATCTTTGAGCTTAATTATTATGTCTTTAAGGTACCTTGATGTGTTTGTTAGTATTTTAGAGTCAACATCGAAGAACAGAGAAGAAAACACTTGGGTCAAAACAACGGCCCACAATCATGGCACAATAAGTCACGATCGTAACAAAAGCACTGGAGTCAGCCCACGATCATGCCCATATGCCACGATCATGACAGAAGCCTAGGACACGGCCCACGATCGTGACCTGCCTACCGCCATCATGACAGAAGGCTCGTGTGTGGCCCACGATTGTGATCTGTAGGGCCACAGTCCTAGCCTGCGTCGAGCAGACGCACAGACACTCAAAAATGTCAAGTTTCGAGGGAATTTTTGACATTTTGGACACCTAAAAAATCCTAGGGCTACCCAAAACACAAAAGGTATATAAAGAATAAGACAAAGAAGATGAAGGAGCTTTTGCATCAGCCACTTTTGGAGAGAAACCCTAGACAGAATTGTTAAGAGATTGAGAAAGAGAAGAAGGAAGAGAGAAGTGGAGAAGAAGCCAAGATCGACGTACTTCCCATATCAGAAATTTCCGATGTTGCTGCCTCCAGTCTTCGTTTAGAATCATATTTCATGTTATTTTCCATTTTTATTATTGTATAGAATTGGAAATAACAGATTGATGATAGGATTGTGAATGTTGAGATGTTCTATACTCACTTTGGGATTTTTTTATCTTTGATTTAATAAAATCTTATTGTTTTATGTTTATTGTAATTATTGTGATTGATTTCTATGAATGCATAATTCGGTAATAAATTGAGAGGGTGAATCGAATGAAAATAATTAAATTGGGCTAACGAGAGTTAGGTGATAATAAGAACGAGAAATTAATCAAATCGGTAATTGTGTGAAGAGATATCTCGCATAGGTTCCCGATAGTTTATTGGACAACTCCAGATCTAATTAGGGTTTTGGATATATTGTTAATTGAGAAATTGCAATTTTCTATAATCTGATTAGAATTTAAAATTTAGGGTGAATGGTTATAACTCGAGAAAAGGTAATTAATCCTAAGATCGTTTAGGACCAATAATTCAATATTTCATAATCAATTAGGTTAGCGTTAGGTAAAAATTTCTCTTTCTCTCAATTGATAGTTTCTTTAAGTTGATTCTTGAGTGCATGTTGCAATTGTTACTTTGTTAATATTTTTGTAATTGATTCTTGGAATTAAGTTGCGAGATTGAATTAAATTCTTGCCTTAGTTTTATTACATTTTGAATTATTGCGAATTATTTTGGCCTTAGATTTTAGGATTAGATTATCCCTCCTCGCGATATCGACATCTTAGGTACTACGCGAACGACCCGTACGTTTGTGGATTATCGAGGTTATAATTAGAACTTACACATCGAAAAATCACGACCAATAGTTAAATTCATTCAATAACAGAGAAACCAATTTTTGAGAAGTATTTATTTCACTACCAGTGATGGCGGCAGTATTGGAAGAGACAACAGTGATCTCCTTTGAGATTTTTGCAGCATCATTAATTTCATTGAGAGCCATTTTAAAAGAGTATGGAGACGTACGGGAATTACAGTTCTGGAAAGAAAAGGATGTAGAGAGTAGAAGCTTTACAAAAAGAATATAACTTTTATTCATAGAACATATAGGCAAATATTTACAGTTGTAGCCTAAGATAATAACGTGTCATTAGCCTTGTCAAAATGTCGACTAATATATACAAAACCATTAATCTAAGAATCACCATATAAAGCTAGCACTACTAATCTATTATTTACATAACTTCCAATATGTACGAGTTTCATTTGGATAGCATACTGAGAATGATGGAATCACTTCATTCTGAGGATCTTACATCAGAATGTAAATTCTCACCTAGGTAGGAAAAGGTTTAGATAAAAGGAAAAGGCACACTTATGGTGGAAGGCTGATAAGTAGTTACACTACAAGAAATAAGCTGATCACCGACCGAATTATCCGTCGGTAAAACACTGTTTTCGGTCGGTAAACACAAATACCGACCGAATTTGGTGCCCCAAGCATTCGGTCGGTAATTGTGCCGTAGGTAAAAA
>JANKOE010000005.1:19660198-19676274 GCA_026284465.1 Erythroxylum citrifolium
TTTCATTGATGCATTGGTACACGGCTTTATACAGGAACGATACAATAAACAAGGAGAGATTATCTCCATAATACAAGAAAATACAGAATGATCCACCTAATGTGGGATTCGATCCCTATCTAGACAATTATGTACATAAATGCTAAGGATATATTCCTTAATATTCTCAGAAGAAAAAGGTGTTAAGCACAACTTGTAGCGTCTATCGTGAATTCTATCCTCAATTAACTAGAGTAAGGCTTTCTCAGAAGAAAAAGAAGGTGTTACGATAAAAAATTCTATAGCTGAAACCGGAATGAGAGGGCCGGGGGGCACACTTACCAGAAATGAGATAACCCTACATAAAGTGCAGCCTAGTCTAGAGAAATAATTGGTGGTACGTTTGGCTCTGGCATCACGTGGTAAGGTGCCAGTTAACCAACAAGTCGGCCTTTTAGGGCAATTGAAAATCGAGGAATAGAGTTCCAAGGCACTCAAATCATTATATAGTCATTATTTTAATTATATTTTCATCACCATAATTTATATTAATTAAATTATTTTTAATTTTAAAAAATTATTATAAATTATAATATTTAAAATAATAACTCTTGACAATGATTTTAATTTATCGTGGTTAACAAAATGTCATCCTTTTGTTTTTTTCAATTGGTCTTTAAGGTTTTCTCGACGCCCGACCGTGACAAAACGAAAGAAGGTAAATGCTAGGATGACTTGAAATCAGATGAACTTCAATCACATGGACAAATTAGTGATGATATGATATGGATTATACAATGTGAATAAAATACTAATATTGAACTAAAGTTTTAACAGATTTTAGTGTCTATTAAAAAGTCATAAAATTGACAAAAAAGAATAATGGGTTGAAAATTGAAAAACTGTATTTCTGAACCCGAATTCGATATAATATTAGTTTACTGCTTTGAAGTCAGACATCATGTAATTGGTCCTACCATACACTTACTCCATAATAGGAACATTAAAAGGAAGCCTTTTATTTATGTAATTGTTGGAAAATCGGGACAAGATTCGATCATGACCGTAATGGAATAATTATAAAATCTTTTCATATTTTTATTTATCGAGAACCAAGATCACTTTAATTCTATAAAGTAACTAACACATAAATTAAAATAAAGTGTGAACCTTAATTCATACCTTATTCCGAAGCTTAATCATTTTCTTGTCATATCTCTCAAACTTTTTCGGAAACTGGCTCATTTCAACTACCATAGCTACGCAAGCTTTCTACCTCTAACGGTATCTACATAACAGGTTGAGAGTAACTCTTACATTTTGCTCTTTTGACTGATTTGGTTTATGAAGAACCAAATTTGATAGATGATAGTGACTTAAAAGATAATCTTGGATGAAAAAATATTAATATGTCATTTCGTACAATGAATTTGAATCATAATAATGATGAACCTGGAATTTGTAATAAATGAGGTTGAAGTCAATACAATTTAAGCGAATATTCAATTAAATGTAATTTTATATTTTCATTTATTCTCTTTTATAATTTCATGTACAGTTTATGTATATATTAAATTCTATATATGCAAAATAAATATAATTATAAATATCTTGTTTTAGATTTCACTTTTAATTGGTTGTTTTTTCAGCACAAACTATTATTGTAATACTTAAAAAGTCGTGAATCTTTATTTTTTATCTGATATTTTGATACTAATATTATTTATTTTATGATAAAATTTTAAATTTTAATTAATTTGTATTTTTCTTAATTTTATATTTAGATGATGATTTGTGAATATTATTTATATGTCAAGTAAGTGAAAAATATTATTAATAAAATAAATAAATTATTTTTTTGAAAAGTGAAATAAATAAATTGTTATTATTATAATTTTTAAAGACATATTTAATTTAAAATTATAAATTATATAGGATTATATATTAAGAAATTATTTTGTAATTTTAAAAAATTAAAAATATTTTGTAATTTTAAAATTTTTCTCAAAAGAGAGAGAGATCGAAAATAAGGCCCTAATCAAGGTCATTGATGAATAGTCAAGAATAAGAATTGAAATCTAAAGATAGCAACTTGGTTCTCATTTGTAGACAAAAGCATGAGATTCCATAAACACTCCATTGCGAAATCTAATACCCGAAACGGTAAAATCAAACATGTAAATACTATTAAATAGGAAAGAGGATTGGAATCCAATTTAAAGTACAGACCAAAAAGAGGAGCCAGATCCTCTTGTCCATCTTTTGTGGGCCAATTCCGTGCCACAAAAGTGAACCATCAATTTATATGAACTCACGAAAATAGACGGTACACTTTTTGTGGCACAGAATTGATCCACGTAGATCTGATGCCCAAAAAAGATCCCACAATCAAAAACGAGAAAAGATTCTTCTTCATGAATTAGAAAGACATTTTTAGCCCTCAAGATACAGGATACCTCTGTATACATGGCAATGTCTGCCGTTCCCTTTTAATCTCACAATTCTAATCGCCAAACCATCATTACACGACATTATCAAACACCCCCCCAGCCCAATCTTCAGACCGGAGGGAAAAGGCATTTCAGTAATTTCCTGTAAAACACACCCAAAGAAAAAACTGGAGAATAAGTGAAGAAGAATATCTTACAAAAAGGAAAAAGGAATCTATTTTTATCTATGGCAAATCACATAAAAGAGCCCCTGTAATATACTTGATTATTCATTTTAACCCCTATGTTTTTAATTCGTTCACCTTAGCCCCTGTGTTTTTTATTCTCATTCAAGATACCCCGATTGAGTATTTTCGGACAAATTTGCCCTTGGAATCAAGAGATTAAAAAAATACATTTCAATAATCTAAGGGCAAATTTGTCTGAAAATACCCAATTGGGGTATCTTGAATGAGAATAAAAAACACAGGGGCTAAAGTGAACGAATTAAAAACACAGGGGCTAAAATAAACAATCAAGTATATCACAGGGGCTCTTTTATGTGATTTGCCTTTATCTATTCCCTTCTTTTTGTTTCTCTTTTCTTTTCTTGAAATTAACAGATGTTTATTAAACGTCACGTTCACGTGCCAAACCCTTGGCCATAGACGCCAACTTCTGGAGATTCAACTTCACTACTGTATCAGCAAAAAGCCGCGTGTCCTCATCCGTGTTACCCTCGGTGACATCCACTACGTATGATTCCAAAACAACGGTCCATATCCTGCCGTCACGTTCAAACTCATGTACGGTTGTCACAGCCTTGTAATTCCTGAGCCTATGCTTACCGCCAATAATACTAAACCCTAAAACATGCCTCTCATCATCGAGGATGTCGAGCCTCTCGGTGCTCGTGGCGGTGGGCAGGCCGGAAATAACGTTGATGTCCCAGGTAGACCCAACGGGGATAGTAAACCCGGGTTGAACCGTACAACTCTTGATGAAGTGCTTGTAAGTCTGGGGCTTGTCAAAGCGGCGAACTATGGACCAGACAATGTGGAGAGGGGCGTTGATACGTTGGGAGAGGAGGGAGGAGCATTTTTCGGGTCCGATTCTGTAGGTATGGAACTCGGGCCAGGGACTAACTCGTCGAACTCTTGCTGGCTCAAACCGGGTGGAACCGAGGAGTGATGGGTGGTGTAGATGACTTCTTGGTCTGGGTCTGTTAATGAGCTTGAGTGCTCTGCTTTTAAATAAGTTTTAGAAGAAACGAAATCCTGTTTTAAAATATTAGAGAAACGTAATTTTCTTGTTTTCTTAAATTGGTTGTAGTTTTTTTTTAAATCACGGCAACGCAATATTGAGATCCAAACGTGTTTTGGTATTAAGTCTTATTTTTAACAAAAACCACAACTAAAAACAGAAAACAAATGAAAACAAACACACCCTAAAAGTAGTCGTCATGGGGTAAGAGATAAGAAGAAGCAGTCCAAGGAACTTGGAATCAGAAAAAAAAACATAAAGTGAGTCTAGGTGTTTTTAGTGTAGTTACTAAGTTTTTTTTTTTTTCACTAACTTATGATAGTGACAATTTACAAAGAAGGTAGTTCTTATTTATCAAGGTACAATGGCATTTTTTGCTTGAAGATGTGATGGTTTTTTTTGTAAGAGGTAATGTTATTGGTTTAATGGAGTCCAGGCATTTTTTAAAATAACTTATGCTATCCAAAAAGTGTAATGGCATTTTTGTATGAAACTTTGTAACGAGTAATGATATTAGTTTAATAGAGTCTAAGTATTTTTTTTACCAACTTATTTTAATGAAAAATTACTGAGAAGGTGGTTCTTATTTATAAATTTTGATGATAATTTTTCATTGTAATACTAATTTGTGATATGGACAATACACGTTTAATGGCTTTGAAAATACTCGTACAATAAACTCCACAAAAAAGAAAGGGAAGCGAGTTATGTCTACTGCTGAATGGTGTGGTAATAAATAGTGATCCAGAGCCGGTTTGAAAAAATTTAACCTAAATTATTTTGTTTAATATCTAAAATGCTATTGGTAATGTTTTTTAACAAGGACTAGATTGAACATAAATGATAAATTCATGTGTTAAATTAAGAATATTTTTCCTTTTGCACTTAGGATCAATAAATGCAACGGAATGCTTCAATTGATAATTATTTAAGATGATAACATATCCGAGCCTGGTAAAAACAACGGAGCGGTTGCATCTTTGGATTAAAAGCATTGCAAAACAAAAACACCATTATACTTCTTTTTCTTTCAATTATTTCCTCTTTAACTGCAAATTGTATGAATTTTCGTTTAATCTTACCCTGATTATCTGAATTTGGTTATTTTGGGGGTATCCTCCACGCACGAACACATGCATCTTCTCCTGAACTCACCACCGTGTCTTTGTCAGTAAATGCAACACCATAGACTCCGCCCAAATGAGCCGAGTTTATGGTTATACGGCTTGAAGCGGGCTTCCCTACTTCATATATGATCACGCTGGTGTCTAGTGACCCAGTAGCCACCGTGGAGCTGTCAGGTGACCAAGCTAGGCAGTTTATACGAGCACTGTGGTATAACATGTTGTTAAGCTTGACCTACAAAACAAATGTCACGAAACTATGTTACCTCCACGATGAATGAGATAAAATCAATTAGCAGCCACGATTAAAGGTTTACCAGCAAGGTTTAACAGTCAAAGCCAATATAAAATCAATTGGCAACGGCGATGAAGGGTTTGCCAGCAATGTTTAACAGTCAAAGCCAATTTAGTCATTAAATCAACCCTAACGAGCACAAGCACAATGTATCCATCATGTTCATGCTACGTTGAAGGATGGACATTGAAGAGAGTAATTGAAGTTCTCGCTACCTCTTTGGAGGCACGATCCCAAACAACAGCTTCCCGATTTAAATCAGCTGAAGCAAACATGGAGGCATCTGGCGAATATCTTATCACACTTATGGCACCTCTATGTTTCTCGAGGACTGCTTCTTCGTTTAAAGTATTATCTGATATAGAATATATGTGCAACTTGCCATCTTGCCCACCCACAATGGCTTGTTTTCCATCTGGTGCAATTGTAACTGCTGTCACGGTGAACCCAAGATTGCTATTTGTCAATATTTTCAGATCTCTAAGCAAAGCAACGCCTGATTCAGTTGAAACCAACGCCAGTCCAGGGGATTCAGTGGCAAGACTTAAGTCCTTAGGCTGACTGCCAATGTCAAGTTCCTCTGCTGCTCCAAAATCATTCCTGATCATGGGAATCCTACGTACCTGAATTAATGTAATGAAACATTAAGGCATTGCAATTTAGAAATAGTCCCCTAAGGTGACCGATAGGAAAAGATTTCAACTTAGTTAGCAACAGGAATTATATGATAAAATTCCACCCCGGCATTGAACTCCATGGATGCATACAGTAGTTCTGGCTCTAATTATCAACTTCAAGAATGTTCCTGTCTTATATGTTTAATTGGTTAAATTACTGAAACATCTATGTTATATAGGTGACACAAAAAGATAGGATTACAAAAGTTCTAATACTCTACAATTATAGAAGTGTCTACTGTAGTAATAAATGTTGAAGGTGACTTTCTCATTATAAGTTTGAGACTCACTACTGTAGAAAAGGAAGTTGTTATGACTTAATTTTCCAATCTGGAAAAGTGAAACTTAAGTTTGATGCAGTTTTGCAATAATTTGTGACCAAATTCGAGAAGGGGCTACTGATTTACTTATTGACATCACTTATGTAGATATTAGGTGCAGTAATCTGTTTTAAACTAAAGGCCCTTGAATTTTTTATCAATGTAAGGGCAGAAAATTTCAGCAGTATATGGTATATGACCATTTAGATACAGGGAATAAGATCATTTCTTCAAATAATATTCAACCTGTTCTTATCTTACCGCACCTTGTTGTCAAATCCACATGTAATTATCTCTTGCTCAACAGCTGCTAAACATTTAATTTGAGCATTATTTGCCCTCTCTAGTCTACTGCAGAAGCCAATACCTTGAATCCACTTCACAATTACCCCATCATAGCTTCCTGTCAAGATCATCTTCTGATCAGTTCCAGCCTGAGTTAATGCGGTAACATTTTTCATGTGCCCAGATAATGTTGTTGGGGCGTCATCAAGATTAGTTGCAGAAAATGTGCTAATTGTTCCACCAAGGGAAACAACAATAAGATGATCATTCTGCCAAAGACATCCAACCAACATGTCATCCACTCCACCAGAACCAGGACATTTCAATGTTTTTATCACCTTTCCACTACCATCGTCTGAAATCTCCCACACCTTTGCAGACTTGTCAGCAGAGACAGTGAGTAGCTGAAAATTTTAGGAAAGAATACAATTCAGGAGGGAGATTTTGAAGTATCCAGTTCACAAAACATTAATTAAATGCCACAGGTATCAGCGTAACTCCAATCAAGAACACAAGTAAAACTCAAAAGAAGAGATGCTTCGTTTTCAGCCACTCTGGTTAAACCATTAACATGGGGTTGGGGATCTCCGATATTAAGCTTTCTTGATCTTCATTCTTGAAATTTCCCTCAATGGAGTACAAAAGGGAAATCTTTTGTAGTTCTCCACTTGCAATGAATGTTTACAAGAGAAAAGGAGCACATTTAACCATATTGTTTTTGTTAACATGTAATCATATTTGATCAATGACAATAACTGTTTAACAAACAACTCAAAAGGTGCTAAGAATTAAAACAAAAAAATTTGAGAAAAGGTATTGAATACTCTAAAAAATGCGATAATTTTAGGATAATTTCTGTATGCAACAATTCAGTTACAATACACTGAAATGAATCTTGCTGCTAACCTGTTTACTATCAGAGCTCCAACTGACAGCATATATGCTACCTTTATGGCCATCTTCTTCTGACAGTTCTCCAATTATTTCCCCCGTCTTTGCATTGTATAGTATACCCTTCTTATCCGAGCTCACACTGATGCATTTGCTACCATCCGGAGAAAATCTAACGCAGTTGACAAAATTTGTATGCTTCCTGCATAGGCAAAAGGCAAGCCAATCAAGAAACATACTCTTCCTACGCAACTTCCATTTCCAAATGTAAAAGCATTATTATGAATGACAACCTTTGAGACAGCATGAATTTAAATGGTGGACCTTCGTAAAAATTCACAATGAAGTCCTCTCCGCAAGTGACAATCCGAAATGGTCTGGTTGGTTTAAACGCACAGCTCAAAACCCTTCTTGAATGCCCGTCAAAATCCCCTATATTGGTCCCTGAATCCCACCTATAAAATTTGTTTCAAATTCTATAAAAGACAATAACAAGATAGCCCAACTCATTGAGCTTAAAAAACAAAGTGCAGACAGAGTAATATAAATACTACTTAGGAAGAGAAGAAAACTGACATAAAAGCACGAACAAAAGACTTTCCCTTGCCATCCCCAGAGGCGACGATCCTTAAGCCGTCAGGAGACCACTGCAAGTCATCGATCCGACCGGATAGAACCCGGAACTCATTGTGCAAAACGAAGTCGTTGCGAGTACCCCATATCCTTATGACACCTGAAACGTCAGCGGAGGCGACCCATTCGCCGTTGGGGGAATAACGGGCGACGGTGACAGGGTAACCATGATCGCCATAGACGTGGACTTGGAGTGGCTTGTCGAGGTATCGAATAATGACAGATCTGCCATTAGTGTAGAGAATGGAATTGGTTTTGGGGTCGCCGGAGATGAGAATTCCGCGCCCTCGCTCCGTGGAAGGGACGCAGGCGTAGGTTTCCAGGAGCTCTGCCATTTAGAGAGAGAGAGACTGACGGAAGGAAAATGGTGTGTGAATTGTAATAGTAGGGGAGATGATGGTAGTAGTTATTGGCAGTTATGTTAGTTATGGCGACGAGAGAAAAGTGCGGGATTTTAGGGACGTTCTCTGAACGAGTTGGCGGGTTTAGATCATGGATTTTGGTTTGACGTTGGGTCGGATCTTACTCGTGCCTTTAAAATCCCGAACAACATTGTAGGAGCCCAACAGCCAACGGACATTAAAGAAAAACTCTGGCGGTTGAGTAGTACAGATAATGTAAATAGGAATAAGAATGATTATAACTAATAATAGAAATAGATAATATCATTATAATTATGATAGTTGGTTAAGATAAAGGAATGATTACCATTATTATTGGCAGTTATTGGTTTGTAAAAAATATTGTAATTAATTAATTACAATTTAATTAATTAATAAATTATATTTTAATTAATTATCATCATCATCACCCAGTCTGAAATCTCGCAATGAAGCGGGGTTTGAGGAGTTCCGATAATACGCAGCCTTACCTCCTATATAGTAGAGAGACTATTTCCAATGAACCACATGCAAATGAGACAATATAATAATGATGCAGGTTACAAAATCAATTTATTAAAAACATAAAATAAATGAAATACAAGTAATGGTAAAAAGAATTTTTAAAAAATTGATAATAATGAAGAAAACGTGATTAATCCAATAACTTGATAAATAAATTAATTACGAAATAACTAAATAAATAATAAGAATAAAAATAATAGCAATAAAGATATAAATGATAGTAATAGATTAAAAGTAAATAAAAAGGTGTAGGCCAGAAATTACCGCAAAGACAAACACGAATTTGGGAAGGGAGCTCCAGCTGAAGAGGCATGAAAGATAAGGAGAAGGAATGGAGGCTTTAATGAATTATATTTTAACTTATTAATTATATTTTAATCAATTATAATATAATTAATTAATTAATAGTAATATTAATAATAATATTTTTAATAATTATAATGTATTTAATTAAATAATAATAATAATTTAATTAAGTATGTTGTAATTAATTAATTAATTACAATATTTTAATTAATGAATAATTATATTTTATTTACTTATATTTTAATCAATAACAATATTTTAATTAATTATATTATTATAATTAATTAATTATATTATTTTAATTAATTAATTACAATATTTTAATTAATGGAATGAATTATGTTTTAATTAATTAATTGTATTTAATTAATTAGTGTTAAAAATATTTTTAAAAAAAGACACGGCTAAAGAATGAGTTTCATTCCTCTACTAAATAGAGGATACGAACGATTTTTCAAAAATAAAATATCAAATTATTACTACTCACTTTTTACCCCATCTCAAACCCATCAATCAAGCATGCCCTCAATTATATTCATTAACTAGCGAATTGTCTCGGACGCAACTTGTATAACTGGATGAGAGGCACTTCAAGACCCTCCCAGTCCCACCACCACTTGTTCCATCCCGACAAACCTCTTCCACGTCTTTTCAAAAGCAAAGAATAAGTAAGGTAACAGAGTTGGCTTAGTATAATGATATTCGTATCCTATGATCCATATTTGATCAAATAAAAGAACTACTACTCGTATCAATTTGTTTATCCATTGAATTACAATTCTGCTTTTTTATCTAAAAGTAAAGCAAAAGAACTCACTAATTTTTAATGCTATAGGAAGATGGTCAATACTCAACTCACTTATTAAGACAACATAAGATTTTATGAAATCAGTAACAATTTATAAATAAATCATGAATTTAATTTATTAGCAAATTATGCATTTAGTAAATAAACTTTTTATCCTCATCAAGGTGCAATATATCATATACTATTAAAAATCCTTGATTATATCAATTTTGTGAAGTACTTCATAGGAAGTTGGAATATTAAGGGCCTCAATGGCCCAAACACTCAGAGAGCCGTACGAGATTGGATTTGACATCATCATCTTGGTTTGGTTGGTCTCTTAGAGACAAAGGTTATTTCCCCCAATTTGGACGGTTTAGTTTTAGCTACTTCTCGTGGATGGGAGTACTTGAGCAATGTGACGGATCAGGTAGCATGTCGCATTTTGTTATGTTGGGATCCGAGCATGTTTGAGATTCGGAGCTCCGTGTCTACTCTTCAAGGCCTTAGTTGTGAGGTAATTCGCCGGAGCGAGGGTTCTGTTTTTGGTCTGACTGTAGTATATGGCTCCACTGACCCGGGTACTAGGCGGAGCTTTGGGCTTTCCTTCGAGGACAAGCTAAGCACTTTATTTCTATGCCTTGGTTGGTCTTGGGTGATTTTAATGCCATCCTGAGTCATTCCGACCGAGTCGGCGAAGATATTGGTTGGTATAGCCACATGGACGAGTTTCGGCAGTGCTTACATAAGGCTCAGTTATTAGGGCTTCCTTACAGGGGGTTGCTCTTTACTTGGCATAATGGTAGGGAGGGTCCAGATTCTATTCATCGGCGCTTGGATTGGAGTTTTGGCAACCCTACATGGTTCACATCCTAGCCTAGTACCTATTTAGAGGTCCTACCACGGGATATATCTGACCATAGTTCTATCGTGGTTCAGTTTGGAGCATCGCGACACCGGCCTCCCACTCCGTTCAAGTTTCTGAAATGCTGGGCAAATCATCCCAACTTTTCAGAACTCGTTCGAAGGGTTTGGGCCACACCTGTGCGAGGGGACCCAATGTTCTGCTTAACGCACCCGTTAGGACTCCTTAAGGAGGAGCTGAAGTCCTGATAGAGAACCATGAGACAAATTGAACACAAATTTTAAGAGCTTTCCTTTTGTTCTTTTTTATTCATCTGTTATAGTAGCAACTTCTTAAGTCCAAATTGAACACAAATTTTATGCTTTTTATAAAGAAAAATCAGAAAATAAAATAAATAACAAACTCAATAAAAATAAATAAATAAACCTAAAAATGATATTGAAATAAATGAACGAACATGCAAAATAAATGCAAATATGACCTAAATATCTATATGAATTAGACTAAACAATTTGGCTTTGTTTTGAGGGACTAGATACGTTAAACATAATAATTAAACTCATTTTAACATATTTTTAAATATGTTAAATGTAATAAATAAATTAATATATATTTTCATAAATAAAGATATATAATACATTAATTATAAGTTTCTAAAAAGTTATGATATTCCAAATGATTTACCAAAGAACTTAGTTAACCATCCAAATTATATTCAAAGTAGCATAAATCTCTTTTAAACATACAACCTTCAAGATTTTTCGCCCCTCGTTACAGAAGCTGAAATTATATTATCCCTAATTTGAAATTTTCTAAATGTGAAATTAAGGTTTCTCATTCACGATTAAATCTGGTGTATGCAACAACAATAATCAAATAAACATGTTTAATAACTTGTTTATTATTATTTTTATGAAAACCACAAGAAGTAGAAAAAAGAGAAACAATCGAATCCTAAATGACTCCACCAACTACACATATTGTGCTAACGATGAGTTAAATAAGAAAAATAGAATTAAGGATTGATTACTTATAAAATTAGATTATATAATTTTAGAATTAAAACTTTACCCTATTCATGTAAACTAGGAGCTTACTATTTTACATTTGATTTACCCCACTTAACTTTTACCGGTGCTCAAATAGTAGTGGTGGCCCGCAGGGGACAGCCTGTACTAAACTTAATAAACAATCATGCAGCTACTTGGCTGATCAGTGTCAGTGTCGGCCCTAATTTAAGTCCGCCACATGCAGCGTCCTGCTAATGATTCCAGCAGTCTTTATAATGCCAACTAACCACCATGACCCTTTCTCAATCGGTAAAGCTAAAGCACATAGCACACCGACGAGGCTAGGATTTCTCTCTACAATGTTAGAAAAAGACGAGGGGAATATGAAAGACGTAACACATTAGCATACCAATGAGAGCAAACAACAAAGCATTTATTACCCATTCTCAACTCCCACCTGCCTCAAATCACCTTCAAGTTCTTTTATAAGGACAATCTTCTCACCTTTGTTAGAGCAAATATGGGTTTCTTCTATAGTGCACTATTGGTTCTGGCCTCTGCATTTGCAGCTTTCAAGAGTGGCTGTGCACAGGACACTCTTGTTCCTGCAATTATAACCTTTGGTGACTCAGCCGTTGATGTGGGAAACAATAATTATCTCCCCACCATTTTCAAGGCCAATTACCCTCCTTATGGAAGAGACTTCATCAATAAACAGGCTACAGGGAGGTTTTGCAATGGAAAACTAGCCACTGACTTTACTGGTAAGTTAAAATGCTTGGATAAGTATTTTGCTTCATTATGAGTTCAGTGGTGTATCAATGAATCAAATTCCTTTTGCAGCTGAAACTCTGGGATTTAAGACATATCCACCAGCTTATCTTAGCCCACAAGCATCTGGAAAAAGTCTTCTTATTGGAGCCAACTTTGCATCAGCTGCATCTGGTTACGATGAGAATGCTGCCGAATTAAATGTAAGAAATTGGTCCATCTTAAGTCCTTCAATTTCATCCAAAGACCAACTTGTTTTCCAATCCTACACTTCCTTTGCAGCATGCAATTCCTTTATCTCAACAACTAGAGTACTTCAAGGAATATCAGTCTAAACTTGCTAAGGTAGCTGGTAGTAACAAATCGGCTTCAATCATCAAGGGCGCAATATATGTGTTGAGTGCAGGCAGTAGCGACTTTGTTCAGAATTACTATGTCAACCCTTGGATAAACAAAGTCTACACTGCTGATCAGTATGGCTCGTACCTTGTTGGTTCATTCCAAAGCTTTGTAAAGGTATCTTACTATTTACTGGAATTCATGAAAAGACAACTCCTTTGAAAAGCTTTATACATGTAAATGGATTGAACTCCTTGTTTAACGAACAGAGCCTATATGGCTTGGGTGCAAGGAAACTTGGAGTTACTTCGCTGCCACCATTGGGTTGCCTACCTGCAACCCGCACTCTGTTTGGATCCCATGAGACTGGATGCGTTTCTGGAATCAACACTGATGCTCAACAATTTAACAAGAAGATCAACTCATCTGTGGCCAGTCTCCAGAAGCAACTTCCTGGTCTTAAGATTGTTGTCTTTGACATCTACAAGCCACTTTTTGACCTCGTTCAATCCCCCTCAAATTTTGGTACCGAGCAAACGGTTCCTCTGAAATTTTCTTAAACTAGGAAAGCTAGTTCTGTAAGTGCATAAATATCAATCCCTGACTTATTTTTTCCTTTTTCCCTTTGTGTTTGACAGGTTTTGCAGAAGCAAGAAGAGGGTGCTGTGGGACAGGAACTGTGGAAACAACCACACTTCTGTGCAATCCTAAATCTCCAGG
The DNA here is from genome assembly GCA_026284465.1 of Erythroxylum citrifolium. NCBI lineage: Eukaryota > Viridiplantae > Streptophyta > Magnoliopsida > Malpighiales > Erythroxylaceae > Erythroxylum > Erythroxylum citrifolium. Next base: position 19,673,798 of record JANKOE010000005.1, read on the forward strand.
AACTTGTCCCAATGCTACTCAGTATGTGTTTTGGGACAGTGTCCACCCATCTCAGTCCGCTAATCAGGTCCTTGCTGATGCATTAATCAGTGCAGGCCTCTCTCTCATTTGATAAGAAAAATGAGACTACTTTTATAATGTGAAAATTTGTAACTGTCTACTACTTTTTATTTTTCCTTGTGCTGAAGATAAGCACCTACAAGTATAAGATAAAGCAAAATTTCCTATTTCCAGTTAATGCAAAACATTTCAAATCAAGATAAATATGATATCAAAGACCATGAGCAAAATCTACAAGAGAAGGAAAGATTGGAGAATCAAAATCTTAGTTTTCCAGCTAATGCTTTTTGGTATAACATGTTCCTGACTGGAATCCAGTGATTTACTCCAACTTTTGTCACCATTAGCCAGAAAATGTACACTATAATTCTCAGAAGTGGCAAAATTAGTCTTGTTCAATATAAGAAAATATTTTAAGTACCCAAAAGATGTCTTGTCTTCAAAACAAGATAACGAAAAAACTTTAAAGACTTGAGCCTAAGAAGTAAAACCAGTTATATGGGCATGACAAGAGGTTCATTTTAAGCGAATACTTCCAATGATGAGAACTGATTTGTACAATGGATCTTAATTCTTAAATCCATAAAAGAACTCTCTTAATTTGTACGTCAAGTTCACAAACAAATTTGGAGCCTTGAAACTGCTCATACCAAGTATGTCTAGAGCAACCCCGGCACTTTCTTCGATCACACGAATGAAGGAAAGAGAGCAAAGGCACTTGCCGTGAGAGATTTACATGCGGGGATTGCGTCAATTGGATCTTTATAAGGAAAAAAAAAATCACTAATACGACATACAGTAAACCCAGGAGTGATGGCATCTAACAAGGGTGGGGCTAATAATTTGTCTAGCAAGTTCTTCACATATATATATATGTGTGTGTGTATACAAGAAGGCTTTTAATGTATACTAATCACCTAGTCCACTACTAGATCAAAAGGCTCGTGTGTTGACGGGAGTCCTTAACAACCTATTATTTGATGATAAACATTTGATTTATAATAATTATTTCACATGATTAGTTTAAATTAGGTTTAATTGGTTTGGAGTCAAGTTTAATTAAGAACAAAACTAAATTATCATGTCAACAATATTTACTTGATCTACATGTAAGGTTTACATCACTAATGTATTAATTTTTATAGAAAATTAAAAATCATTAAAAAAATTCAAAAATTTTGAAGATTAGAGATTTTCAAGTTACTTAAACTACCAAAACGCTATACACATTTTTTCATTAAACATTGGAAGACCTATCTACATGGATGAAACAACTGCAAAGTAAAGGAGAGTGGGGTATGCTAGGATGTGCATTAGTATAAAGCTAAATAAGGTTCTCCGAGACATTATTCCCTTAAGGAGACTAGGAAAGGCTAACTGCTCATATGAGGATTCAATGCTAGTTATATACCAATGTAGACCAATACTAGCTCAATAGGGAAAATGCCGTAGGGCCACAAAAAGAAGGTTCAATACAAGAGGAGTTATGAAGCTAAAGGGTTGTAGGATAAATAAGGAGATAGCATGGGTCTTGAATCTCAAAGAAATGAATGAGAAGCCCTAGCACTTCATTAGATAAGTACCAAGGAATTGGGATCAATGAGGAATCTAATCACAAACTGAATGTTAAGAACAAAGAGATTTTGGAGGAGCAGATTTCAGAGCAACTAAACAAGTTTTATAACATGTTTGTAGATAAAGAAACTCACAAGGACAAGACGTCTAGCTTAAACCTCAGTGAGACTATGTAAGAATCAGAGGGAAGTGAGGCTTTGATTGATGGCTCCATAAACCAAAAACATTCGAATTTTCAAGCTAACAGTATAAGGTAATCCATGAGGAAAAGAATAGGTAAGGGTCCAATGGCCTAAAACCGTACGCTTTGACAATTATCTCTTAGAATATAAGGGGAATCAACTGCTCCAACAAACAGCTAGGCCTCGGATATTTTGTGGCTAATGTAAAACCTACCTTAGTAGGATTATTAGAAGCAAAGCTTAACTAGGAAAACTTCCCCAAGCTATAAATAATAAGAAAGAAATGGTCTTTTCTCTAGAATCGCCAATACCATAATGGTTGTATATAGCGGTGGCTTATGATTCCAATAAAGCTAAGGTCCACCAGCTAGACACAACTGATCAGATGATACACACTAAGGGGGCGTTTGGTTTGAGGGTTTGGGAATGAAGAATGGAATAATTGTAAAAAATAGTATTTGCTTTGGAGTTTTTAATTCCAATGGAATGGATTCATTCCATTAAATTTGAGAATCCACTAAACCCTCCAAAGAAGTGGGTATCAAGTTTTCATTCCAATATAGTGATTACTATTTATACCCCTACATAAGCAATTTTTATTCTTAATTATATTATTAAACTCATCATCATCATCTTTATTATTATTATTATTATTATTAT
>JANKOE010000005.1:19877632-19890287 GCA_026284465.1 Erythroxylum citrifolium
TATGTATGTATGTAAAATAATATTTCCAACTTATTGTATATATATATATATGTATGTATGTGTGTATGTATGTATGTATGTATGTATGTATATATATATATGTATGTATGTATCAAACATATAAATAAAGCAAGCAACTTATGAGCTCATAATCAAATTATATGCATAAAATATCAAGCTTTATTTGATTCCAGTTATTGATTTTCATAATGTAAAATAATATTTCCAACTTATTGGAAAAATTAAACTATAATAAACTCATTGGTTCTTAAATGAAATAAGTTCCTGCTCTAAATATATTAATTTGATTTGAAAATAATTTTCAAATCAAATTGAAAACTATTTCTAATTAACTTGACTCCTTTAATAAAATTTAATCGAAAAAATTCAATTAATTATTCTTCTTACTCATTATAATTTAGAAAAAATCCCTTTTTCAAAATTATATAAGTAGCATATTCAATAAATAAAATTTTTTATTTCTAATCTCATTAGAAATTGCTTTTCCTTAATTAAAAAACTATTTTAAATATTGAAAGGAAGCTACTTCAAAAATTAAATAAAACACTTTTAAATTTAATTAAAAAATCATTTATATTATTTATTTAGAGGTTTTTAATTAATTACGAATATTTTTTAATAAGTTATAAAAATATTTTAAAATATTAAAGAAAGTTCCTTTTCTTAGTTAATAAATGCAAACATTTTTCAAATTTTAATAAAAAATATCCTATCAAGAAACTTATTATTTATAAATAAAGAAACAATTTCTAAATAAATTGAATAATAATACTCTAAATAAATAAAATCGTAAATTTAATTTATCTCGATCAAATTGAAATACATAAATTTAATTAAGAAATAATTTTCTTAATTACTTAAGAAAACAATTTTCTTAATTTTAAGAATTCTAAGTAATTAATTTCATTCTAATTGAAAATAATTAATTATAATTTTAGAAAATACTTTTGTAAAATTAATTAAGAATCAATATAATTATTAATATTAATCATATTAAGAAAAATAATTACTTTAATTTTGAGATTGATTTGTAATTAATTTAATATAATAATTCAACTCCTTGAAAAATTAAACTAAATTCCAAAGTAATCCTAATAAAATAACTCTTTGAAAACAATTAGAAAGCACTTTTCAAATTTTATTAGGGATGTAAACTAATTTAATGTGAATTAAGCTACTTTAATTAAAATTAAGGCTTAAAGCATATATAAACAAAAATAAATAAATAAATAAAAGGTGAGTGGGGCTGTTTGGCTGCACGCATCTCAGTCAACGAGAGATGTTGACTAGAATATACAGCATACGTGCCATCAGCATATGCGCCAATCTCGCTCGTCCATTGTGGAGTGCATGTGTTCATCCTTTTTCCAGAACTAGGTTTTCTCGAAATTTCACGTCGCCGCTCCAGGTTTTTTCTCCGCTGCCGGCCATTCATCACTAACTGCCGTCTGCTGTTGCCCGACGTTGTAGGAGACGTCACCATAAGTCACGACCTCGACAGTATGGAGCCACCGCCTTCAACATTACGTCCAAACAAAGCGACAGCCGTCGCAGCCAGCCTTCTCCAAGACTGCGGTCGGTCTTCCTGCTAACTTAATCCAGCGATGCACAGCCGATGAATTATTTCGTTATACACACCAACCACCAATAGCAAACCTTGTCCCAAAAGGTGGAATCAGCCACCAATAGCAAACCTGAAGATATTCCCAGTAACCACAACTTGGGACAAGACAACTCAACAATCCAATTCATCATAAAAACACATGATTCTTTTATTTCTGGGTTTAAGTTCTACAAGTCACTAGTAGAGAGTGATCGTAGAAGCTATGGGTTTCAAAAACCCATTGTAGCAAGTGATTTATAGCATAGAAGAGGTTAACTATGAATTGCAAAGTTTTGACTTCTCGATGAATTGGACGTTGTTTAACCCTTATTCAATTTCCCAACCATATTAATAATTCAATTCTAAATTGGATGTAAGGTTTAAAACTCTTATTCTGAACCTTTTCGACTAAAAATAATCATATCTAATTTAAGGCTTTCATTTCAATATGAAAATTCAATATCAATAATAATCAAATATTTTGATCATATTATAGAATCGAAGTATGCTCTAATATCATTGTTGAATTAAAGTTGGGACGAGTTACAATCTTGACCATAGTGAATTACAAATTTTTTTTCCTATTTTGATTTCCTAAAAATTAAGATCACTTCAAATCTACAAATAATTAATACATAAAACATAATAAAATGCGAATTTTAATTCGTGTTTTATTTCAAAGCTTGATCATTTTTTTTTGTATCCCTCAATCTATTTTTGAAATTAATCTCTCTCAATAAGCATAGCCACACAAGTTTACAACCTCTAACGATATCCACATAATAAATTGAGATAACTCTACAACTCTTACAAACAAGATTAAGCAAGAAGTGCTAGCTCTATTAGAGCTTAAGCATATTTATAATAAGTTTTGGATATTTTAGTAATTTAATTGAGATTAAATTGTAATTTCACTTAAACTTTAACTAGAAGTACAAATAATTTTAATTAAATACTAATTCAGACCAAATAAAATTTAATATTTCACATTGATTTTTATTTATTAAATATCTCATATTTAACCATAAAGTTTTAATCAATTTTAACTTGATTAAAATATTCTTGCTTTCTTCAACATGTTCTTTATGTGAGACTCATTAGGTTCCTAAATATGTTGGCAATGATTATAAATTATGATTCTAATTAATTATTAAAACTCCTTTTATTTTATCTTTAATTCTGCAATGAAACAATTTACAATCATAAATTAAAATTGATGTCTAGCAACACATCATGATCTTCCAAATATTTAGAAATGTCAAAGTAGTTTTCACCATCTTTTCCATATATGATTTTTCTATATAATTCAATCTTTTCATCATACAATGTTCTTATTATACATAAAGCAAGTAATTATTGTCTTCTATATTTTGAATCCAAGTATATTAGTTCTCCACCATTAGCTATTGATTCAGTTAATGACAATTGGAAACTATTTACAAAACATTATTATACCTTAGCCAAGGATTTCTTGAATCAATAATAATAAAAAATAACAAAACATTCTCCCTAATTACTTTACAGTGATGATTAATCCTATCTTGATCACTTAACTACCTTCATATAGTTCATGCTACATTCAATAACTATCAGATGGGCTACCCATGATTAGAATAGGTCATAAATAATATCAAAACATAACAATATCTATATGAGATAACTTTAGAGACCTCATGTCAAAGATCACCTATACAATTATCGCAATGAGAATTTCCATAAATATACAAGTAATGTTTCAAATAGATTTCTCATATCGGATCAATTAAATTAACTTGTTCTCTAATAATTACCCACATATTTTTTTTAAGTATGTCCATACTTTAACCTATGAGATCGACTGCTTCCTTTATAAGGAAAAATATAACATGTGCTAGTCTTGTTGTGTTCTACTAATGTCTAGTCTTAATGGAACAACGACTAGTAAGAATTTAGGGATACCATATAAATTCAATATGAATCTCATAATTATAATCTCATTATAATTTCATTTGCAATTTATAATTATCCTATGGATTTTATCATATATATCTAAACATGTACAAGATAAAGAATGCTTTAAAAAAAATTTTCACTGAACTATAACCAATTGATTGGCTGTAGGGTCTAAACTAATAATTTGTGTTCTAAGATTTAAACGTAATCTTTAATCTATTGATAAAGTCACAAAAGACTTAAATTTTTTAGTAACTATTTTTCCAAAATTTTGCATATTTTAAGACCTACATATAATGACGCTGATTGAAGTGGGTAAACTTTTAGATGACGTTTATCAATTAGAAGGAAACCATGGCACAACTAGTCACAATATCATATAATCAGACCCCTATTTATGGCACATGCCCTTAGGCCATCTATAATAATCCAAAATTTTGTTAAATTATTCATAATAGACCAATAAAGAGAAAAGCCTATAAAAGTATAAGTGAAGCTTAAGAAAGCTTAAGTTAATTTCTCTCTTAAACCCTTGTCTGTGTAGGTTACTATTTACTCTCAAATTCTAACACTAACGCCTTCACTGTTCGATAACTGTTTCCAGTGAACTAGGGCTCTATGAAAAGCTCTCGAGATACTTTACGAAACCCTTAAACTTATTTCATCAAAAACAATTCGAATTTGGAAGAATCATGATTGAAAATTTTGGTTTATTTAGGTAAGTCATCGATCTCTTATTTCTAGTCATTTTTGGGAAAACTAACACCACTATCATGTCTAACGACCTTAAAAATGTAGGAAAGGAGGGAAACCTAACACCAATCTACCCATTTTACTAGTGAAAAAAAATGGGTCCCCTTTGAGCTTTAATCCTTTGGCTCTTGCAAACTGGGATTAGTTTCGATACAAGACTAGTGCCATTGGATTCATTGAGGTGAGCTCGTCATTTTGGGATGAGTGGAAAAGGTCACCATCTCTCCGGCACTGGCGTGTGTACCTTACGCTCTGGTGATCATGGTGATTTCCCGACCAACCCAAAAATAGTTAGAAATAATTTTAAAAAATCTCAAATATTATGTAGATCAATTTTTATAAAATAATCATATTGAAATTCTTCATAGTTTGTGAGATAAAAATTTAGAAAGGGTTATATTTTTATAGAAATGCATGAATTTGATTAAATTGAGTAATTATTGTTTACAATTGAGATTATTTGCATGTATTGAGTATAAATGAGGTTGTATGGGTTATAAAATTGTATATCTAAATTATGATTGGATTTATTATAAATTTTTGCGATGTAAATATGGATTCAATTCGGCCCTTCTTTCAAAAGAGGGATGTCTATTTTACAGGAAAAACTTTGCCAAATTTTTAGTAAACTCTTAGTAAAACGTAACATCATCATTTTTAAATGAAAAATAAAGCTCTTTAGTATTGAGTCATGGTCCTATTCTTGGGGTATCTAAAATTGGCTTAGGTAATGGTCATTTGTACTTTTTTTTTCTATAGATAAATCAGTAGCAGAACCCTTCACTTCGAGACACTATATTCAATAAAGGTTCGCATTCTGCTTGCGAGTTAATATTCATAATTATTAACATACATTAGAATTTCATATTCATCATGGAAATCACCATCATTATCATATGCATACATGATATTCATACATATGGATTGACACATATTTACATATTTTTATTGTGTAATGTTGTGCTTATCTTGATATGTGATGATGTGGAGGATTATTGTGGTATAAGTTACCTAGTGGGTGTCACTAGGCTGTGCGCATAGTGAGTTAATTGATCGGGTATAGATTTGGGTTAGAATTAGATCTATTGATTGGGATATGCAGTTGGGGCAGTTCGGTAGAGCTTGTTCTTGTATGCCAACCAATATATGGTACATGAGAGGTAGCGTGATTGTGGCAGTTCAGTTGAGTTTGTTCTCGGACAGAAATCATGTCATAGTTAGGCTATGATGGTTCGATTAACTTTGGCTTTTAAACGACAATCCACTATAATGGACCTATTGACCCGTGTGGAACAAGAGAGCCCCTATGACTATAGGTAAGGGGAATGTTATAGGCTCATTCGTCAGTCCTCCACTATTATTTGTTATTTGTGTTTTTGATGATTATGTGACATGATATTGATATAAAAAATGCATACATGTTTATTAACAAAATCATTAAGTTATGACTTATGGATGTAATACCTTATAAATAAATAAATAAATAAAATATATATATATATATATATATATATGTATTATTTGAAATCCTTAGGAGTGCATAACATAACCATAGTATTAATTCACTTAGTTAGGTCTGACTCCCCTCAAATATTTCTTAGGTTCTTCTTTTCAAATCTCTTTTAATAGGGCAATTCATTAGTCTTCTTCCTCTCCGGTGATTCGATGTATGTTTGTTGGTGACCTTTGACTTTAGAGTCATAATAGTCTTGTATATATTAGATTTTCCTTATATAAACTAGCTTAACATTGTAGCACGTTGAGTATTGTATATTGTTAGTGTTATTTGATTATTATTAGCATGAGTTTGATAATTTTCAAATCTCATCTTTATTATGGATTAGGCTTGCTAAGGGTCCAGTAAACCTTAAGTTTACTATTCCTTTAATGCCAGTCACGATCCAAGGTTAGATCATGACACAATCTTTCTTTTAGTAGATTAAAATTAAAGTCAACTATTTATTTACCTAATAATTTTAATAATGTTTATGATGTGAGTTATAAGGTTAAACAAACTAGATTAGCTTTTTCAAATAGTAATAAAAAAAGTGATAAACCTTTTTCTCTTATTCATGTTGATCTTTATGGTGCATAATAAGTCCTTTCTCTTAGTGATGCTCATTATTTTCTAACTATTATAGATGATTACTATCGCTGCATATGGATTTTTCTTTTTAAAAATAAATCTCAAGTTTTTGATTCTTTGCTATGTTTTGTAATACAAAAAGAGTTAGTTTGAATATCCAGTACAGGTGGAATTTACCTTAGGGCCTATATGAATATTTTTCTCTAATCAAGAAATTGATTATCAGACCTTTTGTGTTGATACTCCATAGCAAAATGGGATAATATAATATAAGCACTAACACATTCTTAAGGTGGTGAGAGCCTTACGTTTTCAAGCTCACTTACTTTTAAAATTCTGTGGAGAATATGTCTTAAGCGTAGTGTATCTTATCAACCTAATGTCGACCCCAATTCTTGAATGAAAGAGTCTATTTGAGCTATTTAAAAAAAACTGAATATCATCATTTAAAAGTGTTTAGGTCTCTTTGCTATGCTTGTAACCATGATAAATCACATGACAAATTTTCATTAAAAGCCCATCAATGCATTTTTCTTGGTTACTCTTATAGATAAAAAGGCCATAAGGTATTTGTTTTGGAAAAACAAAAATTATTTATGTCAAGAGATGTAACATTTAATGAATCAATTTCCTTTTAGATCTCCTAATCAATCAAATAATTCTTTTTGAACTATTGCATTACCTCTTTTTAATCCAAATGACAACTTTCATATTGATTTTGTACCTTCAACTATTTCCACTTATAACAAGATTGCATCATTAATAGACAGTATGATTAATCAACAAAACAATATGGAACAAATTACATCTGTACCACAAAAAAAATATTGACAACTCCATTGATGCAAATATGTCAAACATAAGTTGGCCTCTAAATTCAAATGAAGCTAATATATCTTCACACTTACAAAGACCACACTGATCAACATATATGTTCATAAAACTTTCTGGTTTTGACTATCAACTATTGACGTCCTTAGTGCCATCTTAAGAACCTTCTTCTTTAGCAAACTCAGGTATTACATAGCCTCTCTAGAAGAAAGATAAAGAATTGTCAAAAACATAATAAGAGAGAACCTTTTTCTGTTGTGAGAAACACCCCTTTTATAAGGTTTTCTAATCTAATCCTAATCTAACTCCAACTTGTAAAGATGTCTATCTAAAACGAATTGAAAATCAAACTCCTTCATGATAAGGATAAGGCGAAATCTTCCAGTCAAACTCCAACTCTTCAAGTAATCAGTCTTATCCACTGCAACAATCTCTTCACTTTATTGAAAATTTGTGATTATCATCAATAAAGTCCCAATTTGATGCAATTCTACTTTTTATCTCCTAAAACAAAACAAACATTAATTTCCATATTTAAGCACCAAAGTAAATCTAAAACAAAGGAGATAATATCAAAGAATATGTCAAGATCAGATCTTATCAAATTCCGCCACACCGAACCTTTTTCTTGTCCTCAAGCATACATTAATTCAATACATTAATCATCTTCACAACAACCTCTCATCTCCTTTCATATCATCCAAAAATGTCCTCAACAAACATATGTTCATAACAACCTCAAAGTGTTTAGGATTCACTAAACTCTCAAATCAAAACATAGCGTGTTATTTCCATAAGCTTGCTCAAGAATCATATCTCCACCACTAAACAAAATGAACCTAATGTATCAATCAAAGGGGCTTTATAAGGGTTGTAACTTGGCTTAGGTATGGTATGACAAAGGAACTTTTTGGCTTAAAAAAATTAAAGGGAATCGTACAAACTTATCCACACAATTTTCAATTTAAATCAAAATTCACTTGGTTCAAATGACATCTCTTTTAATCACTTTATCTTTTCTTTTCTTTCTTTTTTTTAACAAAAATATCAAAGAGGAGGTTTTTTGAATGTTGTAAAATTCTCCTCCATTCTATAAGAAATCAAAACAATGCAACTTGAATCATCTAATTAACTTTTCATGGAAATAATCAAAATCCTATGTAAATAAGCACGACATAATTCCTTCAATTTAATGGTTCAAAATTATTAAGGCTATCAACAACAAAAAGGGTAAATTTAGCTTGTAACAAGGTTATTATGCACGAAAAGAAAGGTTAAGGCTCAAATTGTTTTTGTAGGGATAAAAATTAAGGTAGGCTTGTTTAAGTCAAAAATGGTTATCCTAAATGCCCTCGTCATCTTTATACACAAATTCATCAAAATTGTGGTCTCAACACATATTCAAAAGCAAGATCTAGCATAGACAAACTATGTTTGACGATACATAACAAAAATATATATGAGCACATATGTGATGAATGCACTTAGGCTTAAAGCTCATGTAGGTGTCAAAAAATGCATAAAGTCTTACACGCTTTCATTTAACAAAATCAATGAGAAACTTGAAATAATTATTGAAAACCCTAATCATGCTCGTCTCTCTCATGCTAGATCCTAAACCAAAAATGTGTCCTAACTTAAGAATTATTTGTGAACAACAATCAGAATATTATGAAGCTATCATGAGGAATAATTAATATATGAATCAACATATTATGAGTCCAAACAAAATCACAAGTTCATCATAATATAAACATTCACTCCCCCACACCTAAATCATACACTGTCCCTAATTTATGCATAAGATAATCAAAGAAAATAAAGATTAGAGGACTCCCCTAAGAAGTGAGCATTGGAAAGGGTGTGTACTATAGTGTGGGAGGGCATAGAAGTACAACCCCCACAAATTGAAGTAGAGCATCCAAAATTTTCTCGATTTTTTAAATTTTATGTTCCAATCTATCCAATCGAGAATGATAATCATGTTGGATCTGCAGAGTCGGAAGATATAAAGTTGGGAGAATGGTACTATTCTCTCATTGTCTTGGTGATGAACCTTTCTCGGTACGATCACGAAATGTTCTCCGTTGTTTTTCAATGACACCCATCCTGCTTAAACAAATTCTATCCAAAGGTTCCATCTCACAGGCTGTATGCATATTGGTGTCAGTCAAATCAAATAAATTCAAATTAATAGCCAAATGAGTGGTAAGAGAACATAAACATAAATGTTTATTTGAAGATAAAACATTGTTAAATTGCATCACTAACCGAGCAGCTAATTTGACACGCACTTTATTCTCCATACACCAAATAAAGAACAATTCGACCTTAGTACATGTACATGCAGTGGCCTTTCGGCCGAAATAACTAAAGGCTAAGAAACGCTGCATATAAATACACTCCATTTTATTGAGATCACTACCCTTGGATTGACTGGGATTAAAAGGAAAAGGGTCAGAAGACATTGATTTCCATGCTTGAAAAGATTTGAACTCACCATAATCCACGACAGATTCTTTATAAAGAGTCAAATTAACATAATCTTCATCTATTAACCCTAAGGCTGAATTGAACTCAGGAACACTTTGTTTGAATTCAACTCCCATTAATTTATGTTGAATCACATTAGGACTGTTTAAAGTAAAATTGTCCAATTTGTCAAATTTAAAAGTAGTGTAGAACTCCTTAGTTAATTCAATAAAAACAGGACAACTAATCAATGCAAAGTACTTCCAACTTAATCAATAAGCAGATCGTCAAAATTTTCCTTAATATCCAATTCTTCTAGAGAAGGGTAGTGTACAGACTTACCCGCAACAATTTGTCGAGTTTTAATAATAGCATATTATTTGTCTTCGTACTTTGGTGTTGAAAGTAAGACATCCTCGTAAATATGACTTAGCAGGTGGTAGAACAGAAGTATTTTTGACAATCTACACATGCTTTATTTTGTTATCGGCTTCAGAGCTTTCAACAGATTTAGCATTCATCGATGAATTGCCTTTTGTTGCGGTTTTAATAGTAGGCTTAGAATGGCCCATTACACTAAACAAGATAAACAAAAATTATTTGAAAAAATATTAACAACTAAATAATAATTGAAATTAACTAAAAGAAAGATTAACTAAAAGTAGGTAACAAGAAAGAAAAAATAAAATAATAAAAAATAAAAAATAATTAAAAGCAGTAAAAATACAACTTTAAAATAAAATAATAAATAATTTGGGGCATAGGTGCGTTTTTGTTGTGCTTGGTCGATTGTTGGTATGTTAGTGAAGAATTGGGCTGCGTTGTGCTGTGCGTGGGTTGGTGAGGCTATGGCGTTGTGAGGATGGTTGTCTACGTGAGTGTGAGTGTTGGGCCCCGATTCGCATTAAGCATGTTGAAATTATTTTGAGGCAAGTTTAAATTATTTTGAGGATTTTAGTTTGATTAATTGTAATTTGTTGGAATAAATTGAGTATTTTATTGCTTAAGTTATGATTATTAAATGAAAGGATTTAGTAAAATTCGATTTGTTGAGAAATTTTTATTTTGTGATGCATTGTTAGTATTAAAAGAATTATATGATTTGAGGGTCCTATGAAATTAGGTTATTGAGATTAAATGGGGAATTAGATTTAATTAGAGCTTGTATGGATTTTAGAAATTAAATGAATAAGAAGGTTTGAGGATAATTGCTTAAATTGATGGAATTTAGAAGTCTAACTTGGAATTGTTGCTAAATTGTTAGAATAAAAAAACATAAGATGGTGTTAGAATAATTTGGGTGTTTTTAGTGTTTAAGTCATGATTATAATTGAAGGAATTTTTTTAAATTAGAGTTTGTTTTATAAGGTGTTAGATTTTTAAACAATAGTTGAATTGGAAGAGCCCATTGGGAAGTTGGTGTAGGGTTATAAGGCTTAGGGAAATCAAGTGGGCTTTTAGCCCTTTGAAATAGCATTTAAATGTAGAAGAAAGAAGTAATTAAATGATGGAGAATGGAAACTTTGGGCTAGGTCCATTAAGTGACAATGGTTTAATTAAATGAGGAAGATGGAAGTTTGGGCTTAGTGGGCTTACTACTTAAGTTAATTAGTTGACACATCATACAAGACTTAAGTCTTAAAGTGGGCTAACGAAAATGTGAGGGAAACAAAATGAAAAGAAGCAAATGGGCTAGGGTTTTTAGGGTCCATTTTAGGTTGCTAATTAAATGAAAATGTAAGGAAACATAATGAAAGGAGGCATGAGTAAGTAGGAGTCGTATGGGTGTGATGAGGTGGATGAGCTTGGTTTAGGTTTAAAGTTAAAAAAATCAAAAGAAGATGAAGTGTAGTCGTTTGGGATAGGAGATGGACGAAAATGAAATGGGAAAGGGGGATGTCATTTTAGCTTTAGGGTTTAAGCGAGTTAGGCATAAAATAAACTAAGTCATTGGAAAGAAGAGGTTCACGAAATTTCAAAAGAAAGAAGAGAAGCATTCGAAAATATCAAGGAGAAGCAAAGATGGAGGTTTCGGCTAGGTAGAAGAAGAAGAAGAAGAAGAAGAAGAAGAAGAGAAGAAGGTTTTGCAAGGAAGAGAAGAAGGATTTCGTGGGTTTCTTCTTAAGGTAGGGTTTCGAAAATTCTGGTTTTCTAGCTAGGATTTGTTTTATCTTTCTTGCTTAAACAAGGTAGATTGAAGAGTTAATTATGAAAGAACAAGGATAGGAAGGGTTTCATCTTCCTTTGAAACAAAATCTGATTTTTCGTGGGTTAGGGATTTCGAAATTTTCTTGGTTTTATTGTATGGGTTTATCCTTTCTTGCTTAAATGGTGGTTTGAAGAATGATTTATGAAGAAAGAAAGGAAAGAAGAAGAGTTATGAAAGTGGAAGAAAAAAATCTGATTTGCGTGGGTTCCTCTAAGCATGAAGATTTTCGAATTTTGTTGATTTTTTTAGATAGGTTTTGATACTATTGGCTTAGATAAAGTATAGGTGAAGTTATGTAGGTTGAAAGTTAAGTTTTTGTCATTTTTGGAAAATTCCAGCATGTGTATCTGTTGTTAATTCATGGTTTTGTTATAGTTTTGCCTTTCATGCTAAAAATGGTGGTTGAGAGAGTAAGAAAAGAAAGGAAAAAGGGAAAGAAGAAAGGTTGACAAAAAAATCAGATTTGGTGTTGGTGTCTATTAGGCATGAGATTTCGAAAAGTTTGATTAGTTTTGAGAGGGGTTATGATGGTTATAGTTTAATAATGGCATAGGCAAAGTTAGATAGGTTTTTAGTCATGTTTTCCATTCTTTTAAATTTTCCAGCATTGAATTCTCTTGGTAAATTGGGATTTTTTATGCTTGATGAAGGTCTAGAGAAGCCATTGGAAATAGAGGAGAGGAAGTTAAAAGAAAGGTCATTGGTCCGAGAATAAAGCTTAAGGAAATTCAGGTGGGTTTCATGTTTA
>JANKOE010000005.1:19911843-19925631 GCA_026284465.1 Erythroxylum citrifolium
AAGCTGGCACAGGGGTCCCCTCTGCGACTCAGGAACTATCTTTCTTCCCTCCAGAGATTAAGGAGAACCAGGTGTATATAATTCCTCCGAGGGAACTCGCGCAGAGAGGAGCTTCTCAATTTCGCACAGCGTTAGTCGGTTTCTTTCTAGGAAAACATCCGGCTTTTCCGGTGGTACAGCGTGCCTTGGTGAAAGCATGGGCAGAGTTTGGCCTTCAGGATATCTTGATAACCGGCTCCAACAACTTCTTATTTTGGTTTGCGTCTGAGCAGGGTAAGCAATCTGTGGTTGAGCGAGGTCCATGGCATATTCAAGGCCGGCCTCTGTTTCTTCGTCAATGGTGTCTGAATGGTGGAGACAAGGTGGAAATTCTTAAGGCGTCGGTGTGGGCACGGTTCTACAATGTCCCAGTTGAATACTGGAACACCGAAGGTCTGGGAAGGATTGCTAGTGCGGTGGGGGTTCCTCTGCTAATGGACACTCCAACGGCAAGGATGTCCAGGATTAGCTATGCCAGATTGTGTGTTGAACTGGATTTGCAGGTGCAATGGCCGTCCTCTTTCCAATTGGCTACATATGGAGAGGAGGGACAACTCTCTTTTCAAGAAATATCTATTGAGTATGAATGGAAGCCTCCAGTGAGTGAGCAACGTAAGGTCTGGGCACCCACTGGTAGGACATTTGTCACTAGTCTTCACCAGGAGCTGGAGCGAAGTCAGGTTTCTGGGTCAGGAGCCCATGAGGAGCGACCAAATCCTGCTACTTCTTTTTCTCCTGAGATCTCACAGAATTCAGTTGAGGCTAAGCAGGTAACAGAGGTCCAAGTGGTCAGTCCTGCATTGAATTCCCCTATGAGTGTCCCTTCTGACCATGCTTCTGACCTTCTCTGTGGAGGCACCGACGAACCAGCTCATCCGGTAGGGGAACTACCAGGACCTACTGCTACTGATGTTTTTTCTTCTATTCCTTCTTAGGAGCCCCCAGAAAACCCCATGTCAGGACTGCTCCATCAGTCCAGTGTTGAGGTTTAGCAGACCCCAGAGGGCAATGTGGCTAGTCAATCACAGACTTTACATCCGACTGCTCAGTCTCTCCCACCTTCAGCAGGACTTTGTGGAGACAGTGGGGAGCCATCTACCCTGGCAGAGATTCCAACAGGTATACCTCCCTCTTCTTCTTCTGAATTGAGACCTGCTAGTTCTGTGGCTGTGGGTTGGGCAAAGGGGGATTGTTCAGTTCGTAGAACTAGGAAAGCTAGGCAAAAGTTAAAGTAGTTAGGTTGTGGCTTAGCTGGTTTGGTGGAATGGAGTTAGTTTTTTGGAATGTAAGGGGTCTGAACCACCCCAATAAACAGCTGGCTATTAGAGCGTGGCTTAGAAATTCTTCTGCTTCTTTTGTTTGTTTAGTTGAAACTAGAATTAGATCCCCTGAGTTTTTACAAAGAGTCTGTTCGTCCTTATTT
The DNA here is from genome assembly GCA_026284465.1 of Erythroxylum citrifolium. Classification (NCBI taxonomy): domain Eukaryota; kingdom Viridiplantae; phylum Streptophyta; class Magnoliopsida; order Malpighiales; family Erythroxylaceae; genus Erythroxylum; species Erythroxylum citrifolium. Next base: position 19,913,306 of record JANKOE010000005.1, read on the forward strand.
CCTAGATGGGACACCTTTAGCAACTTAGATCAATCTCATAATGTGCGGATTTTGATAGCATGGAATCCAGAACTTCTAGGGTGCTCAGTTCTCTATCAATCGGATCAGTTTATTCATGTGCAACTTCATCCTAGGAATAGCTCTGATCCCTTCTTGATCTCTTGTGTTCATGGAGCTAATATTCCAACCCATAGGCAGCACCTTTGGTCTGATCTCTCATCTGTAGCTCAATCGGTTGGCTCCCTTCCGTGGATGCTAGCCGGTGACTTCAATGCTATTCTTCATCCCCAGGAATCCTCTCCCCCTAGTCTGGCTGGTTTGAATGGTCAACATGATTTCAGGCAGTTTGTTAGTTCTAATGGGCTTTTTGACTTAAATACAAGTGGTTCCCGGTTTACTTGGTCCAATAAGCAGATAGGAAACTCCTTCACTGCCAGGAAACTCGACGGATCCTTAATTAATTCTGCTTGGAGTATTCAGTTCCCTTCATCCTATTGTTTCATTCCCAACCCTCAAATTTCTGATCACTCTCCTTTAGTGGTGAAGTCGGTAGGCATTCAGATCAAACATGCTTCACCCTTTCGTTTCTTCAACTTCTTAGCTGATCAACCTTCATTCCTTCAGACTGTAGCAGCCGCTTGGGCCTCCCCTGTTAGAGGTACTCCTATGTTTCGGGTTGTTATGAAACTCAAAAAAGTCAAACAAGCGCTTAAATTTCTGAATTCGAGTCAGATAGGGGACATTAATGCTAGAGTTGAAAATTGTCAAGCAAACTTGAATTCCATTCAGGACCTTTTGAGGGTTTCCCCTAGTTCTTCTCCTCTTCTAGCTAGGGAGTCAGAGGCTATTAGTGATCTCTATAGAGCTCTAGCGGATCAGGAATCTTTTTATCGACAATCCTCTAGAATTAAATGGCTCAAGGAAGGTGATCGTAATACTAAGTTCTTCCACAATTCTCTTCTTGCCCATAGGAACCGTAACTCTATTCATTCTCTTGAGGTGAGCCCTGGCAGATGGGTTGTTAGTCTTACTGATATCAAATCTCATTTTTTTTGCTTATTTCAAAAGCTCACTAGGATCTACGAAAAATCTCCACTCCTCCACGGAGTTTGTTACTCCTCTCTTTCCTTCTCCCCTAGAGGATGCTCCTGCTCACGCTCTTATTGCCGAAGTTACCCCTCTAGAGATTCAAGAGGCCTTCCATTCCCTTAATCCTAATAAGCCTCCGGGTCCTGATGGTTTCAATGGTCACTTCTATAGAAAAGCCTGGCACATTATTGGGGACGAAGTGACTGAAGCTATTAATAATTTTTTCACTCAAGGCAAGCTCCTCAAAGAGTTAAATTCTACTTTCATTTCTCTTATTCCTAAAAATGGTCATCCTTCTACTGTTCAGGATTTTAGACCGATTTCCTGTTGTAATCTGCTTTACAAGGTTATTGCTAAAATTTTGGCAAATAGGCTCAGTCACATCCTTCCTCTTATAGTCAGCCCTAATCAGAGTGCTTTTATCAAGAATTGGAGAATAGGGGATAATATTCTTTTAGCTCAAGAAATCTTCAAGAACTATCACCTATCCAATTCTCATAAGCGTTGTGCTTTCAAAGTAGACCTTCAAAAGGCTTATGACTCTATTCATTGGGAGTTTCTGATTAATACTCTTGTAGCTGCCGGTTTTCCTAGGAGGTTCATTGGGTGGGTTAGTGAATGTATCACCACACCCTCCTATTCCATTTTTGTTAATGGTTCTCTTACTCAATTTTTCAAAGGTCAATCTGGCTTACGTCAGGGTGATCCTCTTTCTCCTTTTCTTTTCATTATATGTATGGAAGTGTTTTCTAGGAATTTAAGAATGAATACTGACAACTCTCCTCAGTTCCAATATCATTGGCGGTGTCAGGGTCTTAAACTCAACCATCTTCTTTTCGCGGATGATCTTCTAATGTTTAGTCATGGAGATTTGCTCTCAGCTCAAATTTTGCTCGACTCTTTACACTCCTTCTCTATGTATTCTGGCATGGAAATGAACACTTCCAAAAGTCAGTTTTACTTATCCCCGGATATTAGTCATTTGAGCCGTAGGATGCACCTAGTGTCGGGTCTTCAGCAAGGTTCTCTCCCCTTTAGGTATCTTGGAGTTCCTCTCATTACTGGTCGTCTCTCTCGGAGGGATTGTGCTTCTCTTATTGATAGAATAGAAAACAGGATCAATCATTGGACTCATAGGAGTCTTTCTCTATTCTTTCGTCCTTCCATGTCTACTGGTCCTCTCATTTTATTCTTCCCTCTTCTATTCTAAAGGACATTGAGGCTAAGCTTAGGAATTTCTTGTGGGCAGGAAGGGTAGATTCTCATTCTCAAGCTAGGGTAAAGTGGAGTGACATCTGTCGTCCTAAAAAGGAAGGCGGCTTAGGTGTAAAACACTTGACTACTTGGAATCAAGTATTGTTAGGTAAACGGATTTGGTTTCTGTTTGTAGATAAGGAAGCTCTCTGGGTCAAGTGGGTTCATACCATAATTTTGAGTAGGCATAACTTTTGGAGTGCTCAGCCTTCCTATAATAGTTCTTGGAGTTGGAGGAAGATTTTAACAGTCCGGGACAAGTTGGGTTCTCAATTTAGATTTAGGATTGGAGATGGTATGTCTACCTTTTTCTGGCAGGATCCTTGGCACCCTAGTGGCATTCTGCAGTCCTTGTCTACTCTGAGGGAGATCAATGGATCGGAGCTTCCACTTACAGCCTGTGTTACGAAGTAATCTCTAATGGTACTTGGAAGTGGAGTGCGGTCTCCCTAGACCTTCTTCGCCATCTGGTTCCTCCATCTTATTACCCTAACAGTTCATTATCGGACTGTTTGGAATGGATAGCTAGCCCTAATAAGTGTTATTCTAATGTATCAGCCTATCAATTCTTTCGTACTGCTGCACCGGTCGTTCCTTGGTACAAATTGGTCTGGTTTAAATACAGTACTCCTCGTTGTTCCTTTACCTTATGGCTTGCTTTCCTGCGGAAGCTCCCTACCCGGGATAGGCTTACCTTCCTCTATACTCCTAACCATTGCTCCTTGTGTTTTTCAGCTAATGAATTCATTGATCACTTATTTTTTGAATGCCCTTTTTCTAAAGATGTCTGGGACCACTGCCTCTCCCATTTTAACTTGCCCATTTTCAATTCCCCTACCCTTTCAACTATTCTTTCCTGGTTTCTCACTGTTCCCACTTCCAGAGCTTCTGTCACCACTCTCTTCCCTCTTTTGCTCTCTACAACTGTTTACCACCTTTGGACTGAACGTAATGCCAGAACTTTCAAGAATGAGGCCTTGGCTGAGGAGCGTGTGCTCTCAGGAGTAATCTCTCACGTTAGGGAACTTATCAGCCTATACACCGAGAGGAGGTAATTTTATTTTCTTTTTATCTTTTTTCTTTTACAGGTGTTTCGCTCACTGCTTTCGAGATTTCTTCGGACAGTTCTTGCTTGCTTTGCCTTACCTTGGGGGTACAGCTCCTGTCTTCATTTGTGGCAGCATTAATCTTGGCCAATTCGGAGCTTTGTTTTTCCAATTTATTTATGTCAATCTCTCTTAGGCATGCTTCCTACTGGTTGGTTTGTTTTGGCTCATTCTTCTCATTAGACCTTGTAACTTGGACTTTATTTGGCTATGTTTTCTTGGTTATCTAGTTGTTACTGTTGCTTGGGTTTCGGGCTACTTCCTACTATGTTGTGGTGTCCCTTATTATTTTGGAGTGTCTTGCGGCTGTGCTGGCCGAGCCTTTTGAGGCTGAGGCTGTGAACTTTCTTGTATATAATTTTCTTTTATTATTTATTTGATTTTTCTGATTTACCAAAAAAAGACATGGTCAACCTTTTCCAATTCTTTATCAATTTGCATAATTGTATAAGAGAAGCAACGTAACTAGCGACAAAAATGAGGATTTCTTTGTGAATTACTTGACAACGTCTTATAACTTCATTGCCCAAAGATGGCAAGACAAACAAAATTAGTCATATGAAATTAATTCTAAAATTTAACATAGGAAATTAAGTGTTAGATAAATACACCCATCGTAATATAAGTTGTAATTTTAGATTAAATTTAGTATAGGTATTTGAAATTGTTAAATAGATATGAAGGCCCCTAGGAGGTAGTCGAGTTGGTGGAATAAGGAGGCATGGAACTAAAAAGTCCTATGTTCGAATCCCCTACTTATGTTTTCTCGATCGAGCTTGTCGTATAGGGTTTGTCTAATGCGAAATACCCGGTTGGCGTGATTTATATGCTATTGCGTCAATCCGGAAGTTTACCCAGTATGCATTCAAAGAATAACGACTGCGAGTTCCTCTGTTTTAAAAAAAAATAGATATGAATTTAGTAAATGTTAATAAAAAAAGATCATAAGAATTAAGTAAATTCTGACTAGAATTACAAAAAAATATTGAATGAATTTCTGATATAAAACTTTTAAGAGTGCATAAAATTACTAAAAATTATATTTCAAATTTATTTCGTAAATTTTCCAAACAATCGCTGAGATTTGATTAACTTTATCATAATAAATGTGGGAATTTAGTCAATAGGTGAAATGTGATTAAAAAAATTATAACTTTGGAGCCAATTTTTCAATTAGTAAAGATCATAAGAGAATCACAATATATGAAAGAAATAATAAAAATCTATTAAGGTCTTAAAATCTTAAAAAATATAGACTTATTTTTTTGAACTTTTATATCAAATATATTTAAGTTCTTGATCTTTTCATTTATCGCTCAAACTTTTGAAAAAGTATCATATAAACTTAGTGTTAGATGAAAATTTTAATCATGTTTAAGAATATAAGTATATTTGGCATAAAAGTTTGGGGATTTAAACAAAATTTTCTTAATATGAAATTTACATTTTATGGATACTATACATTACATATTAAATTAGAGATCAAGTGACTAGATTAAATATTTTTTATTTATACATATCTGATTTGGAACGACTATATGTTTCAAAAGGAATTAAATATCAATCCTTTGATTAGGTTAAAACTTGCACTCCCGAATAATGAGTAGGATCTGCTCTCTTGTGAGAGAATATTAACTTGGTTGTGTATATATCATTAGCCTAATATTTTCTTCTTCTCTTGCAATTAAATATAATCTATATTTCCAAATTTTAGGAACTCATACTTAATTATGGGAGATATTCCTATATGTCTATAATGTTGATATTGGTCAACATTGAATCATTGATAAATAAAAACATGCTTAATTTGATCGAGAAGTTCAAAGAAACTTAAGCTTATTGGAGACAATGTAGTTGCGATACTCAGGATGAAAATGATGGAACGACAAGCGAAAGAAGGAAAATTTTAATTTCCAGTCACAATCATCCAAACTTAGTACCTTCAGTGCACGAATTATAAGATTTGTATGTAGTTTGTTGTTATTTCCTTGATTGTATCAACTAATGTAGCACCTTCTCCGTAGTTTCAAATCTTTTTACTCTTTTAAAGTGATTTGTTAGAACTAATTATGGTTATAGGGATATGCTTAATCATGTCCTATTCTATTAAGATGATACAAAATGGTATCATGTTCCTTCCGGCTATCAATTCAGTTGTTTATTCTTCATTTGTAGTTTGATATTTTTTTTAAAATTTAAATGGTATATTACTTTAGATAAAATTATTATACCATTACAAACAATAATGAGTTGAAGGCTAGATAAGCCTACTGTTAGATTACAAAGTATCTAAAGGATTCAAGAAGTAAAGATTATATAAAACTAGATCATAATTGAGATCATTGAATCACAGTTGCCATCTGTTCTTTATGTCCAAGGAGAGGGAATTATGTGATTGTTTAGCAAATATACCAGCTCTGATATGATTAATTATTTTGTCCGTCAACTGATATTCGTCTTCCTTCTTATCAACAAACCTACGTCAATTTCTTTATTTCAAGATGCTATAGATCATTATGGTGAAAGTTGCTATATAAAAAGCAACATTAGGAGTTCCCTTCTTAGTTTTTATAGATAATCCGCTACAGTACATTTGGTCAATCATATCTATCAAAATGCGATGATAACATAAACAGGAGTTGACTTCAGATAGCCTTAGAATAGCTACAAATGAAGAAGAGGTGATCACGCTCCTTAAATGCCATATTACATAATAAGCATAGGTCATCAGCTCTACTATGCCATTGCTTCCAAGTTTTTAGCCTATTTTTGATTGCAAGCCACGTGATGAAGGTTGTGTTGAGACTCGAAAATCAGTAGTACATTAGGAAGAGAAGGGGGTGGGTAGATCAGTAATTCGGAGAGTGTGTAGGGGTGTGAGGAGAGATATGAGGATGAGTTGGTTAGTTAGTTAAAGAGGAGGGGAATAAAAGGGGTAGTGTGGGATAGATAAGGGATATCGGAGAATTTGGTTATGAGGATTTTGTATTGAGGAGGTTGGCTAGCCCTCGAAGATTAGCCTATCAATATATGACTGCATAAGCTTCTTTTCATATTTCTTTCCTCTCTGTTTTGCTTTCTGTTTCATTGCTTGAGTTTCTTGGTGTTTCTTTTGTGGATTGCTGGAATAGTGCCTGTTAAGATTTTGGATCCTAACAGGTTGCTTTAGGATTGATAGTATTATGCCATAGAAGAGAAAACTATGGGATTACTGTGGAATCATCAGACAAAAGCCAAGAGAAAGATTTGTTTGAAAAAAAAAACCCCATTTGGGGTTAAACTTCGGGAGAGAGTATCTTTCGTAGTAAGGTTTGTTAAGATAGGAAGATGAGACATAAGTTTATGAAAGCTTTGGAAGTATCCCTGCCAGTTACCATTCTCTGTCAATGAAGAAACCTTAAGATTTATCACCATTCGATTTCGAAGTCTTTGAAAATGAGTAGCATGAACAAGGAGGTTGATGTCTAACCAATTATCAATCCATACCCAAGTCTTCTCACTATTGATATATTTGAAAAATTGAAATTCTTTGTACGTAAAAAAATTAGGCCAAAAATGTAATTTGAACTTTAAGGTTTTCATTAAAAAATAACTTTAATTTTAATATTTTAGATCATTTAACTTCAAAAAAATATTTTGAAAACATATAAAATAGACTTTCAATATATAAAAAATTTGACGGAATTAAATTCCCATCAATTATGTACAACGTCATCACCTTAGGCGTATGTCATGTAGCATAATGGGCTCCACCATTATATATATTTATTAACAAGAACAACTATTTTGTAATACCTAAATTTCTTAATAATATGGAAAACAAACCCTCTTTTGGCCTTAATGGGTCATCATCTATAGTAGGTGCTAGCAACTTTGAAGACGACCCTTGATCGTGGAAATGTAAGACTTGAAGAATCGAACATGGGACACTTACGACTCCATATTGGTCATTTTTAAGGACTCCTCTACCTTATATGGCTGTCAGTGGTGGCGGATTCTGTTAACATGCATGTAGTTTAGAAGAGTTCGAGGTTAATATACTATTTTGATCCAAGCACCAAGGTTTGGCAAGGACCTACAATCTTTGACCTAGTATAATGTTTGGTCATTTATTATAGGATTTATTGACGATCAGTTTATCTTGGTTTATCTGATCGAGGAAAAAGAGAGAGTCGATAACGTTAAGTTGTAAGAAGTAAAGTGGGAGTCGTGGGAGTTGATAAAAGAGATAGAACTGAAGAAATGCCTAAGGAGCTTAAAGAGAAGTTGACAGTTGAAATTTTGAGCACGTCCTCCATAAACGTGAGCTTGGCTAATAATTTCGTGTATACTTAAACAATACGACAACTCTAGAAGAGATGATATCGATTCTTTGCAAGCTTGGTCATGGCAGGTCTCGTTGGAGCAGTCAAAAATGTTGTAATGGGTGATCATTCTTTATTGAAGGATATGTTAGTTTTTTCTTTTTGCTCATACCGTACGTGGACTTAAGGATTTGCACAGAACCATGATTATTAAGAATTGTAAGCTCACGGTCAAAATCAGAGTTTGTTGATTTTCCTACTTTTACAGTCCGAGAAATGATAAATTATGGTGAAATAAAAACTATGTTTTAGATTAGAAATTTTAGTGATTACTATTTATTCTTTTTAATAAATATACATAATTTTAATTTTTAAAATATGCTAGTGGGACTTGCTAAGTCATGTAATATACACGTGGTAATGGGATCCGCCAATATATTTTAAAAAATATAACAATATCACGTCAACAATGACATGATGCTTCATTGACAATAGTTTAATCTCTTCAAATTTTTATTCATTAAGGACTTATTTTGAACCTTTTCAAAATGTTAAGGTTCATATTGAACATTATGAAATGTTAGGGTTTATGTTATATTTTAATAATAACCTACAGGTTCAAATTACACTTCTTGCTAAATAAATAGTAGTTTGCTTCAAGCATCTAATAATCTTTTTGCATGAAGATGTTCCAAAAATAGGGAAGGAGCAAAAAAGGAAAAAATATTGATTTACTATAATGAAGCAACGAAACAAAGTTGACTTAATGCTAGCTTTTAACATGGAATGTTTTGTCTTTCTCAATTTAACTCAATATTTAGCTATTTTCTTTTAATATATAGGAGTATAAGGATGTAATCTCAATGTTATGAATATCGTACTAGTACCAGTACTAGATTTGGTTTTGGTACGGTACTATATTGATACCGGTCAATATCGAGTACTGTTTTAGATCATTTTTAAAATTTATAAAATAGTTCTTAATTTTTTTAAAAAATTACAAAATAGTCCTTCCCACCATTTACTATTGACTCTACATTGTGATATTCAATATTTCGTGTAAGAACTTCAAAGACATTGAAAAGAACTAATAATTTCAATTAAAGTCAGTACATGCCTATATGAAAGTACCACTCATGTTATTTACAGATATCCACATCATATAATATCAACTTTATCAGGAATCAGCTGAACAAATTTTCGATTAATTTGGCATCTCGACGTATTCGTCTCAACGCTTTTACCTTTCTCATTTGAATTCCCATGTCACAAACTTTTCTTTTTTTCCTTTTTCTATTTGCTTGCTTTGATAGAATTAGCACTTCTGAGACAAGATTTCATTTGGACAGCAATGACTCTTTCACTTTTGTCTTCCTTTTCTTGCTTATTAGAAAGCTTCCATAGAGACTTTCTTCCTTCACATAAATTACCAAAGTAGTAAATAGGATCAACATAGCAACAAGGTGAACACATAATTCCTTTCATGCTGATTGGCCAGACAAGTTCAATAAACTCTTGTAACTCAGCATAGCAAGTATGTTTTGGTAATGTTGGTTACTGCTGAAAGTTCAAAGGAGAGTTTCTAGAATTTCAGTTTTGAGCCCTCTGAACTATCATTTGCAATAACTTGTAACAGTTCGACCTTATGTGTCCGTTTACCCCACAAAAGTGACATGTAGGTATAAACTTTCAATTCCTCCTTGAAATTTCTCCTTTGACAAATCTAGCATCTTTGTTTCTCTCATCATTCAACTTAGAACATTCACCTTTGTAACCAACACCTTAAAGACCTCCTTTGATCTTACCAATTTTCAACAATTGTTATAGCTTTTCGATATCTCAATTTAACATCCTTATTCCTTTTTTTGATACCAACTTTAACCTTGTTTCATCAAGCTCATCTATTGTACATAACAACTTCTACTCAAGATCATGAATGATATTCTTCGTGGTAGAATTTTCCTTCTTTAGTTTCTCATTCTTCTTTCACATTTCCACTCATTTTGCATACATTAACTCATGAGCCTTGCAAATATCCTCCTTTTTTTATATTCTGAATCACTGTCATCACTATCATAATCTGAAATAAAATTTTGGATTGATTCATCTACATTTTTTTGAAATTTTGGACTGATTCATTTAAGTTTTTCTTGTTAGTTTCTTCTCTGGTTGTTGTTTAGTAAGCAAATGGATTTCTACTAGATAAAGCAACTAATGTAGCATGATTACTAAAAAATTCCTCTTTATGTCCATACTTACTTTTAGATTCATTCTTACTTCAAGTGCTCGTATAAGACTTCCCTTTCTTCTTCTTCAAAGTGTTAGCACTTTCTGTTTGCACATGTCCGAAGGCTTCACATTCATGAAATTGTATTTTATTTATCTTTTTTCACTCTTTTGAATTTTTGTTTGCTGTTTGAAATTATTGTTTAATGAATTCCCATCATGTTTCCTAAACTCGGATCCATCTTTCTTCACATTCTTTGACCACTTGCTAAAATTTCTTGTCAATAACTTCATATTCTCATTCTCATTGGATTCATCTCCTAAGTCATTCACGGCTCTTTCAACCTCGGCTTATAATGACAATCCATTGTTCTTCTCTCGTTTATCTCTCAACAAATTTATATCAAAGTTGGTAAGAATCCCAATTACCTTATCCAAAGATAATTCATTGATATCATGGGCTTTTTCAATGATTGCAGTCTTCGGTATGAATCTCGGAGGTATTGATCTCAATGTTATGTTGACAAGTTTCAGATTTGAATATTTCTTCCCAAGCTAAGGTGCTTGGTTCGCAATGTCACGTAGTCTCTTATGGAAGTCTCCAATAGTTTCGCTTTCATCCATCGTTAGTTCTTTAAATCTAGCGGCCAATATATGAAATTTTAAAGCTGTCATAGATTTTAATCTCTCATGTATTGTTTGTAAAGTGTCCCAAGCTTTTTTTACGAATTCAAAAACTGATATCATAGCGAAGCAACCTTCATCTAATGCACTAAAGATAGCATTCTTAGCTTGAGAATTTCCAAGCATTTCCTCTTCTTCATCCCTTGTCCATTTAGATGGATCCTTAAGTAATGCTTCTCCCTTTCATCAATCGTCGGTAAATGTGTCCAGCCATTTAAAACCGAATTCCATGCTTTGGTTCCTTACGCTTGAATCAATACTCTCATTCTTGATTTTCAATCAGGATAATTTGAACCATCAAACAATGGTGGCCTGGTAATTGATGCTCCTTCTTTTGTAGCTATAATTGCGAAACATAGATCTACACCAACTTGACGTACCAAATTCTTATTAGGTGACCCAATCTCTGATATTAATCGAAAATTCGAAAGATATAGTTTCACAAAATCTAGTTTTGTCGTAATTACTTTAAGTTGTTTATGTCAGTTGCTTGATACAAAGCAACTATGTCAGCAACTAGTATTTTTTAGAAAAATAAAAATAGAAAAATTAAACATGCAAATAATAAATCGACAATCAAGATTTGGTAACGCAGTTCAGAACATCTATAGGGCCCTCGTCCAGCTTAATTAACTTCCACTTGTGATATAATAGCTTTATCCAATGCTTTACTGAGCCGACTTACTCAACCCTTGACACTATCTCTCATACTCATATCTTGTGAAAGTAAATCATTCCTAATAGCACGATTACCTTATGTCAACCTCAACAGAAGATTTTTAGCAACAGTGATTGGTAATAAAGGTGATAATAAAATAACTGAAGTGATTATATATAAATTAACATAAACAAAAAAGACACTTGAGATAAGAACAAAAAACTATCCCGAATATTCAGCTTCATCAATTGAAAGTGTGGGAGATTGTAGAACAAAATCTGCTATGAACTATTGAGAAGAATCACAATTAGTCCACAGACATAGCAACATCAATAAGGCAACAATCAAACAATCGTTTCATCACCAAAACATCGCAAAAATACAGCTGCTCACACGCTCATGTACTAAATGTTTTTCCCACACCAAAAGCAATAGCTCCACACCCTAGAAAATTCACAAATCCAGTGGAAAAAACGCAACTACCCAAGATGGATAGAATCACGAAAAACTTCAGCTGCCTTAGATAACTACAATCACCAAAATAGGCTGCCAAAAATAACTCCCAAATCACAAAAAATCTGGATATTTTCTTTAATAAGACATGGTCATTTTATCCCAAATAAATCTTATCTTTCCTAGGATTTTATCCTTCACTCGATTTTATCTTCAAGAATCCCACACAAGGTAAATTTTTTATCATAATGATATTCCAAATATATCTAATTATATCCAATTACAAATAATGCCAACAAAATTAAATAGATATCTTAACAAATATCTTAACAACGATTATTTTGTTAGAATATCCACAATATCACTATTGAATTTGTCATTGTAATTAGGGATGGCAATTGTACCCGAACCCGATGGGTACCCGACAAAATTACCCGAACGGGGGCGGGTATGGGGGGTTGGAAAAATTACCCGCCGGGTATGGGGATACCACCCCCCATACCCGTTTACCCATTTACCCGTTATAAAGTAATTACGAGTTTGCCATTCTAT
>JANKOE010000005.1:20169811-20181026 GCA_026284465.1 Erythroxylum citrifolium
TTTAATTACTTCATTTATTGCTTTTAAATGATGTAAAGAATTTGCTTATGTGTGTATGCGTTTAATTGATTGAAATTGATTTGTTGTGAATGTGAAAAAATGCATGTGTGTTATTGAATTATTGTGATTATTGAAATTACATTGCGAGTTATGAATTATGTTCAAGTATGCCATTAAAACATATATGGCATTTTGTATGAAGAAAAAGATAGAAAAGCTTGAAAGTATGAAAGCATTCGAAAAATTGATTTAAGCATGATTATCTGCTTTTGTTTGGGCAAGAGAAGAACGTTTCGTTAGTCACGTGCACATCGACGTCTAGCCTTATCCTGGCTACCGCTTGAGAACACGAGATCCTGAGAAATCAGACTCGTTTTGTTTACGGTTTAAACTTCGGGTTATCCGTTTTGTTCCACGGAACTCTCGAGCCATTGTTTGTGCATTGCATCTTTGAATTGTCAAGTCTGTTGCATAAATTGAGTGTTTTGTATTGATGGTTAATTGGATTGTGCTTGTGTTGTGTTATAATTTTGATGCATACATGATTTGAAAATTGTTCGTGAATTTTTTAAAAATTGAGATTTTGGAAAAACAAGCATTTGATGTTTCAACCGTGGAATTTTATGAAATGACAATGAGTTTTGAAAATAGTTTTTTTTTCTTATTTTTATGTTATAAACATGCTATTCACGAGCTGTAAAGCTCACCCCCTTTCATCCCCATCTCTAGGTATCAAGAAGGAGATTGGATGAAAGAAAGTCAAGACGTCCGTTCGTTATGTATATGATTTGTTTTTAAGTTAATTTGTTGTAAGATTTAGATTTTAGACATGTTGAGAATTTTAGGACTTTTGTATCCTGTGTATTTTGGAGTTGTATCTTTGTATTTGCATCTGAGATATGGATTTGTGTATATATTTGGATTTTGGATATTGATGTTGGATTATGGCTTGGAAATGCCATTAATATTTTGTAAGCATTTATTTCATGATGTAAATGAGTTATGGATTTGTGTATAGAATTGAGATGTGAATGTTTTGGGTATTGAAGTATTATGATAATATGAATGTGATTGATTGCGTTTGGATTCCGGACAGGAGGTCTGATGATTGTGATGGTTGATCTGAATTATTGAAGTGCTTTTTGTGTATGAATAGGTCATACGTAGTATTAAGACATAATAATCTCTATATGAGATACTTTAGTGATTTCAAATCAAAGAATCACTTATACAATCATTACAATGAGATTTTTCATAGAGATACAGTAACGTTCCAAATGGAATTCTCATATGGGATAAGTTTAGTGAACTTATTGTCTAACACATACCCGCATATCCATTTAAGTATCTTTATAGTCCAATCTATAAGAATGACTATTTCTTTCATAAGGAAGAAACATAACATGTGCTGGTTTTTTTACACTATTAATATCAAGTCTTAATAGAACAACGATTAGACACTATTTAAGTATAATATATAAATGCAATATTAATCTCATAGTTATGATCTGATCATAATTTTACTTACAATGTATATTTATCTTATAAACTTTATCATATACATCTAAACATATATAAGATAAAAATTGTTTTTAAATAATTATCTCATTAAACTACAAGTAACCAAATATTTGTAGGTTATACCTAACAATCTATCACCTAGACTAAGCCAATCTTTTAAGTATTTTATACTATATCCATATGACGATCATACTACTGTTAGGACAATGCTTTAGTGAGGATTTCTTCAAGATTCTCTATAAAAGCACTATCTTAAATCTGACAATTTTCATCATAATTAAAAGAAATTGCCTAAATATATACTTAGATCTTTGATAAGACCTTAACTCCTTTTATAAGGCCAGTAGCTTTAATCAATCATACTAAGTTCATCAAAGAACTCCTTTATCCAAATAATCATTTCCATTAAATAAAAAATGTATTATAACTTGATTAGCCATTAATTCTATATTGGAAACTTTCTAATCTAAACAAAATATCATTTTAAGTAAAATATACCTTAATTAGGATTTACTTCTAAAGTTAATATCCTTATAAGCTTGAACTCAAATATCAACTCATATATAAAATATGGATATATTTAATACTTCACAAGATCAGATATCTCAAATACTAAACACCTTTAGTACATTATCTATGTACTTAAACTAAAATAGGTAAATAGCTTTTGCATCTATCTCTATAGATATAATTCCTAGAATTAAATTGATATCTTTTCATATCTAATATGAGTTAGACAATCATAGATTTAACAATTGAAAATATAAATTATTGTTCTCTATGAGCAATATGTCTCTACATACTCTCACTGTAGAGGGCAATTATATTTCCACTAATCTTCTTGTAGACATGATAAATTCATAATCATATCTGAAACAAACACTTTGAATTCATCATAAAAGTGAATCTTTCAATGTCTCATAGGCTTTAACTGTACATCAAATGTATTACAAAGGCATTAAATCCAGTTGGATGTATTGTTATGATATTTGAACCTTACAAATTTCATCTTACTCCCACTATTTTTCTTGAGAACTATTCTGCTATAAGTGCTCATTGAGACAAATGATTTGTTCAATGAGATTTATAAGATTATATCCAATCTTTTTGATGTCTCATAACTTTCTATTGTTTAATTTAGTTATAAAATTATTGGATAATACATGCTTTAACTGAGCATTACATCCCAAAACTCATTAAATTTAACTCTTTCAAAGTCTTACCATTTCATATCTAATATGAAATCTTGTTGAGTAATCTAATTATAACTTTATAAGGTAAGTAGTTGTATCAGGCTTAGCTATAGAAGAAATAAATATTGCATCATATAATATCTCATATTGCATTTTTCTCTTTACACAAATCCATACTATTATGGAATTTAGTTGTGGAGGTATACTTTAGAGAATCTAATTTCCTTTAGATAACTAAGAAAATTTAAATCTCAACATATTGATCTCATCAATGTGCTTTGTCATTCTTAATGCTTAATTTCTACTTATTTTTAAATAATTTCAAGTTTTTGAAAATTTAAATAAATATTTCATTTAATATATAGAACTTTATTATATAAAGTCACTAGTAAAGTAATGAAATACAAGTATCATCCTTTTTATGAATGTTTATTACATCCAACACATCACATGAATAAAAATTTAACAATTTAGTACCATTATTATCTTTTCATTGAAGGTTGATTTAGTTATTCTTCTTCTTAAAGGTTTCACAAGTTTCACATGATTCACAATCAAAAGATACATCTATCCTAGTATAGAACTTTATTATTCTCATTATGTTGATTTAATTGTTACATAAAAAGATAGCCTTAGTTGTCTAACTTTGAATTGTTGCCACTTATGTTAAGTATCACTCATCAATCTATTTCTTATCATGCCTTAAACATTATAATAATTTGAATCCAAATTCAATATCATACTTAAAAGAAAGAACTAGAAATATATGTGATCTTTATTATACCACGTACAGGCAAGAAAAAACAAGCAATCATTTTTCTTATTATGACAATTATTATCATAGCAAAGCTTTTAATTGTAGTTCATATCTATTCTTTTAATAGGCTAAGTTGAATAGAAAAATTCTATCAAACTACTATATCTTTAAGCTCTATTTTATGTAACCTTTTACAATATACTATCATAATGTTGACATCCATCTTACATGTTGCTATTAAAGTTTATGAGACATAAGTTTACTGAAAATATCATTACATTTTGTCATCTATATGATTTTGACATATCTTTAAAACTTTAACACCAAATTCTAAATAGGGGTTAATAGTAAAATCTGCTATTATCTATCTTTCATAATTGTTTTATTAACAACTTAGTATCAACTATACTAATCAAAGGAAATTTCTACTTGGAACAAAATATAAATGAGAGAAAAAGCACAAGTCATGACTACCAAATAAGATTAGAAATTTAATCATATATTTGGTTGCCTATATTATTTTATTTAAAATAACAACCCTTACTATTATTAAGAAATATTACTCTAATCTCTCTAATAGGCTAGGATCAATGTCATTAATACAATATCAGTACTGGTACTGAATTGGGTTTTAGTACGGTATTGTACAGGTACCAGTCAATACTGAGTACCGTTTTGAGTTTTTTTTAATTTATAAAATAGTCTCTGAATTTTAAAAAAAATGCAAATTAGTTCATTAGTATATTGTACTATATGCTTTATAATTTTATATTAACCATATCTCTAGAAATCATAATAATAACTTTTTGTGTTCAGATCAAAAAAAATCTTATGCTAACTTCTTTGATTTTTTTTAAAATTTCTATGGTGACCTCTTTTCATTGATTCTTTTAAAGATTATGTTTGCTACTATGAATTTCACAATTTCCTACGATGCCCATCTGAGAGAAATACATAGAGGGAACGAGGGAGAATTTGAAAACAAGAATAGTGGACATATAGAGACAAAATTAAGAAGCATTTTTTACAAAAAAAAAAGAGAGAATAAAAGCAAGATTTAAAGGATATTACACATCATAAGGTCTTATATAGGAAAAGAGAATCAATACAATCTCAATCCACATGTAACAATCAAAATATTTTTAATTAAAATTAATAATATTATTTATTTATTTTTATAAATTATAATTCATGTATATGTTGACATAGAATGAAACACAATTATGTGGCATTCTATGTCAACATATACGTGAATAATAATTTATAAAAATAAATAAATAATATTTAATAGTAGAATAAACAACACGTTATATTTGTTACAAATTAAAATTTCAAAATTTTCATCAATATAATTTGTAATTGTAAATATTATTGCAAAATTAGATATAATTTCAGGTTTAAAACATAATTTATCTTTAATTTCTAGAGAAAATTATTATCTTAGTTGGGTTACGTATTTAAAAATTTATTACTTCTCGTACTTTTTTTTCATTATGTTTTGCCATTGTATATAGTTTAATTGAATCCCAAACTTATTAAAACAATAAGAAATGTTTAATAGGATTTTAAACTTAATCGAGAAAATATTTGATTGGTAATCAAATATGAAATCATAAAGATTTAATACTTTTATATAAATTTTATTAAAATAATTTATTTCCATAATTATTTCATAGAAAATGAAGTATTTTTTAAAAATAGTATAATTTGTGTCAGAATTTAGTTAGAATTTTTGTCCTATAACTGGAAGATTAATGAAACTAATTAGATATTCTTCTGAATTAAATATTTTTTATACTTACATAAGTGCGATAATGAATATTTTTATCTTACTTAATGAAATATACAAGTTTATCAATTGAATAAGCAACTGAATTATGAATCTATGGAGTTGAAGTTCCAAAAGTAATTTTCCAATTTTACATAGCTAAACTAGGGGTTATAAGAATATTATTTTTAAATATTTTTTAGAAAATAAAAAGAATATATTGAATAAACCAAAAAAGGAGTTACAAGGCTTAAGCCATTGCAAAAGCCATAAGTTTGGCCATGTAAACTTGGAAAAATACTTTTGAAACTTCAATTCCATAGATGCATAATAAATTGATTATTTAACTTTCATCCTAGTAGCCTTGTGGCATTGTAATCACTTATACAAGGGATTCATTATCCTAGTTGTAATTTGTATAGTGAAATAAATCAACCTAGAATTAAATATCCCATCTCTCAACCATTTCATATGAAATGTCTAGAATTTGACAACTCTCTATCGTAATTTTCCCCATCCAAGTCTCTTTGTGAGTTGACAAAGTCTTGTGATTGATTCTTGAACAATCTTGTATTCCTTTCTCTCTATGTAAAGCAAATAGTGCATCCAAATGCAATTTTGAAAAGGATACGGTCTCTTATAGTTAAGTGATGTGGCTATATGGCCTACTAGACTATATTTTCCCACTCCATCTCCTGAAAAAGGTGGTTGTAGACCTATTAAGTGCTTCACCAAAGGGTTACTACATAGTTGCATTTGAATATGAGGTGACTAAGTGCTTTAGGTTCTTGATTAAAAAGTAATTGATGTGGTTAAGGTTGTTTATGCCTTTAATCCTATATAATATGCTAAGTTTGTTCCTTATTGTAAGCCAAGTATGAAGGAGACTTAGAGGAGGTTTGTTTGAACTATATCATTATAAACTAATTGACTTTAAGAGCTTAAGTCCTGACGAATTTATTATAGGATTTGTTGGTGAATATACCTAAGAAGCAATATTTTAAAGTTACTTGATCGTTTAGAATTATATCATATGGATATGAGGGAACTGTTAGGAAATAGAGTAGCTGTAAAGTAGGTACTTTACATAGCTGTAAAGTAGGTATATAGTTGTAATACATAACCCTTGTTTACAGGGAGATGCTTACAGCTTTCCAGCCAGATTTTCAGGAGATTGTCTAGGAAGTTTGCCTATTTATACTGTAAACCAACAGATGTAATACATAACATGGAATTACATCCAAATATCATTTCCTATTTCTTTCTCTGATAGGAACCTCTCTTATAATAGTAGCAGATCCCCTAGAGTTGCAATGCTACTCATTTCCTCGAATTAACTTCTTGACAGTTGACCCTAACATTTTCTGGAAACATATACCTTAGATTATGTAACTCAAAGATCAAATTCAATGGCCCAAGGTTATACCAATTATTAAACCATATCCACGTGCTCTACTTATTGCTCGCTTTATATTTAATCTTTATATGCAATTTGTCCCCAGTCTTTAAGAGCTGAACCATAGTCTAAGAGGAGTCACTTTCTGATTCGATTCTCTAGAAATTCTCACCTTTTAGATAATGATCATATGACCATTTAACCTATAATGAATCTTTATCTATAAGTATTATACATATTCTTTAGACAAGCATCAATATATTCATCAACGGGATTGGTGTTAAGCATAATTCTCGCCATTCTTAGGTAAGCAGACCTTATCTCATCTGATTTTTGCAAAAAGCTTTCCATAAGAACCCCCCATTTATAGGAAATTTTTTATTAGCTTCTCAATGTCTTTAGACGTATTTTTAGGAATTAATAAATGTGAGGACTAATAAATATGCAAGTTATTCCAAACAAATTGAATTAATTGTAAGGTTTCAAGGTTCATTGGGATGGAATTAAAAGAGGAGAGTAGGAGAATTGCCAATTAACATTCAAAAAACCATTCCCTAAAAAGAAAATACCAAAGGCAAAAAATAACAATAGGGAAACTAGCAATAGGAAAAGTCTAAGTGGAGAAGAAAAGAATGGTATAAGGAGAAAAGCATATAATCAATCAAGGAAGTACATAAAGAAAGATCTACCACTACACATAACCAATAAAAGAAAGGTAGTAAAAGGGGTGGAAGGAGAGTAATTTGTATAAGATATTGATTAAAAATTAAAAAAAAGGTCTATATAAATTTATAATTTTTATTACTAACAAAAGTATAATACAAATGAACATGCATGAAAATATATCAATAATTATGATCACCTATGTTTTTAGGATTTTAAGTATATTAAAATTAAGTTAGGCAAATGTTTTGTGGAATTTGTATTGTGGCACTAAACTTTGGTTTTGGTTTTGTTTTTGTTTTTATCTTTTATTTTTGTCTTCAAATTTATTAAAAAATTAATTTATTTGAATTTCTTATTTCTATTTTTAATTTTAGTTTCTTCTTATTTTATAACTTATCAAAATTAAAATTAAAATTAAAATTAAAATTTTAATTATTTGTATTAATTACTAATAGATATTATAATTAATATATCTTAATTATTCAATTATTGTAATTTTAAAATTAATTTAATATTGTAATATTCTTTAAAAATAAAAATATTTTCTTTAAAATTTTATTTATTTAATTAGTTTATTTTAACAAAATATGATTAATTTTATTAATACATATACAAAATTAAGTTAAAATAATTTATTTAATTGATTCATAAAATTAATTTCTCTTTAAATGTTATTTAATATTTAATTATTATAAATAATAAAAATATAATTCCATTAAAATTAACACATAAAATTTTGCTTTTATTTAACAACAAAAACCAAAAACTAATTATGGCCCTAAAATTTATACATACAATTTGAAATTATTACTTACTACCTAAATTTTCAAATTTAAAAAAACCCTCTAAATTCCCATGTCTATAACAATCATGCTCAAGCTTGTGCCACATGGAAAAGATGGTTGAGAGAGATGCCTTTCTCTTCTTGCTCGTTGACTCCTCCAATTGGCCCCCTAGCTTCCTATAATGTATATGGTGATTTTTATTTTTCACATATGGATGGTGCTACCTCCCTAGCTAACCTCCGATTCCTCTTACAAAGTTTCCCTAAGAGCAAAGTTTCATTCTCTAATCCTCAATTCTCTAATCATTACTCCATTGTTATTTAAAATCTCACATCAAGTTGGCATAGAGCAACTCCTTTTTGAATCAACAGTTACCTCACTAACTTGGATGGATATGAGGAAACTATTGCTAGAGGTTTAGCTCACACTTTTCAAAGTACTAAAGCCTGCATCTGTGTAAGAAAACTTAATATGATCAAAAGCTCTCACTATTCCCTGTTACACCATGCAAACTACTTCTTTACCCCAGGAAGTTATCCACCAAATTGAAGGCACCTGTTGTCGGTTCATCTGGGGTGCTCATGCAGGGGAACGGAAGGTAAATTTACTCTAATGGTCCGATGTTTGTTAGCCCAAGAATTGTGGAGGCCTTGGTTTGTGGAAGCTGAAAGAACATAATGATTCCTTCCTCATGAAGTTAGCTTGGCATGTTCTTACTCAACCTCACACCCTGTAGGTTCAAATACTAGGGAGTAAATATCTACCCCGCATGACCCATATTCCTCCAACACTGTAAGTGGGGTGTTGTTCCTTCCTTTGGCGAGCCATCTGTAAGGTTTGGCCAGTAGTGTATCTTGGTATTCGATGGGCATCAGGGGATGGTTCCACTGTGCATTTTTGGGAAGATGTATGGTTGGGGGATACCAAACTTTCAACAGTTGCTGTGTCCACTATTTCTGAGGCAAAGAAACGTGTGAGGGAATATATTATTGCAGATGACCACTGGGTCTTTTACAGACTCGTCTCCCAGCCTCCGTTTGCCTCCAACTTGCAACCATGAACCCCTACGAACACTAATGCGCAGAACAGAATCTATAACAACTAGACAAAATCTGGCCAATTTAGTGTCAAATCGACATATACTGTTTTATGCAATAATTCAAGGCTTCCCCAGGATCATCACTGGATGCTTATTTGGTGCTTCAAGGGGCCTCAACGCATTCATTCCTTCCTATAGTTAGCGTTGTATGGTCGTCTTCTCACTAACATGGAACGGGTTTGGTGACATCTTAGTAACAATCCCTATTGTGAAATCTGCTCATTAACCGAGGAATCATGCCTACACGCATTGTGAGATTGTCCCACTGCTCGTACAGTGTGGCACAAGTTCGTGCCTCAACGACACTGGCATAATTTTACCTCAGCGACTACCTTCCTTAGTTGACTGCTAAACTCTCCATGCAAAGGCCACCAGTTTCTAGGATGGACTGGAATCTACTTTTTGGTATTACCTGTTAGCTCATCTGGAATTGGAAAACCAACGAATATTTACGAACCTCCCACCTGTCTCTCACGTGGAGGTCATTATGGCTCGAGTAATACGCTTACGGGCATCACTAACCCACAAACCTCTCACCTAGATTCCCAGATTGGATGGAGTCCACCAGCGATGGGATGGTGCAAGATCAACACTAATGGAATTGTTAAGACTTCTAGGGGACATGTTAAGGAATGAACGTGGTAAAAGGAAGACCAGCTTTGCCTATCGGAATGGCAACTGCACGCCGTTGGTGTCAGAACTTTAGGGGCCCCTGAAAGGATTGAAGTTGGCTTGGTGTTTCGACGAACAACAAGTTTTATTGGAAGTAGACAACCCATAAGTTATCAAACTTCTTAAGGAGGATCCTCCGTATACCCACTGCAACTGGAGCTTGATCTCAAACTCAAAATGCTACTCCACGGGGATTGGGAACTGAAATGTCTACACACCTACCGTGAAGGAAACTCCATCGTTGATTGGATGACCAATTTTGCATTAAGCCTTCCTTTAGGATACCATAAATTCCCTAATCTTCTTGCTGGCATCAGTACTATCCTTGCACAGGATCGCTATGGCACCACCTTCCCCAGGTGACGTCCACTGTTATTAGTGTTTAGAGGCATTTTGCCCCTTTGTTCAAAAAAAAAGCTAACTTAAGAAAGTAATCTCAAAACTATCCAAGATGAACTTTAATTACAACTTATTAACCTAACCAAACAACTAGAAGAAAAGAAAGCAAAATGAGCTTATTCATGCCTTATAGATACACAACTCTTTACTCAACACAAAAATCTAGAGTAACTTAGCTAAGAAAAATGGTCAAAGAAACAACATTATTTCATACATCTGCAATGAGAAATATAAACAATATTACATCAATAGTTAAAAAAGACGGGAGCTTAGCAACCACTTAAGAGGGTTTGAAGCAAGTGACTTTTGACTTCTTCTCTAACACTTTTAGAAAACTTGAGAAGCGGAACTCCTTTATAGACCTATTGAAATCCTTCACATTGATCAAATATCATACACAAATGTTGCATTGCTTACTCTTCCTATCACTTCCCTAATGGTGGAAAAGATAGATTTTAAGCTCAGTCCCTCTAAGTCAATAGGACTTATTGGCCTCAACATTCTTTTTAAGCTCAATACCTTCAAGTCTGTTAGCCCCGAAATTTTTTTTTATGATTAAGCATGATTAGATTAATTAAGTAAATTGTGTTAGCATTAATTAAGTTGACATTAATTTGATAAGATAGCATTAATTAGCATGTGACATTAATAAGTTAGGTAATATGAATTAATGTTAGTAAATGTGTTAGTTGGCATGGATTAAAAATGTTAGTGGGCTTTGGGCCTAAATGAAATGAAAAGAAAGAAGAAGATAAGGAAGTGGGCTTAAGTTGTAGGTTATAAGAAGAAGAAGGAAAAGAGGTAAGTTGGGCTTGGGCCAAATGGGCTTAAGTAACTTAAGTTGTAGTATAAAAGAGAAAGAGATAAGTGAGTTAGTAGGAGAAGAAGAGAAGAATACGAAATTGAGAGAGGGAGAAGAGAGAGTTCGTGAAAAGGGAGAAAAGAAGAGAAGAAATTAG
>JANKOE010000005.1:20188565-20199539 GCA_026284465.1 Erythroxylum citrifolium
CAGTACCTTTGACAGGTTGTGATCTCGGGGCCCTCGGCACCAGGCCGTTGCAAGCCCGAGTCCAACAGTTGTGATCCTGGGGCCCTCGGCACCAAGTCGTTGCAAGCCCGGGTCCAACAAAGTCACTAGGACTATTGGCCTCAATGTTCTTTCTTAAAAAAAAACATATGGCCATATATCATTGATCTTATTGTAATTGTTGTTCTGAAATATTTTGACAAAGAAAAGTTGCTAAAGAAAATTAACTTACATGAGTCTCATGCCAAAACTTCAAATCCTAGCTCCATAAAGGATTTTACATCTATCTTACACTATAAGACCCTTTACAAGATCATCTCTAAGCTATTAGCTAACATGATGAAGAGAGTGTTTTGTCCGCTCATTAACTTCTCTTAAAATGCATCCATCTCAAATAGAATGACTAAAGATGACATATTGTTAACTCAAAAGCTCCTAAAGGAATATGGAAAGGAAAAAAAATGCAAGAATTTTGTGATTAAGTTAGACTCCAACAAAGCTTTTCATTCAATCCATTGGGATTTCATCTCACATATTCTTATGATTTTTTTGGCCAAGTTCTCTACTTGGGTTAGCTAGTGTATCTCCACCACTTCCTTTAGAATTCGAACTAATGGTCAAACTACTTACTTATTCAAATGACCCAAAGGAGTTAGGCAAGGTGACCCACTATCACCCTACTTCGTCCTTTACTTAAAGATCTTGCAAGGTTAATTGATAATACCATTATTCTTAACAATAGTTTCAAGTATTATTCCAAATGAAAATGATTAAAATTATTCAATTTGGCTTTTGGGGATGATCTTTTGTTCTTCTCTAAGGTTAAAGACAAATCCATTAGTCTACTAGTGACATCCTAAAACTCATTCATACAACTCTAAAGTCATCTCTAACAAATGCTTCTTGTATATTGGTTTTCACACACATTCCTTTCCAAAGGTCTTATTAAGACTATTGAAAGGATATTAAGATGTTTTCTATAGACAGGTGATCTAAGTAGAATGAATCATGCCAAGGTGAAGAGATATGCATTTTGTAAGAGAAAAGTGGTTTATGCATAATCCCTTTATCCTTGACAAACAAGGCATTGATGGCAAAATGGCTATATATAATACTGACATGCAAAGAGGCATTATAAATAAGGTGCATATACTCTTACTACCTAAAGAAGAGAGAGTTTATAAGAACTAAATACCAGGAAATCACACACCTAGTTTTTGAAGCAACTTCTAGGCATCAGAGAGCTAATTGCAAATTACATATTCTATAAGATTGGTAACGGCAAACAAGCATCCTTGTAGTTTGACATATGAAATATCTGTGCAGACCTCAATAGTAACCCTCTTGTTAGCAGTTACATGAACGGCCACAACGTTAAGGAAGTTATCAAATGAAAGGTTATCTTTTAGAAGATAACGAACACACCTTTCAATTTTAAGATAACGAATATATTAGTATAAAAAGAGATTTTGGGCTCTCTTTTTACTCTCTGAAAACTTTACTAAATATTAAAGAAAAAAGGAAGTTTTCTTTCATCTTTCCTCCCGTGAATCACACCATCAAGGGTTTGAGTTTGGGTCGTGAATTTATCGGTGACTCTAGTAGTCTACCAAAATTCGAAGACTAGCAAACAACAAATCGATCCAGCATTTTCGCATTAAGGTAAGTCCTTATAATCTTAAATTCTCACTTTCTTGACAACTCTAAATCAAGGAAATCATCGATGACAATGGATGGAGCAATCTTGCTAATTCCTTATAGCAATTTAATACCGAACTATAAACCAGACCAAAACTCTCCTGACATGTTACCTTTGGACACATCATTAACATGGCATATTCATCAATGCGTCATGCAGAATCTCTTTGATTCCTCGACTGCAAAGAATGGAGTGGCATAGTGTAGTCTGGCACAAAAAGGCACTACCCAAAGTGTCTTTACTGTGACTAATATATAAACAAAAGGTTAGGAACTCCCGACAAACTACATTACCTTAACATCTCACAAATCTGGTGCTTAAAAAAAGTCAATATACCCAGCACAACTGGAGTTTGAAGAGGGTCATAATGTATGCAACTTTTAGTTTGTATTTTCACATAACCTTTAGTTTGTATTTTTACAAAGAGACTATTTCCGTGACTTAAACCAGCATGTCTTTGCAAGAAAAAGCAAAAATCCCAGCTTCAATTGTTCATCAAGTGCGAATTTTCAAACTACATTCGGAGTGCTATCATGGAGAAATGCAGACTGCATAGTACAAGCTCCCACTATATGGATATCTACGACACTACAAAATGGAAGGAGGCTTTCTATTGGGTTTGCACGAGTGCTTGATGAAGCGTGACATATGCCATGTACTGAATACTAGGTCTGAAATTCTAAGTCATGTACTGAATTTGTATTGGCATCCTTAGCCTTGACATTCGTAATTTTTGGTGGCGTTAGCCATGTACACATTTTCTTTTGGAATGAAATTTAATTTCCGACAAAAAATAGAAAGACCATGCTCCGACAACTAAATGGTAAACTTAAAGTCATGTTCCACTATCTCGTGAATTAGCCAACTTGTAGGCAGTAGTTTTTGCTAACTGATGGATACCCTCACGTTAATTCTTCTTATGGCATCTGAGCTTCTAACTCGACCAATAACATGGGCTTTACTGCAGTTGATTGCTTTGTATTGCCCTTCCGCAATTACCTGTTTTTATCTGTTTGACAAACTTGACAAATATCGCCACAAATTAGCAATTAATTTTTGTTAAATCAACTTCAGAACAACAGATTCCGCAAATCACAATATAATTCTACTTTCCGATAACATCAATTCTGAAGTAGTAATTCTACATACACTCAACCAATTAATAGTACAGGACCACAATGTAGACAACGTGGATCCTAAGTTGTCATTCGTTATACAATTCCTTACTCATCAGCCATTGCCAACTCTAAAGCATAGTCGTCTTTTTCCTGGAAAATGGATACATGTCAGGTAAGATATTAGTTATCATGACAAATATAAATTCTCTCTTCCATTCAGTCATTTGACACTAACTGTTTCTTTATTTCTATGCATTTATAATCCATGTTCCGATAAAATCAAACTTACAATTGGTCCTCGAGCAAAATATCTTCCAAACTGAAGCCAATAAACCTGCCCATAAAAGATCCCATGTTTCACTTGTTAAATGACAAAAGAAAAGCTCTGAGGAACGAAAATAGTTTCATCACATGAAGACCTCACTGGCCCCTCTATTTCTCATCAAAGAATCTATTGAAAACATTCGAAGATCCACATAAAACCTTGCCATTACATACTTTTCTGCTCTTTTGATCATTGTAAAAGATAGATCATGAATCTGAAACCATGGAGTGGAAGATAACAATGTCTGAAAAATTCAAAAGGTGCAAGTTTGCAAATACCTCATCTTCGTCTTGTGTTTCCACTTCAAGATCAGTAGAAGGGAAACCCACACATAGAAGTGCATACCCCTGCACCATATATTTCGTGAACATGACTTTCTACATTAATCAAAGAATGAAGGAAACAACACATTTAACTCAAATTTCCATTCAATAGAGATAATTGTCTGATCTGCAACCTAACTTACTGAATAATAAGTTGCATATTCTGAAACAGCACGCACCTTCAATGCTTGGGTTCACCTTTTTTTTTTTAATTCTCACATTAATTTGCTTAACTATACAATTTTACACATTCTCTGAATGAAAACTACTGTGTTTCAAATCCTTCATTCCTCCTTGAATGCCTGAAGTTTGAAGAAAATTCTGATGAACAAAGTTCCCTATTATGCTTGTAAGCAAATGTGCAGATAAAGAAAATTGACAGAGCCATTAGTTTCATTTCTGATTACTTTTATGATGCTTATGAAACATAGTTACAATCAAAGTTTGGAATGTAAATAACTTTTTGAAAAAAGGAAGCCAACAGATACTGTCAGAAAAATGCCAGGCTTTGACATCTAGCTCCTAATCAATGCCAAACTTGATTGTGATAAGTAATATGTAGATGCTGCAGCATAATCGGTCATGTAAGTCTGGGCCATCCTACTTTCATTCCCAAAATCATCAATGAAGAAAAGGGTATGTGAAGAACTTGTGTATTCATCTTACATTGCCCATTTAAATCTCTGCAAATAGATAAATATATACTAAGAGATCTTTGACTCGGCAATGTTCAAGTTTATTCAATGCCCCATCCAGCAAGTCAGAACCATGGTCAACAGTCTTCTTCCAATGTAGACTAGTTATTCATTTTGGGTCACAATTCACATGGAAAATAATAAAATAGCTATAAAGTTGCATAGAAATGGTCCATATGGTTAAAAATGGTTTCAAATTTGAAGAGAAGGTAAGGATGCATGCCTTTGATTTCAATTCAGCCGATATTCCTAGTGCTTCTGGTTGTCTAATTTGTCCAGATCTTACACGCACAGCACAACTAGTGCAACAACCTGCAATCACAGAGTCTTTCAGGAACAAGGATATTACTAATATATATATCTATATATATAAATGTGGATATCATATGGAGTTCTAATTGGAACAGTACAATTATCGGGAATTCCAGGCAGCAAAGGCCACTTGGAAAACCAAAACTCAATCTTGGTCACTAGCATGAATATCACAAACCCCAAATGAAAGTACAGCCTTCATCTTGCAACATAAGGCAACGGTGACACCAATGTGTGAGTGTTAACTAGCAGAACGAACAAATCAATTGGAGTTGCATAAAATGGGAAGTCATTCATGCGTTAGAGTTATTTAAAGGAAGAAACAGAGCTTCTTTTAAGGAGGTTTTACTATTAAAAGTCAAAAGGAGAGAAATGTTGATTAGATAGACGAATTACCGTGCCTGCAAGCGAATGGAAGAGAGATGTTCTGTGATTCCGCTGTGTGCAATATATACTGATCCTGCAATTGCATTTGAAATCACAAAAAAGGAAATTTTGATATACACGAACACAAAGTAAAACCAATAAATTGTAATAAGTAATAAACAAAGGATTATTACCTCAGGGACGAGGAATTCGTGAACGAGACCACGTTGTCGGTCGTGGACAGTGACTTTATGTGTAGGAACTGAGGAAGAGGAATAGCTATCGGTGATTCCCAGCGACTTGGTGATAAGGGGGGGATTGAGTAGAAGAGGAGTGGATATGTGAGAAGACAATCGGCGGGGAAGTAAGGGTCTCCGGTAGAGTAATGAAGTGCCTGAGCTGCACGAGAAGATAAGGTCCATTGGAAGTGTTCAGTTCAGTGTCTTTCAAAGTGGTTTCATTCGTGAGTTAAAAATCAATAACAATTTAAACCTTAACAGCGCCTTTATCCATTAGGTCCTTTTTTGTTTTTCATTACTCCCTCTGCAAAATGCTTTTCAAATTGGACGTACGGCATTGGACTTACTCGGTATTTAGATTAGCCTTTTTTTTTTTGATGAAGAGTTACTCGGAATTTAGATTAGCCTTTTTTTTTTTTGGATGAAGAGATATTTGAATATTTTATCATGTCAAATTATTGATAATTATATTTAGTAATCAACTGATTGGATTAGTGAATTGAACCCAATTTACTGTTTTTTAAAACACTTTTGTGATAATTATAACTAAAACTACTTAAGTTATCATCTTTTATTATTGTTTTTCCTTCACCAAATATTAGTACTCTAAACATCAACTTAATTAATAAGTTAATGTACTAGAAAAATGAACTTCAACTTGATTAATAGAGAGAAAGAAAGTAGTAGTAATAATAATATTTATTTTATTATTATTATTATATGTTCTATTTTTTATTAGAGTTATAAACTTAATTTTTGTGAAATTAAATATCTAAAATATAAATTCTTATGAGAATATTCAAAGAAATATTAAGATATAATACTCATATCCTTATCAAAATTTTAAAATCGTGCCCTTATATGTCATTTTAATTAATACTAAACAGCTAATTTTACCTTACATCTTTAAATAAACAACCGAAGCTATCCGCAGGTCAAATCAGTTGATATAAATTCGTTTTTAGCTAACCGCTGATGTAGTTAGTTAACAGCTATAGCAATCCACTGATTATCAAACAATACCTTTTATCTTCTTAAGCATAATCCACGAATACTTCTAATAAGGTGAACCTTTTTTGTTTTTGGCAAGCCTGATAAGGTTTATTTCAAAATGTTTTATTGAGTCTTATATCTGCCTAAAAACATTTCATGTGTAGTACTCATTTTAATCTAAATTGTAATTCGAGCTATTTTGGTTTTCTATCGATATTTAGGTCTTTTAAAATATGACTAATGAATTCTTTTTTATGTGAGAACCTTTCTGATTTTTGTTATAGTAATGGTCGAAACCTTATGCATTTAATGGGTATGCAATTCCTGATTTATGGTAAGTTTTATTGTGCTTGATGGAAGCACATTCATATAGGTTTTTTCTCTGATTTTGGATCCTTAAGCTTTTGTTCTCTTCTGTTAACATACACCATCGTATTTGGGAATTGAGAGCTTAGAAGAATTCCAAAAACGCAGCTCTTCAAGAACAAATAACAATGGCAGGAGGTAATTTTGTTTTCTTCCGCATTTATTTTATTTGTATATTCTAATGTATATAATTGTTGAATATATGTCAGAATATGCTTATAGTTGGTATCAGAGCAAGGTTAACCTCTATTTTGTTGAAGTTTTCGAAGAATTTCAAAATTCTGGAAAAATTTTCATATTAAAAAACTTTCGATTTAGTTGTTTTTAGATGTTTTTCTTTAGATTAACGGTAGAAATCTTCCATTAAGTGTTCTAGAAGTGTTTCCACATTTCAAAAATATGTCTTTGTGGTGTTTTTTAGTCTGGTTTTGTGGAGCATCCAATGGGTAGTGACTTGGGTCGGTTTGACCCAGCTGGAGATTAAAGAAGACCCATACGGATTAAGCTATGTCATTTTGTATGTGTTTTGAAATCAAAATCAGATACTAGACTACATCGTTTTATCTGTTGGTGTTTATTGCGTCTTTTTATGTGGTTTTAGATATGCTTGTTTAGGGCTCGAACCAGCGCCCTCACGGCAAGGCATAGTGAACCTTAACCATCTGAACTGATGGATGTCATTATATATTATACATTGATATTATATTTGAATAATTGTTAGTCATGTAACAGATTATTCCATGGATATTATATCTATATTTTGCCTTGTGAATAACATCATGGATAAAAAGTTTTTAGTGATTAATTATTAGGGCTTACCCACAATAACCCTAATTATATATTTATGTAATTAATCACATAATGTTTAGAGACTTTTAATTGTAATTAATTATTTTAGTATAATAAATTTTATCTTACAGGAATTTTTATTATATTTGAATAGTTAATTATGATGAAATATCTAACTATTTTTCTAATTTACCTACAGGTATTAGAAATTGGTGTATAATTTGATAATTTTATCATATAGTTTAACATAAATCTGTTTGAATTAAAAATTTAGCCAATATGCAATTTTTATGTTATTTGATTTATGTCTTTTAAGATATGTTTTACATTGGCAATGCATATATATAGTTTCTTAGCCTCAATTAATTGATAAGTAGCATGTATGTTTAATTTATGCAGCAATTCAAACTATTTGTTTCTCTGATACAAGTTGTGAAATTCCCGGACTAAGGAGTGAAAACTATAAGATTTGGAAGAAGAGAATTCTTCTTCATCTGGGGTGGATGGACATTGATTATGGTATCCAGAATGACAAACCACCTAAGGTAACGGAGGCTAGCACTACAATTGAAATTGTGCTTTATGAACGTTGGGAGCGATCTAATCGCCTAAGTGTGGTGTTCATTAAAACAAAAATTTGTGCTGGCATTCGTGGTTTCGTAGAACAATATGACAATGTTCGTGCTTTACTAAAGGCTGTTGATGACCAGTTTGAAACTTTAGACAAAGCACTTACAAGCACCCTAATTATGAAGTTTTCATCCATAAAGATGAGGGACATTGCGGCTCAGTTAAAGAAACTAGAGGTTAAGATGTCTGATTCTTTTCTCATGTATTACATTTTGAACACCCTTCCACCACCATACAGACCCTTTAAAATCTCTTAAAATACACACAAGGATAAGTGGTTAATAAATAAATTAATGACCATGTGTGTCCAAAAGGAAGGGAGATTATCGATGGAACAAGAAAGAGTTTGCAAAGTGCACATATGGTTGCTTAAGGAAAGAAGAAAAGTCAAGCCAACTCAAAGGGAAAAGGTCAAATACTTATCCAAGTTGACATTAAGAAGGAATCTAAGTGATTCTTTTACAAGAAGAAATGACACATGAAGAAGGATTGTATCAAACATAAGGAATGGTTTGAAAAGAAAGGTAATATAATCTTACTAGTTTGTTTTGAATCTAATATGACTAAAGTTTGTCATGACACATGGTGGATTGATTCTGGTTGTATAATCCATATTACAAATGTGTTGCAGGATTTGCAAAGTCCAAGGAAGCCAGTGGGAAGTGATAAGTATATCTTATCCAAAAATAGGATACGTTCACGTGTGGAGGCTGTTGAGATTGCAATTTAATTTTATGTACTGGTTTTTATTTTAAAACTAGAAAAGAATTTTATATTCCCAATTTCTTTAGGAAATTGATTTCAATTTCAAGACTTGTACTGTTTGAATATTCCTTTCATTTTTCAGATAAATATTTAAAGTTACAATATAAATATGAATTTGTTGGGAATGGTACATTATTTGATGGTCTTTTCCGTTATAATTTACAAGATAATACCTGTTACAATGCAACACATGTTCATGTTGAAACAAAACGTTATGTCATGAATGAAATAGATTGGTGACTGATAAAGTACTTAGTACTTTGGATTTTGCTGATTTTGATATTTGTGCGGACTGCATAAAGGGAAAGTAAACTAACAAATCAAGGAAAGTTTCTAAGAGAAGTTTAGACATATTATAAATCATACATACAGATATTTGTAGTCCAGATATGGACTCGTATGGTCAGAAATACTTCATCTCATTTATAGATGATTGTTCACAATATATGTATCTCTACTTGCTTCATAAAAAGAATGAAGCTCTAGATGCTTTTAAAATGTTCAAAGTAGAAGTAGAGAAATAATACGGTAAGCAAATTAAGATTGTGAGATCTGATAGAGGTGGGGAATGTTACAGTAGATATATTGAAGGTGGATAAGCGCCTGGTCCATTTGTGAGGTATCTTCAAGAAAATATAATCGATATAATCACGCAATTTTTCAGTTGTTTATTTAGACATCACACTATCTTAATTGTTTCCTCAATATATTTTAGATTACTCGTAAGTTTCACTTCCTGGGCTAACAATACATCTATGTCAGATCATATCGATATTTCTAAATATACTCCCATGTAACATAGTATGAATTTGATATATCTTTGATGGTAAGAATAACTTAATGGTCCTATGCTCTCAATAACTTCATATGGACCAATACAATTTGAGCTTGGTTTATCCTTTTTCCTAACCTAAGCATACCTTGCCAAGGTGATACTCTCAGAAACATTTCATCTTTCGCTTGATATTTCACATCTCTTTAGTGTTAATACATTTAGCTTTTATGTCTATCTTACTATATTCCATATCTTCAGTGTTGATCCACCTAACTCATTTATCTTTCTTGAATCACTTAATTTCTTTTACAGATTCATTTTACTTATCAATAGTATCTCCAATCAATATTGGCATTCAACCATTTTTAGGCCCTCTTCATTTCAATATAAGGATGAACGACTCTTTCTATCGTATAACGCCTCATACCATGTCCTACTGAATCAAATTCAAATAAAAAATGTACGCTAATCTCATGTTCCTAGGAACTGCAAAATATAAGCTGTAAGCATATCTCCAACAGTTAAGACTGTCGGAAATCAAATATTCAGTCACACCTTCAGCCACTTGCTTCTTCATCCTTGGCCACTAAATGTTGTTTTAGTGTATTCCTACTAGGATGTATAACATAGGTTACTATTTGTACTTTCTTTAATAATCTCTTTGCTCAATCCTTAACGGTGCACTACACGGTTATTTTTTGCTACACGAGGGGTGCGACAGGGGGATCCCCTCTCTCCTTATCTGTTTGTACTGGCGATGGAGGGGTTAGATGGGATACTGAGAGAGGCCACCGTAGCTCCGAGCTACCGTTATGGGATACTGAGAGAGGCCACCGCAGCTCCGAGCTACCTTTATCATTGGCGGTGTAAGCAGACCTCTCTCACTCATCTTTGCTTTGCGGATGACTTGATGATTTTCAGTCGGGCAGATGTAGCTTCTTTTGAGATTATTCGACAGGCTCTAGCAGATTTTGAGAGGGTTTCAGGATTGACTATGAACTCGAATAAGATCCGAGCTTTCTTCTCAAAGATCCTCGAGGCTGAGGTTTCCTCTATACAGAGAATACTTAGGATTTAGATTGGTTCCCTTCCGATACGTTATCTAGGGGCCCCTCTTATCACTACACGACTGAGACACTTAGATTGTCTTCCTTTGGTAGATAGGATTCTTTCTTGGATTCAGTTATGGACCTCAAAGTCTCTTACCTATGCGGGTCGGTTGCAGCTGATCAGATCTGTGCTTTTCTCTATACAGGTATACTGGTCAGGTATGTTCATTCTGCCTACCAGCATTACTCGCCGTATTAAGAGTATTTTGTTAGCTTTTCTCTAGAAGGGTACTTCACTATCCCACACCGGGGCTAGGGTGGCATGGGAGTTAGTCTGTTTACAGAGGCACGAGGATGGTCTAGGAGTCAAGAGGGTCAAAGATTGGAATAGGGTTGCCACGCTTAAGTATGTATGGAGACTATTCATAGAAAGATCTGTTGGACCAATGGTGGTTGACAAATTAAATCCCTTTATGTTTTGATAATAATAAAATATCTAGAATTAGTTAAGA
>JANKOE010000005.1:20373756-20388521 GCA_026284465.1 Erythroxylum citrifolium
CTAAAGGCGATTGCCTTTAGGGCACAATATGACAGTACTGTACAAGCATAAGTCGAGTTGTATCGACATACAAGTCGACTTATAAGTACTGTGCATGTGTAAGTCGAGTTACACAAGTGTACAAGTCGACTTACACTTACATCCTTATCATGCTAGTTTCAAATTTTCCATATCTATAACATATAACACAAAGCTTACTTGATCAAGCCACTTAATCTTCAAGTTCTTCAAGGAAACTACCAAGAACTAGCTTCAAACCTCACCCACGATCATCATCTTCAAAGGGGGGTAGAGAGATAGGTTTTTATGATAAGCAAGGAAGAGAGCAAAAGACAAGAGAATAAGAAAGAGATGATAGCTAGGCTTCAAGTGATCAAAGCTCAAGAAGAAGAAGAAGGAGGAAGGCCACGAAAATGAAGGAAAATATAATCACCAAAATCACTTCTAAAGCTTTTTAAGAGGGAGTGTCGAAAATGAGCAAGACAAGGGCTTCAGTTCACTTAACCTAAGGGTATTATATATATATATATATGGTTAAAAACTTGCCACATGTATTGCCACATGTCATTCAAGCACTAATCCTTATTTTCCTTCATAAACTAATCAATTTCAAGCTCAAGCTCCAATAAATAACACTTGTCAAAAATTTCTATAGCCATATATCCAAAATTCCAAGATTTAACAATAAATTCTACTACCGGTTATCAATCGGTCTGCCACTTGGCATTTTTCCTCGTCCATAATTTACCCCGAAAAATTTCAGAAAAAATTTCCTAAAATTCTCCAAAAAAATTACTAAATCACTAATTTCACTCTCCAAATAAAATTTTAATACCAATAACCCAAAAGTCTCAAACCAATCACATTTATGACCAATTATACCGGAAATGTCAATGAATGCATGCACAAGAATTTCATGTGCAATAAATTCATTTTTCACAATATATGTATGTCACATAATGCATGAACATGCAATTGCATTACTAAGCTCTCACTGCTCACTTAAATTTCCTATTTTACCCTTCCCATAGGTACCGGAATGTTACACCATTCTTACTAGTTTCTCCACACATTTCAATCTATTTACATACCTCAATTTTCCAAACACACTCACCAAGTCTAACTTTTACCTTTATAATATACGAATATAGAATACCTTGTGGACCTAAGTTCCTTTAGCAATAGCAGTAATATCATCCCAACTTCATGAACCTAATAATGTAAATGGGTTACCTTTCATCAAGAAGCTATATGTACTCTCTATAGCATATTCAACTTCTTATGCTTGAGTCTCCGATAGAAATGGGACTCCAATATTCACTTCTAATTTGTTCAATAATCATTCATTTCTAGAAATGGAACATTTTACTTACATGATATACTTCGATGAAAGTCTATATCAAAAGAAGAATTTTCTCCTCAATCATCTGTACTCTTTACATACTATTTATCAGTCAACTACATTCATCATCGCTTTTCATTCATTTTAATACCTCAAGAAGATCAATTCCAACTGTTCATCATCTCTAAATAAGATCAATTTCTATCATATCTTACACGATTAGTATATTCCTTATAATAAAACTCAGTGGAATAGTAAACATATTCATTTACTTTTATACTTTAGTATGTTCCATAAAGATCATTACATCTTATCTAGGGATGTACTTTTGACAAGTCACCAATTAATATCATTCGCTAATGATACCTGGATTCCAATTGATTCTAAACAACATTTCTATTTTTGTGCCTACCACGATCATGGTGGACCTTTTTATGATCGTGGCAAAACCAAATAATCTCAGCTACAATCGTGGGGACTGTGCCATTATCATGTCTTACTTCTTTTTCCTTCCTTTTACTCGAATTTATCATGCAAATTAACATCAATTACACTCTTAATCTATCCCCAATTAATCATTATAAATGCTTTCAAGTGCTACCTTGAGTCATCTCATAAGTTTAATTATGTGGGCTAAGATTGATGAGCATTTAATAAGTCACAGATCACTTCCTATATCATTTCCAAGCATATAACATATATGTGCTCATAACATCACTTGTCAAAGTAATCACATCATCAGATATTCACGCACAATAACAATTCAACTTAACCTTGGGGGCTTTTACTTATCTTGTTCTCATTTATCTCCTCTTCCAATCATCATTTATTTCATCTTACTTATGTATATTCGCAATCAATTCAAAATTATAGATGCATAATCATCATGAACTTTTGATCTTAATTCCACTAATATATTCTTATGGTGGATCATAACTCTTATCACATTAACCAAACAACCATTTCAGTTCCAAGTTCATCTTTTTAAGGTCATAATAAAATTTTGTTTTCATTCCATTCTGTTTGTATACTTTAATCTTATCATTTATACTTTATCTCTATTTTCCTAAAACAATCCACGACAATGCATTCATATCTAGATCACATTCGAGGATATATCACCATAGCACAATATTGATGTCAT
This sequence comes from Erythroxylum citrifolium, assembly GCA_026284465.1. NCBI lineage: Eukaryota > Viridiplantae > Streptophyta > Magnoliopsida > Malpighiales > Erythroxylaceae > Erythroxylum > Erythroxylum citrifolium. Next base: position 20,376,243 of record JANKOE010000005.1, read on the forward strand.
ATTCAATAATACATCTACCAATACAAATGGGTTGAATCTTTATCTATCATATCAAACCATATACTATTTCGCATTTCTAAATATCCACAAACTTTCATTTTCCCACATTCTAATAGATCATCATTCTTCTCACTATTTCTATCAGCTCAAACTCTTAACAAATGTTCATGCGTGTGACTCATGTAAATGCGATTCAGACTGAGGATCAGTTGCTACTACCTGTTATGACATGTCTAAAATGCATATAACTTGACATATATTTGACACTAAGCCTAGGCTCTAATACCAAAATTGTAGCACCCCACTCTCATAAGGCATATTCGCAAGCATACCGATGGTATTCAAGAATATACTCTACAACGGTGGCATGCTAGAACAAACTAATTGCAAATTTTTCTCGCATCACACACGTATTTAGAAAAAATCAATAAACCTTTTTCGGCCCATTTTATTCAAAAACAATTTCAATTGCAAGTGTTACAAACAATTAACACATCATCACATATTCCAGTAATCATCTGGGCCCATTATAAAACATTTCTAGTCATATAATCAGTACACTTTTCAATTCACATAAATGTTGTGCAATAATTGTGGAATACAAATTTTAAAATACAAAAGAAAGACTGTAGATATATGCAGGTACAACTGATCCCATCATCTATCTTTTATCTGAATACAGTGGTTAGACTCCAATTTGTCTAACTTGAGATCTCCTTTGAGCCTAAAAAGTCAACGTTGCAATTTTGGTATGTTTTGTGAACTCAGTGAATTAACCATCCTCGATGGTTCACTCATATCATATAACACATTAACTCATGCAATCACATAATTCATATCATTTCATTTATCATCATATAGCATCACAAAACTCTTTTGTTCACAATTTTCACATTTCTCATTCAACAATACTAAACAATACATTTTAATCATTCAAAACATACATATTAAATATATATGTAATGCTCATAAGCCTTACTTCCAGTTGTTATTGTTATGACCGAGTGCCTATAACTGTCCCGTATCTATTGTAGATACCGAGCTCATTAATAAATGCCCCTTATCTGTTGAGGACACAGGGCTCATTATACATAGTGAGCCTTTGGCTCTTAATCACTTATGAGCTTTAAGCTCTTTTTCACTTTCTGAGCTTTAAGTTCTTTTTTGGTGGCTACTTCAATTACAACAACCTTTATCTGTTCATGCATTCATGTAATGAAATGCATCACATGTATTTAGTCAATCAAATGTGCTCAATGTTACACCTTCATATTCACGATCACAATCTTATTCACATTTGTCATTGGACCTTGGTCTGACATTTAACATATACATTGAGAATCATTTATTTGGTCAAATTCACATTCAATAGCACTTCCAATGATTTTTACATGCATCAAACTCCTCAAATATTCATTGTCTGGAATCAACACATTCACATCAATCATATCAGTAGTAATTCAATACAGAAATTTAAAATAGAGCAAACAATGAAAGTGAGACCATTTAGGTCGACTCACAGTATGCTCTAGGTTAGCATTTTCTTCCTTGATCCAGAAACGTTTGGATGTGGGCGTTATATCCTATATATCAACATTATACAATACACATATTGCACACACATTATTAATTGCACAATCACATAAACATTCAATTGTACACATATGTATAGGTATAATGTATAACGCATGCTCAATTTGAGTATTCCGGGTATGTTCCCTTAATCATGTCTCTTAATCAGTTAAACCTTATTATTTGTATATGTCTAGCTTATTCTTAGGTTTACACCTCAGGAACACTTGGTTAATCTCATATCATAATTTAATTTCTTGTCATTTCTTTTCTAGCAGTATATGCTTTCATAATACCCAATTCTTATTCACATTTACTTAATACATATTACTCAAATCTTTTAAATCACAACTACTATCATATGAAAATATTCATTCCCATTATACTCATGCCTTTGGTACTTTGATATCAACAATTCATTCCTTAAGTTATAACATCATCAATCAATCATTCCAGCTTTTCTCAAAACAAATTTTTGGGTCAAATTTACATGGCCATTTTGACAAGGCAAATGAGGTATTTAGGCCACACTGTCTTCTAAACAAATGTTCCTACATGTCTTACGTTTCTAATGAACTAAAGTTCATACAATTCAGTTTAGTATTCTACAAGTTATACACAAAATAATTCATACTGTACTCAAACTGCAACAACACTCAGTACTCAACTTTAAGCCAAAATTTGAAACTCTTAGAGATAGAATTAAAATTTAATTCCTTCATGAAATGTGTAGCTATATGTCTCTAGTTTAATCTAAACTTAAAATAATTCCATTTGGATAACTAAAGATCAAGATATTACCAAAATACAGATGTCTGTTCAGTGAAAACACTCCATTTAACAAATTCCAGCACACTTCATCATTTTCATCCTAAACTCATCAATCAACCATTTACCAATCGTTTCCTAGTGAATTTAGATGACAAAGAATTTTGGTAGAGAGGAAGGACAATGTGTGAGGAGCTTGTGTTTCAAATTTCAAGTCAATCGGAAGTCCAGAGAAGAAGTTACGGTCAAAAGAGTGAAGGGTATTAAAAACTGTCAAATAGCAGTGCACCTTCACTGTCACAATCATGCTTGTGCACGATCGTGCACTGCCTGTTGATTCCTCACTATCATGATAGTGCTTATGAAAGATCATGCACTACCTGACATTTCCTTTCTATCACGATCGTACACTACCTGATATGTCCCCCCTGTCACGATTGTGCTTGTGCATGATCGTGCAAGTCTCCTAATGTCAAGCACAATCGTGACAGACGAACTTACCCATATTTTTCTCATTCACGTATCAGCATATTTTCATCACCATTTCAAGATCTTTCAACATCTAACTATCATCAAAACTTTTTCATTCAATAAATAAAGAAGAGTAATGTTTTATACTTACTTATTCACTCTAAGATCTTCAAATCACTCTTAACCCTAGCTTCTCAACACCATATGGTCGTCATCATTCAAAGGTGGTAGGGTTGGGTCTTTAGTAAGAAATGAAGAAGACAACAAAACAATAGTAGCAAATGAAAGGTGAAAGTAATCTTCAACATGGATGGATAAGAAGTGAGTATCGGGGATGAAGACAAATAAAGAAGATGAAGATGAGAGAAGCTAACGAAGGGAGGAGTAAATAACAAGTGAAAGACCAAAAATGAGAATGGGTCTTTCACTTAGTAAAAATCATGGGTTAAGACAAGTGGTGTAGCAAGTGACGTGTCACTTGCCACATGTCACTTTCTCGTGGTCCTCTTTTAGTCTTTTAATCATCCAGTCCATTCGTGTCCCAATTCTAATCCAATTGACTCCTAATTTTAAATAAGTCATTAAATCTTAATGTCTCTTATCAATAATTTCTACTTCCATCTGACACCCATTTCTGCTACTATTCATCAATTGCCTCGCCATTTGGTATTTTTCTTAGTCCAAAAATTCCAGAAAATTCTCAAATTTCACGAAAAATTCTTAATCACTACTTCTACACACCAACTCAATTTTTAAGACACATAATCCATAATTCACATTATAATCACATTAAAACAATCATTTGTAACCGAAAAATGTCAAATTAGTGCATGAACAAATCATCGAAATGTGTGCAAAAAAATCAAATTCACGTGTATAAATGATAGATTATGCATGAATATGAAAATGCAGTTTTCTAATCTCTCATTGCTATTTCTCATTTACAGAGATATAGGGTTCTAACCCTTAGTATGGAAATGGGATGTTACATTAGAAACCATAGTTTTTAATATAAAAAGACATTTTTAATGGATAATGAAAGGAAGAGACTTTTGGAGGCGATTTCTAGACTTGGAGAATATCGAGAATGTACCAAACCGTGTAAGTCCCAGAAACTAGTTTTAATATCCATTCAAAAAAAAATAAAAAGACATTTTTAGTGGCTAATGAAAGGAAGAGACTATTGAAGGTGATTTCTAAACGTAAAGAACATATAAAAGGGATGATTTTGGTCTAGAGAAGAGGAAACACAAAGATATCATCGAAAGATCCATCAGAATTCAAGATCAAGCCTCTACATCATAAGAACATTCGATAGAAGACAATCAGGGAGAATAAAAATTATGATTCCATTACTTTTTATTCGTTTTTCTTTCGTTGTATGTTTGATTTCACATTCAATCATGTGTAACTAAACGTCCAGTTAGTATTTAGGTCAGATGAACCTTATGTTAATACTTTGATATGATTTGATTCCTTTATTAATACAATTGGTTTGATTGATTATTGTGATCTGATTACTTGTTTTTTTTGATAATCTGATTTCATACGTAGAGATTGATAAATCTTAGTGTGAATAGATCTACCGTAATTATAATGAGTTGATTGCAACCCTATAGATAGGATGACATAAATCCTTTAGATTAGGATCAAACCTAATAGAGGGACTCATAAAACAGTAATACAATCCTATAAGATTTAACCTGAGTAATTCGGTTAGAGACCTTAGGATTAGTTTTTAGTAGATTCAAGGTCAGGAATGCCATAGGAGTCTCCATGATCCCATTAATCAACAAACAATTGCATAATAAAAGATCAATCTGTTAAGGGTTTAAGGGGATTCCACTATCTCTATGTTCATTATTGTTTTCTATTTCTTTAATTGTTTTAGTTTTATTTTCTTTTTATTAAAAATATAAAATCAATCTCTAGGCTAGATAATATGGGAAGGGTAATTCATAGTCATCGTGGGATCAACTTGCACTTGCCAGTACTAGCTACAGCTACACCGTGCACTTGCGGTCATTTCAATATTGACCAACTAACGCAACATAGGTCAATCAGGTCTCATGATCATATCCTTTGATCATGACTTGATTTAAACCATTGTTAACTTTATAAAAATCTCGTGTGTGTTTTTTAAGTACGATATTATTCTTTTTGCTAAATATTTTTGAAAATATTGTGACTTGGGAGTTTTATCCTATACCTTGCAAGCCTAGTTCGAGGATCTTCTCCACTTGTTTTTAATGTCCTATAAGAATGTAGCACCACTATAACTATGTATTTAAGAGATTTTGGTGAATACTTAGGTGGCTTATATTAATCATCTAAGGTTAGGTTTATGTAGTTCGATAAATTTATGTAGAACTAATATATATATATATATATAGATATATATATATATAAATATATGTAGAACTAATATATATATATAGATATATATATAAATATATGTAGAACTAACACACACACACACACACACACATATATTCTTTCAAGGAAAGTAAATAAGAAGGGCAATTTAGGCTTGCTAATTTTAAAGATCTCATTAGCAAGTTTAAAATTCCCCTTTTATTTAAGTAAAATGCCCCTTGAAGTTTAAAAGAGCATACTTCCCTAAGCTTAGGGAGATAAGCACATATTTTAACAGCTTCAAGAATGGTCTGTGGTTTCCCTTCAACAACTTGAACCATAATATCATCAATAATAAAGGCTTGAGCCCAATATAGTTATACTTATATTCATAAGGAATTATTATTTGATTTATGGTGACTTTATATTTATAGATATACCATCAACAACTCTATTAAGGTATGTACTCCAATTCAAGCTTACAAGCAAGTAAGAGGGAAAGTGTCTAAATGCACGACCAAAGATAGGTTCATCCTTATTAAATATGGGTACTCACGAGTGGAAGAAGGGGTTAATCTTTTTGAGCCTAAAAGATGGAAGCTAATAGGGATTTAAGCCGATGTGAGGGGACATTAATCTTTTTTTTCCATAAGACGAGAAAATTTCCCATCCTCTTAAAGTTGAAATGCTCAATGGAGACATTACTTAAGGTTGATGTTTCAAAAAAAGTAACATGGAGGTTATTTTTCCTTTTCTTATACTTGTCTTTAGGTTTTTCAACTTCTTAATGTTGTTTTATTTGATGACAACATGAATTTGATCAAACTTGTGAATTTTTAATGGCCTATATTTAAGAAATTCATAACTTTAGTTATTATTGGATGAAGAAATACTAGAAGTAGGTATTGTTTGGTAATATTTTAGAGTTATTGGAAACTCAATCTTCCATGTGTTAGTTAAACATTCCTTTGGATGAAGATGACTTATAACTTATTTTATATCTTAATTTATGGATTTGAGAGGGGATTTAATGTTAAGAACTAGCAAAATCATAAAATCCTCAATAGATTGAAGATTATGCCCTAAACATAGAGAAAAGAAGATTTTATGGGTAAAAAGTGGAGAGATCTTAGTGGAACTAGATGGGAGCGCCTACAATTAGTCAATTTTTAGTTATAGAGTGATTTTGATTCGTTGGTTTGAGAGGATTTGGGGGGAAAATACGAGAGAGTGTTGAATGATTGTTTAACGATGTTTGAAAGATGTGGGTTGTAGATTTGAATTTCTTACGAAAAGGCCTAAGATATGGTAATCTCTTTATAAAGAATTCATAAATAGAATGGTCTAGATTTTTAGAAAGATCTTTTCAATTTCATAAACACACATTTTGGATATGAAAGTTTCTTGTGCCATAGACCTATCTATTTATAAAAGCTTAAGTTCACAAATCAACTCCAAAAATAGGCACTCCCTAGACTTCTGATCTCTCAACGTCATATATAGACACGATCTGGGACACAACTTGTGTTCATTGTTTAGATTCAACACATACTTGATTTGAAAGCGTTTCTTTTGCTTGTTTATTGAATTTTCTAACTCAATTGCTTTTCTTATATCCTTCTTAAAAGTATGATTGCCTTCTTTACTACCTAGTTACAAAAAAAAGAGCATAAAACATCTAAAAAGAAATATAAACCTATAATCTTATTAAAAACTAATTGTATAAATAATAACCTAATCTAAATGTTTATAAATGAAAATGTCAAAATAGAATTAAGTTCTAAAGCAAATTGCCTGGGTTTCCTTATAATAAATGTTTTAAAAGTATTTTAGCTAGAATTTCGTCCTAGTTTGATTAATTTTTAAGAAAGTGGACCAACTACTCCCTTCTTCCTGACCATTGAAAGTGACAAGAAAATATTCTTTTTTTGTTTTCTAATTTTTGTTTTCTTTTATGCTCTAATCCTTTTCTTTCTCTTCTTTGGCACGTTAGATCATGCATGATGATTTCTAGTAAAAAAATTAAAATGATTAGCTTAATATAGCTCATCATTAACTACAGTTTGCATATTTTCATTTAAGATCGAGAAAATGAACTCTTCATCTCTATACCTAAAGATTAATTTTCCTTCATATTTATTTATAATTATTCTAACTATAATAAGGAAAAGCATACCTAAGATTAGAGATTCTTCATTGACTTTTTCCATATCAAGGATGTAAAAGTTAGCTTGAAACTAAACATATCAATTTTAATCAACACATTCTCTCCAATAAATCTAGGGTGTTTAATAGATTTATCTGCCAATTGCATTATCATCCTAGTAGGTTCTAGTCCTCTCAGCCTAAATTTTTTAAGCATAATATAAGACATCATATTCATACTAACCCTAATTTTGCTAATGCCTTACTATTAGACACTTATACTATTACAATAAATAGTAAAGCTCTTTGAATCTTTTATCTTCAGTAGTATAATGTATTGGACGATGTTATATTGCCTTCGTTTCATTTGATTTCTAACTCTTCCTCCTTTGTCTCTTCCATATCTACATATTGTACGTTGACTTCTTTCTTCATTTGATTAGTCAAATCCTTCCCATTCCTCAGGATGATTGCCTTTATATATTCTTTAAGATTTGACACTATGTTACTAAGTAATGTCTCTTGGCTCTTTCAGCTACAATAATTTGAGTTTCAAAGCTTTGAATTAAAGCTTCCTAATTCTAAAATCGAGCTTTAGATGTAGATATGAAATTCCTCATCCATTCCTCTAAAATATATCTACTAGTAGACTCCAAATAATGCATTTAACTAATACTTAGCTTGATCCGTTAATAAAAATGGAAACAACCTTCTTTGTATTATATCTTTAGTAGCTCTATTAATCTTAAAGATGTTAAAAATCTTTTAAAAAAATTGATGATGTGTATACATTGACATCTTCATCTAGTAATCCATTAAATTATTTATACTGTAGCAACATTTAAATGACATTTGACTTTATCCCAAAGCATCATCTAACTATACAGCTAGGATAGAGGGTTCAAAGTACCTTGACTGTGGTGAGTTGGAAGCTATAAATAATCATTAGATAAGGAGATGACCTAAAGCAGTAGTATCAACCAAGGTGCCTAGCACGACCATGACCTAAAGCAGTAGTTAAGGAAACGGCATCAACGAAGCAGTAGTTAATAAAACATGAGAGATGAAGGATTCAAACACTAAATATAAGTATTTTAAAAGAGGGTCATTATTCTTTTCGCCATAAAATGGAATTTTTGGGGAAAAAAAAAGGGTTACGTCATTTAGACGATAAAAGCCCGATGCGTTGACGTTTAAGCTTAAGCTAGAATAATAAAAGCTGCACGTGCTCCTTTTGCCAACACCTACAACATTCCTTCATCTGTTTTCCACTTTTTCTTTCTCAATCTCACATTATCACAATCAGCATCAGTCCCTGTAAGGCTCTCCTTCCTCTGTAATCCTATTCAATCTTGTGATCATTGGTTTAATAAGGTCATGTCTTTAAGTTTACCATTTATGCATCTATCTGCTATTCTTTAATCTTATATCCAAACGCATCATTTGATTAATTGCGGGTTATATGTATAGATGGGTTGTACTGCAAGGGACAAGCATGTTCGTGCAAATCGAAAGGTCCGATCGGCGAGACCCGATTTTGAGCCCTGTTGCTATGCATCATCGATATCGAAGTCCGTTCTCCAATCGGGTCTTAAACCTTTTGCTTATAACACGGGTTTGCTCGATCCCAACCATAACAACTCGAGTGGTAATATTGATGAGAACGGGTGGGGTTATTGTACTGAGGAACAATTAGAGGAGATATTGTTGAAAAATCTTGAATTTTTATATAAAGAGGCCATTGATAAGCTTGTTTCTTTGGGTTATGATGAGGATACTGCATTACAAGCAATTCTGCGGAATGGGCATTGCTATGGTGGCATGGATGTGCTGACTAATATATTGCATAACTCCCTGGCTTACCTGAATAATAATTCTGGGAGTAGTGATGGGTATTCGGATGAAACTGAGCTTACTTTTAGTGATCTTCGGCAATTGGAAGAGTATTCCCTCGCAAGTATGATTTGTTTGTTGCAACAAGTTAGGCCACATTTGAGTAAAGGTGATGCTATGTGGTGCTTGTTAATGAGTGATCTTCATGTGAATAAAGCCACCACAATCGAAATTCCCATGCCTAATGCCCCTGGGGTTGGCTATTCTCCTGCACAGAATAGTGTAGATAATGTTGTTGGTAACGTGGTTGATAATGGTGTTGGCGTAGTTGCACCGGCTATCTCTAGATTTCATGGAGGGTGGGGATTTGGAAATGGCAGTGGATCTGAGTTTGCTATTAATGGGTTTTTATCTTACAGTCCGGATCTATCTCTACCAAAGGATGTTGAGTGTCCTAAGAGGTTTAATCTTTCACCTTCTATGAAGTCTTTGTTGAAGAGGAATGTTGCAATGTTTGCTGCTGGGTTTAGAGCTAATTCAACACAGATCCAGATGCAGTCTCAGGCACCACTGCAGGCTTGTGTGAGTGGTTTATCAGGAAGTGCAGCTTCAGTGGTGAATGGTGGTGGAATTCCAGTTGATAGGTGTGAGGACCCTCAGAATTTGAAGAACCAAGATGGGGTTAGTGCAGTCTTGAGTAAATTTCGTGATCTGAATCTGGAAGAGAATTTGGAGGTTGCTGGAGAAGATCAGAAAGATGAAATGATAATGAACTTGGTACATCAGGTTAAAGATTTGGAAAGACAACTAAAGGACCGTAAAGAGTGGGCACATGAGAAGGCTGTTCATGCAGCTAAAAGACTTAGTAATGATTTAACAGAACTTAAAATCTTGAGAATAGAGCGGGAGGAGATTCAGCGGTTGAAAAAGGGAAAACCAACTCTTGATGAATCAACAATGAAGCGGTTGACAGAGATGGAGAATGCTTTGAGAAAGGCTAGTTCCCAAGTGGACCGAGCGAATCTTGCTGTGAGACGACTGGAGACTGAGAATGCTGAAATTAGAGCTGAGATGGAGGCTTCTAAGTTAAGTGCATCTGAGTCAGTGACGACATGCTTGGAGGTTGCAAGGAGGGAGAAAAAGTGCTTGAAGAAGCTTCTGGCTTGGGAGAAACAGAAAACTAAATTGCAGGATGAGATTGCAGATGAGAAAGAAAAGATCAAGGAGTTGCAAAGATGCTTGGAAATAGTTCAAAAAGCTCAAGAAGATGCTGAGGTGCGTTGAGCTTTTGTTTTTTGTTTTTTTTTGGCTTGGCTTATATATTGATGTTCCTTGTTTCGCAAGCTTCTTGATCCCTAAGCTCTGAGCTTTTACACCAATAGCAATTCTTTGGGTTAAATTTCCTCGATCCTCAAATGGCTTATTCATTTAGGTATGATAAAGCTAGTGCAAACCTGTGGGTAATTTTTGTGCAAAGTTGATCACTTATCTTTTTTCAAGCGAGAACTCCTTTTATATAGGAGAGGCAAGATGATCTATACCCTACACAAGAATCAATCTTCTTTAATTGGAAGGTTGCAGTTTGAGGCATGAGTTCCTCCGTCTTATTTCAACAATTGGTTGAGCCACTTCCAAAAAGGGGATTGGTTGAGCCACCTGCTTGAAGAGGGTTGTGTTATTTTTGTGAGAAGTATCATTGGCCCTTGTTGGTCTTAAGTAAGATTGGGAAGTTTCTTGAAGTCCACAGTACTTCGGGGTTGCTTGTGGCCTGTACATTGCGTATCTACGGTTTTGCATCTTGTCGAGTGAGAGACATAAAGTTTGTGACTCTACATCCTTCTGAGCACAAGATCACATGTTTGCATATTGCTGTGGGAGATAAAAAGTTTGCATATGTACATCTTGTTGAGCATGAGATTGCATATATATTAATATTTGACTCGTTGTGAGCGTGAGATCACTTGTTTACAGCTATGTATCTTCGCGAGTGTGAGATCATATATTTATGGCTTTGTGTCTTTTCAAGCACGAGATTGCATGTTTACAACTCTACATTTTGTTGAACTTGAGATTGCATATTTAGCTCTACATCTTGTTGAGTTTGAGATTGCAAGTTTGCAACTCTGCGACCTTTCGAGTGTAAAAACACATCTCTTCGACTTTGAGTCTTGTTAGTGCAAGACTACATGCTTGTGTCTTGAAGAGCACGAATATTTGCGGCTTTGCATCTTGTTTTGTGAGACAAAAAGTTTGTGACTCTGCATCCTTTCGAACACAAGAATAAATGTTTGCATCTTGTCGAGTGTGGGATTGCATGTACGTGCATATGCCTTGTTGTGCATGAGAACGCATGTCTATAGCTCTACATCTTCAATGTGAGACCTTATATATGCGACTTTACATCTTGTTGAGAGTAAGAATGCATATATATTTCTCTGTGTCTTGTCAAGTGCAAGATCAAATGTTTGTGACTTTGTGGCCTTTTTAGCACGAGAACATATTTTTGTGGCTCTGTCTTGTTAAGCATGAGATCGCATGCTTTCATCTTGTCAAGCGAGAGACAAAGTCTATGAACGAAGCAATATGTCTGGAACTCTGCATCATGTCGAGTTGGAGACTATTAGTTTGCGTGTCTGAATTTTTATGGATGCAAGATTGTTTAATAGAAAGTTTATGTATTATAGGAGCATCGAATTTGCATCTTTTGTAACTCAAGATTGCGTATTAATGAGTCTACATCATTTGGAGCAAGAGACTACTTACGAGTGAATTTACATATTATGGGGGCACAAGACTGTGTGCGAACAGGTCTGTATCTTTATGGATGCAAGATTGCATATGAGTGAATCTGCATATTTCATACCATGAGACTACATATTAGCAAATTTATATCTGGGATGCAAGATTGTGTGTGAGCAAAGCTGCATCATGGACTTCTTCGTCCGTAAGCTTTGGGATTTCGGGCTTATAGCAGATCGTTGAACTAGTCTTGATCCTTTGGTGACTTATTCTTTTAGGCCTGAAAGCAGCGTCTCTGCTTCTCCTCTGCTTCTCCTGCGTAAAGACTTGGATGGTAAAGTGAATGCAGGCCTGTAGATAATTATTGTGCAAAGATGAATTGTGCTTAAACCGGAT
>JANKOE010000005.1:20389065-20403124 GCA_026284465.1 Erythroxylum citrifolium
CATGTGCTCACCAAGTTCTTTGTGCCAATTGTAGTGATAATTATGGGAAGAAGGGTAAAGCTAGCTGCCCAAGCTGCCGTGTTCCAGTTGTGCAGAGGATCCGTGTCTTTGGTGCTTGTTCATAGGCCAAACCAAAGTTAAACATACCCATTGCTTTTGATGTTGTAATCACTCATATTTCATGGCAAGCATCTAGTACAATAGGGGTGAATTTTCTCATAATATTGCCGCTTTTTAAAGTCAAAATATTAGTAAAATCAAGTAAGATTTACTTTAGAGGTAAAGTTGAAGACTTATTTGCATTGATCATGCAATTATGAAATACTCGTCACAGCTACTTTCATCCTTAATTGCAATCTTTTTTTTTATATCAATTATGCTCATATTTTTCGTGGTTTATGATTACTATGTAAGTGTTCTTTTAATCAATATTTCATCACGCTAATTGAGGTGGACAGCTTTTTCCGCACAAGTTTCAATCAAAGCATCAAAATGGAATAAAATCATATCAACACATTTATATTTTAATATTTGTAATAGTAAGGATAGTTTAAGAAACCTTAGAAAAGTTATACTAATTCTTAAAATTTTCAATACAGATTTTAGATTTTTTTAATATTTCAAAAAAATTCCGTTTAAATATTAGATAAAATTAACAAAATTCATATAGTATGAATATTAGTTGCGGAGTAATTAAATACTATTTGACATAGTTCTTAAACTAGAATTAAAATAATTGAATTTGATACAAATAAATAATTTATTATAATTATCTTCAATTATTAATTTAAGTCAAATTTAATTCATTCGGGTCAGAGGTAAAAGTTGAGTTGAGTTATCATATTAGTGACAATGATTAGTTCCTATTTAATGTGTGTTTTATCGTTAATATTTAACCAAAGTCTAAGAGAAAGTTTTTCTGGAAAAAAAAAAGAAAACTAGAAGCTCTTTTGAGAATTTTAAAGATTGAGATTTTTTTCAAATCTTTTTCAACTACAGTTAAATTCTATGTCTTGTACCATAATAATAATAACTACAATGATTAATTATGAAAGTAATATTGCTACCAATCTTTTTCCCTAAAATTATATAGATAGAAATTAGTTTTTTTAAATAAAGATAATTCATTGCTGAATTAAATTATATAATAAGTGATATTCAAAATCTATTTGTACAAGTGCTTAGAAATTAAGCATAACTATCTTAGAGCTCTATATATAATGGTAAGTACAAATACAAGCTAATGCTCCCTTGTGTTAACTCAAAAGATAGATTGAGACTTTAGAATCAAGCTTGTCTTAAAGACAAGGCATTCACCAAAGCTGTCACTTTGGAGTTTAGTCAAAAACTTGTTCAAACTAGCATTTATATCCAAGCTGCCATCAACCAACATTATTATGTTCCTTTCTCTCCATATATGATTCTTCATCATGCCTAGGCTAGCTTTAAAGAGGTTATTGTCCGCTTTATGTATTATTTTAGTTGTAAAGGCCCACACCATGATGCCTGACCATTTTGTAGTTGTGTATTGTGTGTTGAAAAGTTTGAGAAACTCCTACCATAGCATATTGGAGAAAGGACACTCAAAGAAAAGATGATTATGACATTCTTGAGCTTCTCTACACAAAACATAGTTATGACAATCAATTGTAAACTTGATTATGTCTCAGTATAGGAAAGTCAATAAGCATCCTGGAGAGAGTTGATAATGATAACAGGCAGGTTTATAACCTCCTTGCTTTACCAAGGATGTTATAAAAGTGATCCCAAGTCATTTCCTTAATCTTGGCCTAATTACTGACCACCTCACCATTGGAATATTTTAGGGAAAGAATTATTCCCTTATGTTTTCTTCCCTAAACAATGTTATAAAATAAGTTAAAAATTATTTTCCCCTTCCCTCAACCATAATATTCTGGACTTTTGTCTCAACTATAAGTTGTAAGTTTGCAAAGTCTAATAATATCTTTTCAGCTTTACATCTTCTTTGGTTCTCAAGTTAGGATCATGTGGATTAGCAAAGAGAGCATTCTAAGTTGAGGTTAAAGCCTTAGTGTTTGTGTTTTATCAAACTATGGGGGTTTGGATTATTCTTCGGAAGTTTCTTGCATTCATCTTTGATGACCTTTAAATTAATCATGCATTTATATCCATAAGTGCCTTTTCAATCAGTATTTAAGCCTTCTCCAATTACTTGACCAAAAAGAGGATGTTGAAGGAGAAAGATAAAGAACGTGAAGGAAACCCTCCCCTTACTCTTCTGTGAGTTAAACATAATTTCAATTGGGGAATGGTCAGAGATTACTGGGGTGTCAAAATGATTATTACTGTTGTAAGTGAATTAAACCACAGGTCATTGACAAGGAATCTGTCCAGCTTTCTCTGGATGAGCCTCTCTCCATATTTGATGGCTACTCCAAATGTATAAAGAGATAGTGAATCTTAGGTCCATTAGCCCTAGGGAAGTAGTGAGGTTGATTAGTTCATGATATCTAAAATGCCCTTGCCTCCTACTGCTTTCTGTCTTAGATGGTTTTATAGTCTAGTTGTGATCTCCTGCTAACAACTAAGGGAACTCTCATTGACTCCAATCATTTGCAAGTTAATCCATAGGCTATTACTTTGAAATTCCTAGTTAATAACATAAATAACAACGATTGCCATTATTATTTTTGTGTACTTTTGCACCAAATCACAATGTACAAATTGATCTAAAAAACTCTAATTCAATAAATGTAATTTAGAAGGGTTAAAAGCCACAATTACTCTAACATTGGGTTGGTGTGAGTGATTGCTCAAAGTACACTAATCTCTTTGCAAAAACCAAAGACCCTTTTTATAATAGTCTTCTTTTATTTTTGTCTCAATGAGACTAATAAAATTTGGCCTTTTTGTCATGAAAATATCCTTTAAGTTCGTCTATATATTTGGGCAATATATACATCTCAAGTTTCATATTACGAAATCCATTAGTGTTTTTTTGGTTTTACCTTTCCTTCTCCTAGTTATATGGTTGCTAGAGTAAGGATCCAAATTGGTCTCTCCTTTTTCTTCTGATTCTAATAATGCAAGTTTAGCTTGGACTGGGGTAGCTTCATTCACATATTCCTTATTCCCTTAGTATGGATTGATCGCGATTTTTTGATATGTGTAGTATTAACCTCGATATTCCGCAAGCGTATGGGTCTTTCGTGTAGTATCTAAGGTATTGACCCCATGAGGAGGATTAATATAATCCTAAACTCTAAGTCTGAAATAAATTGCAGAAATTCAACTGTAACTAAGCTAAAACAATAACGCAATTCAATCAATCAATTCAACTTAAGAATAAATCACTAAATATTAACAAATTAGTAAATTGCAATGCACACACCTAGAATAAACCTAAGGAACTACCAATTGAGAGAAGGGAAATTTTTACCTATCTTTAACACTAACCTATATGTTGAATTATTGATCTTGGACTATCCTAGGGTTGGTTACTCTCTCTCGAGTTATAACCAAAAGCCCTAAATTATAAACCTTAATCAAATTATGGAAAATTGCAACTTCTCAATTCACAATTTATCTAAACTCTAATTAGATCTTAATTTTTTCCCTAGACTATCGGAACCTATGTGAGAACTCTCGTCACACAATTACCAATTTGATTGATTTCTCGTTTGTATTAAATAACCTAACTCTCGTTAGCCCAATTTAATTATTTTTCATTTATTCACCCTCTCAGTCTATTACTGATTTATGAAAATGTAGAAATTAATCACAATGAATCTAATTCACATAAACAATCAGATTTTTATTGAATCAAAGATAAAAATAACCCGAATGTGAGTTTAAACAACCCTCAACATTCATAAATCCTATCTCAATAGCTATTCCAATTCTATGCATAGATAAAAATGGAAATATACTGGAAATAGATCCGAACGAATGATGGAGGCAGTAACGACGGGAAACCTCTTATTCTGGGAAGTACTTCGTGTAGGCTTTTTCTCCACGTCTCTCATCCTTCATCTCTTTCTTAATCTCTCGATGAACTCTCTTGAGGGTTTCGTGATGGTGGCTGATGACAAAGAAGCTTTTCCTCTATTTTGTTATATTATTTATATACTTAATGTGTTCTGGGTAGCCCTAGGTTTTTTTCAGGGTCAAAATGTCTAAAAAATTCCTCAAAACTCCACTTTTCTGTGTGTTTGGGCGTATGCCCGACACAGGCCACAATTATGGGCCACTTATATGCTTTTTGTCACGATCAAGGTAGGTAGGCCACGATCATGGGCCAAGTCTTATACTTCTGACATGATCATGGTAGATAGGCCACAATCGTGGGCCGTTATTTTGATCCAAGTCTCTCCGAAACTTCTCCACTCTTCGCTGTTGAAATGAAACACCAACAAACACATCAAGGTACCTGAAAGACATAATAATTAAGCTCAAATGCTTGTACTAACCCATCAAAACACTTAAACACAAAAAAATTCACAAACTAACACAATTCTACCAAAAATACATACTAAATAATCGAATAAACAGATACATACGTATCAAACTATACCCTAAAACACGATGCATTTCACACTTATCAACATCCCCACACTTAAATGTTTGCTTGTCCTCAAGTAAACAAAACAACAAACACATACTAATTCACACAGCACACAATGCAGTAATGAGACAATGGCTTCAACTTTATGAAATAAATTTAATTTAAAACACAATCATTCAAGTCATTTCAAATCATTAACATGCAAAATCCATGTCTTGGAGCTCTAAACTAAATATACATATTAATCCAGACTCAATTATTAAATTTTTTATCCTTCTCAATCTCACACACTTATTAATAATTCTTTGGTCGTCCAACTCTGTAACTAATCTTAGGTACGTTTTCATGAAAAGTTAAACCATTACAAGTTCGGTAGGTTTTATTTGAAAACACTATATTATTTTATTAACTTTTTATGAACATGAACTTAGTCTTTTTACGCGGAAGCAAACATTGGTAATGAATGTCGATCCAACTCCTCAACGAAATCATATTTTTATTAAGCTACTTAGTTGGAATGTCATTCTAGCCTCTATACGTGATCCGATTACTCAACTATATCACATTCTCAACTGGCTACTAGCTCTATTTATAACCTGAAGGCTATTTGAATAGTTACTTATTTTAAAAATAACAACCTTTTTTTATTGCCTACCTTATTGTTTTAGCTACTCGTTTTCATGAAAAAAATACTAGCAAAGCTACTTAGGCTAAAAGGCCTCAAATTATGAATAAATGTGACAATTTAGAGGGCTATACTTAAACATTAAATCCTAATTAAGTAGTATATTTAATCAAATAATCCTAGTTCACTAATTATGCTAGTTAATAATTCTCTACAACCTATTAGACCATGTTCAAAATTAAATCAATTTTAATTCATCTAAGCCACTCACACATTCACACGATTCACAGAATGCAACCTAATAACTATAATATGCAAAATTCACATTCAAAGAAACACATAACGCTCCCCACACTTGAACAACATATTGTCATCAATGTGAGAAGGTGATAACAAACACACATAAAGACATAAAAATAAAAATAAAGACTAAATTTAAAAAGAAAGAAAGGGTTTAGAATAAGGTTTATGGCAATGGAGGCGGTGATGGAGTTGGAGGTGACAGTTGAACGCTCTAAGCCTCAAAATAGCGATGAATACAATGTATGTCCCAGCTCTGGCATTGTTGGGTTTGGGTCATCTCCTTCATCCTTAGAAATAGGAAGTAGGGAGGAAGGTGACACGAAAGAAAACAAAGACAAAAGGTGCGCAAACCTAGTAGACTCAATAAATTGTAAAGAAAAAGCTAGAATGATGGAAGTTAGTTACAAAGGAGGTTGAAAGCGAGATTAGAAGGATGGCTTGAAGCAGCGAGAAGTACCAAAGGCAAGGTCCGGTGAAAGCCAAAAAGAAGCACCATGCACAGCATGCAACTTGTGAAAAGAAGCTAGAGATTCTCAGTCTACCATAAGTGTGAATAATGAAATTCAAAGTTTATTTAACTAAGAATTTGACAAGGTAAAAAATTAAACTTAGGAGTCGTTTGATTCTACTTCTATTTTTCTGTTGTAATTTTCAATTTCCATTTTCAATTCTTTATTTCTGTTTTTCTTTTAAATAAAAAAAACTTGTTTGGATGTTACTGTTAACGTAGTTGTACTTTTATCACCGGTAATAATTACATTTTAGATAAAACTTAAAGAAAAATTATTTTTAATTAAATAAATTTATTTAATTTCTTATATAACATTTATTAACAAATTATTAATAAAATTATGATATTTTAATAAAATAAATAATTTAAAATTTTATTTATAAATAAAAATTTATTTAAAATTTATTTTAATTATTAAATCAAATTTTATTTTAATATTTATATATTTTAAATTTAATTAAAAAAATAAATAAAAATAAATAATCCATAATTTTATTGATAATTAATTTTAATTTATTAAATATATAAATATAATATTGAATTAAATAATTCATACTTTTTAAGTAAAATTATATAATTAAATAATATATATTTAAATGATAATAAATCTGATTATGAAAAAAATAGGAAACAAAAACTACTTTTTACCGTTTTCATAATTTTTGAAAATAGGAAGAAACCAAAACTAAAAACAACATCTTAAAATTCAAACAAACAAGATTTTTTACTGAATTTAAAAACAAAAACAAAAAATCAAAAATAAAAATGGAAACAAACACCCCTTAGCTAATCATTAAGTTAAATATCACAACACTTATAAAAGAGAGATATTATTGAATAAAATATTTTAATAACAAACTACTTGTTACTAGTATGTTTATGTATTGATGTAGAGAAAAATAATTGTAATAAAATATTGTTCATGATCAAAAGACAATATAAAAATTACAGAAAATTAATATGACATAAATTGATTATAAAAAGGCATAGAGTGTAGAGATTCACACTTTGACAGGTAAAGATGGAGTTTTTAGAAGTTCCAAAACAATTAATTGGGTAAGGAATTTAACTAAGAGATGAAAATAAAAAGAGAGAGGAGCGATTAACTAGAGCTATCTCCAACCAAGCCAAGTATGGAACATTCTGAATCTCGCTACTCAGAGAAGGACATAACTATGTGGCCATCATTCTGTAGCCATTAGCAGTCATCACTACTAAATAAAAAATTGTATTTTTTTTTTACTATGATAGTATGGCCACTGATGACCATAAAACTTTTTCCATCAAACAATTGACTGGATTCAGTGACAAATTGTTTGCAAATAATTTTGTAATAATCGTATTCGTTCAAATACAAAAAGAAATAACCTGAGCAATAATTATTTTATTAAAAATTATAAATAGGGTCTTTTAGTTTAGAAATAAAAAGATGAGAATTGAAGATTTAAAAAAAGATATTATTGTAGATTTTGAAATATAATAAAATTGAAATAAATAAATGCTTTCATAAGAATAATACGGTAAAACTTGTGTGAAGATTTCAAAGGCTAGTTTGCAAGCTTTATGTAAGCTCTTCTAAGACTCTTGAAAATGGATGTAAGAGTTTGATCTTCACTAACTAAAAGTTATTTAATATTGGATTTAAATCTCAAGTTCAATTTAGAGAGTATACTTAAGTCTAATAAGAAACATACCATCCTAAATCTAAATTTGTGACTTTCTTATTCTCTTTAATATTTCTTAATACTATATCATTTAGCATACTTTTGTGATGTACATTAACATACTATGTGTAAGATAAGCTTTATTCTTTTTAACTTGTAAAATTACAAAAGCTTATTGATGTTGAACAAGGATATAGGATTGGTTTTGGACTAGTGCTTGTCAGAAACGTTAAGAAGTTAGAAGCAAACCAATGGACGTGTCAAGATTAGGTCAGGTACCGAACTTATGACACAAAATTTTAAGGATGAGTGAAAATAAAATTTAACATACCTTAGACTTCTATAGAAATATAATTTCACTAACCTTGGGCATATGTGAAAAATAGAGTTACATTATCATTTGACTTCTTACATATAACTCTAATTTATATATACCTTTATTAGGTTTTATGTAGGTGTGTGCTTATGAAGGTTGTTGTTATAATATTCTCTTTATATTGTCTTTCTCACAGTAATAAAAGAAGTTTATCTCCTTAACTGTAACATCCCGGTACCTAGAGGAAAGGTAGTATAGTTAATGTAAGTGAACAACGAGAGTTTAGAAATTCATTTGCATGCTTATGCATATTGTGACATACACATACATGTGAATAATGAACTTTTTGCACATGAAAATAATTGTATATGCATTCATTGACAGTCCGGGTATAATTGGTAATAAATGTGAATTGTTTTGAGAATTTTGGGTTATTGATATTGAAAATTGATTTGGATAGTGAAATTGTTGTTTTGGAATTTTTGGATAAGTTTAGGAAATTTTTCTGAATTTTTTTGGGGGTAATTTTTGGACTAAGAAAAATGCGAAGTGGCAGACCAATTGATAAATGGTAGTATAATTTATTGTCAAATAGCATTGGAATTTTAGATACATGACTATAGGAATTATGGAAAAGTGTCATTCATTGGAAATCGGGCTCAAATGGTTTAGTTTAATAAGTGGATTAGAAGGGAATACATGGGAATTTGACATGTGTACCCCTCCCAATTGTTACTTTTAATAGATCTTTTTACACTCTCTCACGACACTCATCTTTCAAAAGCTATTGGAGTGTTGTTATGGGGTCTTCTTCCTCTCTTCTTCTTCTTCATGGGTTGTGTTTTCCTCCAACACCAAGCCTAGCCATCATCTCTTATTTGCTTCCTTGTTCCTTTGCCCTCTCTTTCTTGTTCTTCATAAAAACCTATCTTTATCACTTGGGAGGTTGATGATCGTGGGTTGTGTGGAGAGCTAGGTATTGGTAATTTTCTTGAAGAGTTTGAAGAGATTCAAGTAAGTTTTGCTTTTAATGTCTTGGTATGGTTCATTTGAAGCTAAAATGATGAGTAATTTGAGATTTGATAAGTTGATATTGCAAAGTTTATGTTTGTGTCATGAATGATGATAAATGTTCATATCTTGTTGTTGTACGTATAGGATGAGTGACAAAGTATATATAGAGGTTTAGAGATTGAATGATTTTCAAAGAGATGAATGGATAAGTGTAAACTTGCTTATGAATAGATCTATATGTTATGCCCTGTTTTTGATTTGTGATAAATTATGATCATGAATTGTATGAGAGTGGTTTATTGAGTTGAATTAGGTAAAGAATGATGAGGAATTGTAGATGTTGAGATTGAATGTTTGAAAATCAGGAAATTTTGCAGCAACATGATCTTGAGTATGCTCCATGTTTTTAGCCATAATTGCTTCTATAGTTGTTCAATTGGAATGATTTTTAGTTTGAATGAAACTAGAGACATTTGGCTCCATTTCTTGTGAAGACTTTGAATTGAAATTTTGTCTTAATGAGTTCCAAATCTTGAGTTGAAGTTAGGATATTGAGTGCAGCAAAAGTTGTGAATGAATAGGTATGTTCATGTTCCATGTTGGGTGTATGAACAAATAGGGACTATGATTTGGGTATGGATGCTTTTGAGCTAAACTTGAGATGTGCATGAAGTATTCATGAACTTGGAAATGATGAATTTTGATTATGAAGTGCTTGGTACATAGGAGCAAGTTATGTTAGGGAGAAAGGATATAGAGATTAGGAATGATAAGATGAAGTTGAGAATGATGAATGAAATGGGTTGAGAATTGAGGGTTTAATGTAATCTAATTGATGTTTGTGTTGTTATGAAGTGGTTTTGTGCTAGAAGAAGTGAATTTGATAAGATTATGGATATATATGATGATAGGATGAGTGTAGGAACCTTGGAAGAGGCTTTGGAGGAGGTTTTTGGTGATATATATCCGTTTAGCGGATCTTATCAGGTGTAAAAATACCCTTGGGTCGATGTATGTCCGTTAAACGGACCTTCTCGGGTGAAATGGGGCTGTTTGGTCGATCCATGTCCGTTAAATGGACATGCAGGTCCGTTTAACGGACGTTCTCGGGACAACTTCAGTACTTTGCATTTTTGACCCCCTTAGAGGCCGAATCTCGATTTGAGTCCTTCATGAAAGTTGTAGATCTCGAAGCCCTCTTTCAAATGGTCCAAAAATGAAAGGAATCCAAAATTTGTAGAAAGAGTTATGGAAATCGCGCCAAACTAGGTTCGGTTTGATCGGGATCTTAAACTTGGTTGCTTCTTTTGACCATAACTCCTTCCCTAGACCTCCAAATGACTTGGTTCTTAAAGCAATAGGTCCCTATCACATTTTCGTACAACTCCATGAAAATTTGTATTAATTGGTGTTGAATTATAAGAGATTGATCAAAGGAAAGTCTGGGAGACAGTTGGAGCAGTGTAAATGGGATTAGTTTTACTGAGTGTACTGCAGTGTTTTGATTATCTCTGGATCTATAGGATTCCAAATGAGGTGATTTTTAAATTGGAGTAACCTAGAGATATAGATCTACAAATTGTTTTAAGAAGTCGAATTATGATTCGGTCTCTAAGATATTGAATTTTTAGATTGAATTTAGGTATAGTACACTGTTTTTGACCAAAAACAGTCCGAAAATGTATGAGGCATACCTTCCAATTTATTGATCCAAATTGAGTGATTTTGGTGGCAATAGAAACTTAAGACATTGGAGTACAATTTTCTAGAAGGAAGTGTTGCTCAATTTTGTCAATTTCCTTATTAGATTTACTATGCAAAGTAGACTCCGAAAGTATGATTTGGAAAATTTTCTGAAGTGAGTCAATAAAAAAGGAATGGAGATTTTAATGCGTTTAGTGAGGCATAA
Source organism: Erythroxylum citrifolium (assembly GCA_026284465.1). NCBI lineage: Eukaryota > Viridiplantae > Streptophyta > Magnoliopsida > Malpighiales > Erythroxylaceae > Erythroxylum > Erythroxylum citrifolium. The sequence goes on from JANKOE010000005.1 coordinate 20,399,954, forward strand.
ACCTAAGTATGAATTATACTTAGTCGAGTTTTCTTATAAGAATGACTTTGTGATGTATTAGAGGGAAGATACCCGGGATTGTCATGAACATGCATTGTCATACACATGTGTGCATTACATGAATAGTTATATTTGTGCAAGTATTAATGTATACGCAATATGTGTGCGACATAATGTTGATATGCAGGATAAGTGTCCACATTAAAGAGTTTCCAGATCTTGGAAGCGATTGCTAATCTGGAGCGTACTGTGAGTAGACCGAGAAGGTCTCTCTTCATTGTTTGTTCTTTGAATTCTTGTATTATTTAACTATTGAATGATTTTGTAAATGTGATTGATTATGTTGGTTTTCGGACAGGAGGTCCGATGATTGTGATGGTTGACTTGGATATTGAAGTGCTACTTAAATGTGAATTGGATGAACTAATTGTATTGAAGTGATTGCTAAGTGTTTTCTGAATGTATAATTGCATGTAAGTAAAAATGTGATTCTCAACTTAATGTTGAATGCCGGACTAAGGTCCGATGATCGATGATATGGGAATGTGCTTAAATGGGATCATGCAAATGTGATTGATGCATTTCATTTGATAAATGCATGAAACATAATAGCAGTTGTGACCAGAGTAGCCACCGATCAGAGCTTAAAGCTCAACGAGTAAAAAAGAACTTCGAGCTCAAAATTGAATTAGAGCCTCAGGCTCAACGTTTAATAAGCCCTGTATCCCCTAAGTGGATAAGGGACAGTTATTAATGAGCCCTATATGGGACAGTTTAGGCACTCGGTCATAACAAAATAACAAATGGAAAATAGGTCTCATGTGCACAACATATACATAAAATGAGTGATTAAATTGTATTGAATGGGACGTGTAAAATGTGTTCAGATAAATAACTTGTATTGAATGAGACGTGTAAAATGTGTAATGATGTGCAGTGTGTTATGTGATTGGGTGAGCCATCGATGATGGTCACTCACTGAGTTCGCAAAACTCACCCAAAATTTGCAACTATTTTTCAGGTTTGATGAGTGCCCCGTTAGACAAACGGGAGTATGCCTACTGCGTACAAGTGAAAGATAGAGGTCGGGATCAGTTCGTGTCTGCATTGTACTTTCTCTTATTTTTGTATCAAATTGTATCTTCTGCGCATACTATAAAATATATATATGAACGATTTTGGAATTTAATAACTTTTCAATGTGGAAAGATTGGTACATGATCTTATAATGCAATGAAATTCTGATTTCAAGTATTTTTGTGACGGATTATGAAGTTTACCAATCTTGTGTACTTATAAGTGTTTTGACTCAGAAATGGGCCCAAGTGGAAAGCGTAATTTCGGTGATTTGCGTAACAGTTGCAATGTTGTTAATGTAAATAGTATGAAATATAGAAGGGCCAATTCTTACAATTGATTTCCGCGTATATGTGCATTGCTTTGTCAAAAAAAAACTATACCGATTTTTTATCGTTTCAGTGCTCTAACACGTCACCCTCCCGGGGCACAAACTCGGATATCACCATCGATGTCAGGTTCAGGTTCTGCGGGAGTGGGGTGTTACAGTTATGGCATTTAAATAATATGCGTATAAATGATATATGTTATTTAGACGAATATATATGTGAATTAAAAAAATATTATTACAAATTAACATGAGCAGAACAAGAAATGTATATTCATATATTTATCCAAAAATTACCATTTCTAATGAATCAAACAGTAGAAACACGTTTTCAAGAAAAAAAGATATAATAGATCAATAGCTTATAATTTAGGAGGGGCCATTTTTATAGCTCAAGAAATTTGAGCAGAACAATGTATTGAAACAAAATTAAAACATACATTACATCATAAAAATATTCAATTATGTTGTTCAAAATATGCAGAAGTACCACAACAATATGGATGTGAATCTAAACAACTTATATATAAATGAAAAACGAAAACATATAAATCTTATCGAAGGAAATGTTATCCTAAGCATTACTATAAAAGAAGACGACCTTTCATCCCTTATAGAAAACAATTTCGAAGATATAAATATAGACAATTTAAACCTAAAAAACAAGATTGTCCATCAAAGATAAAATCTTGTCGATGTTGGTTATGTAAAGAAGAAGGACATTATGCAAATAATTGTCCTAAATGAAAAAATCCAACTAATAATACAAAACAAAAGCTTAATATATTACATTCAGCAATTCAAGAAAATTTAGAACCTATAGAATCTGACTATAATATAGACTCTACAATTTCTTCTATATATTGTTATGAATCACAAATTGAAACAGACTTACCAATTGAATCCAAATACAACCTTTATCCGAGTTCTGATTCAGAATAAAAAAGTAAATACATATATAGATACAGGAGCTACTATTTGTATTGCTTCGAAATAATTATTAAATAATTGGAAGAAATTAGATAAACCTCTACAAATACGAATAGCATATGGAAGTTTTAAATTCATTTGGTATGTAAGCTATTATAACAACATAATTATAGAAAAATTTACATTCTCAGTTCCTTCTATCTATTAACAAGAATCAGGATTACCATTCATTTTAGGCAATAATTTTCTAAAATTTTATAACCCATTTTGTCAATAACTAAATTATATCACGTTGAAAACACCATTCATTAAAGCAATAGATCAAAAATCAATTATAACGACCCGGTACCACATCGAGCCCATGACAACCATCGCATAACGGGGTTAAGGATGCTCACGGTATCCTTAATCTGACTATGCAAGGATAACTGAATATTTATTCTTCTTCTTTTTTTTTAATTTAGGCAGCACAACGGCTGTATTTTAAAAACCCCAAAAGCTGCAAACAATTTTAAGCACACTTCTCTATTCACAACCAACCATAACTTCAGGACTTTAAAATCCACTCCAGGCAATCTCAACTCAATGCAATTTCAACAACAGTATCAAAAGTTCATACATAAAATCTTTTATAAACCACAAGGTAATCAAAAGTTAACTTACAAAATCTTAAAGTGTATCTATATAAACACAGTTCATGAGCCACTAGACAATAAAAGTACAAAATAGGAAACTACCCACGTGCGGTAAACTATCTATAATGCAACCTAAAAGAAAAGACACCTAACTTCACTTAGCAACAAAATGACAAAAAGCAAACTTAGAGAACCAATTCT
>JANKOE010000005.1:20413730-20424353 GCA_026284465.1 Erythroxylum citrifolium
TGATACCCACCCCTATTGGAGGGTTTAGTGGATTCCCAAATATATTGGAATCAATCCATTCCCTTGGGAATGAAAACTCCAAAACAAACATTATTTTTTACTATGATTCCATTCCTTCATCTTGACAAAGAGATCTTAATTTCATGTAAACAGTATGGAATTTATTGCTGTCAATTAGAATTAAACCAAGCAAGTGTTTAGGATTTCTACAACTTCACAAAAATTAAATCAAACAAGAAATAAACATTTTTCCAATGTACATCTTCCCCATAGAAATCAGATCTGAGCAACCTATTGATCTATAACAGAAGCTTGTATCTTTCATTGGCGATTTCTCATGGAAGGCCAAATGATCGAGCAGAACCTGAACCAAAACCCCTTCTTCTTGGTCTTCATTGCAGCCTTCTCATTCACGAAGTCAGCCATGTACTGAACAATAGCCTTATAGAGGAAAGATTTCATTAACTAACTTTTAAGTAGAAACAATGCGAATTCTGAACAAGAAAAATTACATAGTTTTTATAACTTTACCTGAGCACCCAACTTGGCTACTTGTCTCGGTGGCACTTCCAGAGGAGTCTCATCTGCTCTGAAAATTCTCAGATTCGACAAGAACCTGAAGGAAACTGGCAAAACACTAATCTGATTATCGCTTATATCCATTTCTTCGAGCATGTTAAGATTCCCAATGGACCGTGGCAGAGATCTAAGATCTGCAAAATTCTTTCCAACGTTCAGCTTCTTTAGACCAACTACAAAGCACAGATTTTCGGGTATAGACTCGAGCTCATTGAAGCTTACATCGAGCTCCTTCAAATTGGTAAGGTTGCCCATAGTAGTTGGCAATCCTTTGATTCTGTTATAATGTGCTGTGAGAATCTCCAAGCATTCAAGCTTTCCAATTGCCTCAGGAAAAGCTTTTAGTTGATTGAAATCTAGTCTGAGCTCCAATAGCGACGAGCAACTCCCGATAGTATATGGAAGTCCTTCAAGCTCATTGGTTTCCAAGTTCAATTTCTTCAAACTTGATAAATTGCCAATTGTCTCCACCAATTGAGTGAACTCATTTGAGCTCAAATCAAGGTTTGTAAGCTTCTTCAGGTTCCCGAAAGTTGGAGGCAAATTTCTTAATCTGTTTGCGTGGACGTCAAGATCGGTTAAATTGATGAGCTCCCCTATGGAATCAGGAAAATTTATCAGTTGGTTTGAGTGGAGATCAAGTTTTGTTAAGTCTTTCATGCTGCTGATAGTGGGTGGTAGTGCCATTATCCGATTTTCAGACAAATCTAACCCTTTTACAGCAGATAATTTTCCAATTGATACAGGAAGCCACTCAACTTGATCCATCAACCTGCCTTTAAGATCAAGAACAATAGTTCCGCATTTTGCGTATTTTTCAATAATGGCTGCCACCTTCACTAGACTCAATTTCTCAGTTTCTTCTTCACCTATAAACAATTCGATTATATCCGGAAATTAAAGTGTGTTGTTTTTATAAAGCTGAAGCATAACATATGAATAGAAGAGAAGGAAAAAGAATATATCCCTTTTTATTGACAGCAACAAAGCTCATAGTATAAAACTGAAATGTAACGGAAAATCTTATTTATTTGTTAACTATTATAAGAATATCTCTAAACTAATTCCTAAAATCAAGTACTAAATATTATAATCAAATTTGCTTAAAACCTGGTCAATTTGACCATTTATTTCGTAATAATATGCAAGTTTAAATAATTTTCCAACAAGCTCCTCCTTGTCTTAGGAGTTGCAGAGCTTTAATGTCAAAATAATTCATCCTCTTTGTTGCTCAGTTGTTGTTTTTGCCTCTTTATTTCATGACTTGCAAATCTTCTCCATATGCCCAATTTGTCCATTTTTTTGCATTTAATATCAAGCCTTCACTAACATTTTTTTTGTGGGTGATTTGTTTTTTGGCAATGTGGACACAGTGGATATGAATCATCATTGTCTCTGTTGTTGTTGTTGTTGATCTTGTTAAATTCTTGTTTTTGTCTCCTCTTGAATTTTTTTTCTTTGCTAGCAGAGCACCTTTAATGGTTCCTTCTTCTCTTATCATCCTCCTTTGTTCTTGTGCCTGTAGTGCATTTACTAATTCTTCCGAAGACCTGCTTAATAGATTCTTAGCTTCTTCCAATGCAGAAATTTTATATTCATATTTTTCAAGTAAGGTTACAACAACTTTTTTGCACTATTAGTGCCTCAGAAAAATCCTTACATAATAACCTTACCTTGTTTACTATGCCGAGCAACTTGTCGGAGTATTTTTTTAATAGTTTCTAACTCTTTCATTTTCAACATTTCAAATTCTCTTGTCAAATTGAGCACTTGCATACTCTTTGTTCTTTCATTACCTTAGTATTTCTTTTTGAGAAAATCCCAGATATCCTTTGTCGACTCTAGATTCATAATTCTTGTAAATATGATGTTTGAAATAGTAGAAACAAACAGACTTTGTATAACAGCCTAGACCACTCGCCCACAGATATTGTCTGTTTTAGGTTGCCCCTCGGGTCAAACCTCTCACGGTTTTGCTCTTCCCCCTAAGATGCGTCTCCCCAAGGGTGAGAAGAGCACAACCGTGAGGGGCTTGGCCCAAGAGGTAGCCCAAAGCGGATAATATATGTAGGCGGGTAGTCTGAGCTGTTACAAATGGTATCGGAGCCGGTTCTTGACCTGATGTCAATGGTATCAGAGTCGATACCCGAACCGTTATACTAGCTAGGCTGGGCCCTAAGAGGGGGTGGATGGAGTATGAGATCTTACATCGGTTGGAGAGAAAAATGAAGTACGACTTATAAGGGTATGGATACCTTTTCCCCTTATACGTGTTTTCTCAAAGGTGGGAAGAGCAAAACTGTGAGGGGTTTTGCCCAAGGGACAACCTAAATCAGATAATATCTGTGAGCGGGTGGTCTGAGCTGTTACAAATGGTATCAGAGCTGATTCCTGACTCGATATTCCAAAGTAGGACGCTAGGCTCTAAAGAGAGCTGGGCCCTAAGGAGGATGGATGATGAGATCCCACATCGATTGGAGAGGAGAACAAACTATGCCTTATAAGGGTATAGATACCTGTCCCCCATAGACGCGTCTTCCTAAGGGTGGGAAGAGCAAAACCGTGAGGGATTTGCCCGAGAGACAACCCAAAGCGGACAATATCTGTGGGCGGCTGATCTGGGTTGTTATACTTAGGCTTTAGACTTCCTATTTTTCCTTTCTTTGTGCATCTTGATTTGAGTCATTGTAAGATTTGTTGGCAATAGAGACACTTCATAGTCTTCCTCCACTGCTTCCCAAACATCCATAGCATCAAGATGAACTTTCATTCGAACAGTCCAAACTTGATAGTTTTCACCATAAAAAATTGGTGGTGTACCTTGAGAAAGTTGTGTTTCAATCTTCATTGCTTGAAGATGATTGTAGTTCTTGTTGTAATTCTGGGCTATAAATCAGGTTTATATTTTGGTTTCACTCATCTCACAGGTCCGTTTTTTACTGATACCATAGTATTTTTATAAAGCTGAAGCATAATACATGAATAAAAGTCAAGGAAAAAGAATATGTTTTTGGCTTTTTGCTATAGCACATCCCCTTTTTATTGATAGCAACAATTCATTATATAGAGCTGTGTTTATTTGCTATCACAGGAATATCTCTAAACTAATTCCTAAAATTAAACAATAAATATCATAATCAATTTTACCTAAGACCTGGTCATTTTGACCATTTATTTTATAATCATCTCTAAGCTTAAGAAATTTTCCAACAAAACTTTCTAGCGAAGATCAGTACGTTGGATTTGATATTGAGGATGTCATCTGTAAATTAAATCAGTGTGACAATGGTCGATGTTTTTAACTAGTTAAGAGCCAAACGGATTCTGTTGTACCCCTAATCCAAACGTATACCAAGTACTGGACATAACAGAAAGAAGCATACGTAAATACTTTACCTGAAAAGTAAGTAGCCTTTGTCGAAGAACTTTTCATTACGCCTTTGGAGCTATCATTTTGTAGTTCTCCATCTCCCTCTTTCTTGACCAAATTCTGGTCTCTAACCAAGCTTTCTTTCTCGATTTTGTTGGCCGGCAAATTGAAAACAATAACGTCCTCTGGAGTATCTCCAGAAACCAGCATAGAGGCTTTCTGAATAAACTCATCGAAGGTCACAAACATCTTGTCCACTTCAACCAAGTGAAGGGCCTCTTTTCTATGCTCATGGCTTTGAATCAACACAGTGGTCCTTCTCACTTCTTGCAGAAGATAGAAGAGCTCCTCAGGGACATCTCGAGGACGTTCCTGCTTCAAAATTTCCTGAACTTTTTCCTGCTCTTCGCTCTCCGCTGTCTTGATCACGGACATGGATGCTTCGACCTCTTCAATGGAAGGTCTTGGTGGAAGTGATCTGTAGAGCCTCATGATCTCCGCTACTGTTTCTACCAAGGCTGGGGATGGATTTTGATCACCGCTTTTCACTGCCATGACTATTGTTCCACAGAGGAAAACTTCAATGTCTTCGAAGCACTTAGCTATAACCTTTGTTTTCCAGTGTTCAGTCTTTGTTAACCATTGACTTGAATTATGCTGCAAGAGTTACATCAACAAAGAGCAGAGGCAAGAGATTACTAACTTCTGGGGTTAACTTTTGGTTTAATTAGTCGTAGCTTAAGATATTGTTGACATTTTATCAATTCAAAGATGGGTACGGCAAATTACTATGGAAGATTTTAACCAAAAAAAAAATTACTATGGAAGACAAATCAAAGGTAAGAGAACCTATTCATAAGATTGACAAAGTATCAGCATTCTTATCTTATGGATATCGTATGTTGATGATAATCAAAAGATTTGTCAAAAGAAGAAAAGTTTGAACTAACTTCAGTCCTGACATCCTTCGTGACCTATGCATTGACGGGGATATTTCTGCTGTGGCTTGTATATGATCGCTTTTAAGTTGAGTTTTAATCTCGTGCAATGGAAGTGTTCCTGGTATTACTTGATTTGTCATTATTTTGCCGGCAAATGACTACAGTTTTTTCATATATTACAAAATCATTAATATACTAATTAAAGGCATCCATTAAAAAAGATGTATATAAATGCGACGACTCACAGTTGCGGGAACATCATGTTATTAGGAATAGAAATTAAGAGTGATGAACTTCTTCTTGTATTCTTCACGTGGAATATGAATGTTGCGTGACTTTAATTTTATGTTGTTTGTTATTACTCTCTAAATTCAAGCCTCTTGCATGCTTAAAAAATAAAGAGAGTCCCTCCACTAGACTTAATTACATCTATAGATATAGACTCTTCACCAATTTATTATTTGATATTTCTTCACGAACACTTGACCAAGTTAGAGCTTTGGTCAACTTTAAATAAATTGTACTCGTTTTAATACAACAAAATTTAATTTAAGTTGTGCACTAAAATTAAAGTCAAGGTACTAGAAGTGGAATCTCATCAATACAAGAATTTCTTTTTCTTTATATTTGTCTAATGGACTGCCACGTCAACTGATAAACTTAGGTCTGTTGATACAAATGATAAGGCTTATCATACTAGTTGAGAAAATCTCTCACCTTATTGTAATCTACTGGTTTGTAATCATCTGGAATGTTCTATTTACAATGATAAATACTAACGCATATAGCAGGGGAAGGTGAAGCCAACATTCTTCAAGTCCTTCTTTAATCATCTCTTTGTTTCTTTATATGGTGTCAGGGCTCTAGCTAGCCTTGTCGTCAACGATCCCAGCTCTCTGGACATTTTTTTCCTTCTTCTTTGCTCACCCTTGCTACCAATGGTTGCCGACAATACATCAAATGTTAACAATCAACTCATTGCTGCCCTTCATGCTCAAAACAATTCTTTCAATTTTCCCAACCTCAACCTAAAACTACACAGAGACAATTATCATCTCTAGGTCCTACAATTCTCTCAACTCTAGAAGCTTATAACTTAGATCATCTTGTCATGTCCAACACTGCTGCCCCCAAAGGCGGATTCAGAAATTTTTTTGAGTAGGGGTAAAATTTTATTTTTAATGCGGGCAAAATTTTAATGGGGATAAAAAAAATTTGAACGGGGGCAAATTTTATTTTATTAAATAAAAAAATTTAAAATAATAATATTTTTATATAAATTTTTCTGAAACCAATGTACATCCGCCCCTCTAGCTGCCCCAACCCCTGAACTAGTTGACGCTGATGACAACTCAGTTCCGAGTCCAGCCTACACAATCAGCAAGCATCAAGACAAGCGCATGCTCTTATGGATCCGTTCCCGTATAAATGAACTATGTCAAGGACATATAAGTCGTGCCACGACAGCTCGTCAAGCTTGGGTGATGTTGGAAAGGACTTTCAAGCCTCAGTCGAAGGCACGCAGTTTGCATCTCAAAAAGCAGTTGTCTACTCTTGACCAAGGAGAGATGTCTATCTTTGACTGTGTTGAAAAGAAAACGCTCCATTGTTGATTTGCTTGCTTCCGCAAATGAGCCTGTCTCACAGGCTGACTTGGTTCAATATATCCTATTTGGCCTTGAGCCTAAATATGAATCTCTTATGACTTTTTTTGTGTTCTTACTTATACACCTTGTTAGAATGTAACTTGATTTAGTGCTATTGGAAAGTTTAAGTTGTATTGTAATGTAGTAGGTATAGATTACCCGGAGATAATTCAGTATGTTCTGTCAAGTCCAAGCGTCATTGTATTCTTGAATTTGAAACAAATGTATTATGGACTCTCAAGCAATATATGTTCTGTTTTGCAATGAAAGAAGTAGCTTTTTATTGATCCAATTCTATTTCCTCTTTGAATTTACAAGTTCTGTACATGATATTCTGTATTTCTTTACATGGTATCAGAGCATTCTTGATCTTGTAAGGGGCTTGTGATTCAAAAACTAGAAACTCTCTTCACCTCACTCATTCTCGTAAACCTTCACACAAAATACATAACCAATGACTTCTACACCTCCAAACACTGCACCTCCTGTTTTCAATGGCCAAAATTACCAAATTTGGGCTGTGAAGATGAAGACATACTTGAAATCTTTTGATCTTTGGGATTATGCCGATGGTAAGGAAGTGAATCCTTTTCCTACCAATCCCACAGTAAATCAGATCAAGCATCATGCTAAAGAAACAACCAAGAAATTTTGTGCTCTTTCTTGCATTCATTTAGCTGTGGATGATGTGATCTTTACAAGGATCATAGACTATGAATCTACCATAGAAGCTTGGGAAAGGCTGAAGCAAGAGTTCCAGGGCAGTGACAAGACAAGGAAGACGCAAATACTCAACTTAAGGAAAGAGTTTGAGATGCATCGCATGAAGGAATCCGAAAAGATCAAGGATTATGTTGACAGAATTATGAAGACTGTCAATGAGATAAGGCTGTTAGGGGAACAAGTTGAAGAAAGAAGAATAGTGAAGAAAGTTATGGTAACACTTCCTGAGAGATTTGAATCAAAAATCTTATCTTTGGAAGACAATTGGGATATGGATAAGATCACCATCACAGAACTTGCAAATGCATTGCAAACTATGGAGCAAAGGAAGGCTTTTCGAGAAGAGAAGAATCAAAATGAAGGAGCATATGCAGCTGCTCACAAGTTCAAGTCTTCTGGTCACAAAAAGATACTCACATAACAAGAGGGGAAAGGAGAAAGGTGAAGTGAATAGAGGAAGGTTTAAAAGGGACAAGTTTCCTCCTTGTCTTCACTGTCAAAAGACCAATCATATGTAAGATTTTTGTTGGTTTAGACCAAATGTACAATGTAAAGCTTGCAAACAATTTGGTCACATGGAGAAGGTTTGCAAGTCACACTAAAAGAAGCAAGCTCGTGCTCAACCTGCACAAGTTGCTGAAACTTCTGAGGAGTATGAAGAAGAGCTATTTGCAGCTGTGGAGGAGACTTGTGTAGCTGCTCATTCCTTTGATATTTGGTTGGTTGACAGTAGATGCACAAACCACATGATAGTTGATTACTGTATTTTTAAGGATGTTGATCGAAGATATGCATGCAAGGTGAAACTTGGAGATGGCAGATTTGTGAATGCTCAAGGAAATGGTACAATTCTTGTCCAAATTCCTTCTGGAATAAGAAACATATCAGATGTTTTATATATACCCGAAATTGACATGAATCTACTAAGTGTTGGTCAACTACTTGAGAAAGATTACAAACTATCTTTTGAAAACAAAATGTGCATCATTAGTGACTCATCAGGGACAGAAATATTGTCTGTTAAAATGAAGAGGAGGAACTTTCCTATCGAATGGCCTAATGCAACAGCTAGGGTACATGTATGTGTTGAAGACAACACTTATCTTTGGCACAAAAGACTTGGACACACCAACTTCAAATCATTGAAGCAACTCAAGGAATCAAAACTTGTACTAGATCTAAATCCTATAAGTGACTATTCTAGTGTGTGTGGAATATGTCAAATGGGAAAGTTAAGCAAGTCTCCATTTCCCTTGAATCAAGCTTCAAGAGCAAACAACAAACTCCAACTAGTGCATTCGGATGTGTGTGGCCCAATGAGTGTTGCCACAATCAACTCCAGCAGGTATTTTCTTCTATTCATAGATGATTATTCAAGATATTGTTGGGTTTATTTTCTGAAACAGAAAAGTGAAGTGCCGGAATGCTTTACAAAGTTTAAAGTATTAGTTGAAAATCAATGTGGCTTGTCCATCAAGACCTTAAGGACAGACAATGGGACTAAATACACATCTAATGCCTTCAATAAATTTCTTCAAGCTGCTGGAATTCTCCATCAACTAACTGTTATTTACTCTCCTCAGTAAAATGGCGTTTGTGAAAGGAAAAACAAAATCATCATAAACATGTCTCGATGCTTGCTGCTGGAGAAAAATTTGCCAAAAAGTTGTGGGCTGAAGTAGTTAACACTGCTGTATATCTCCAAAACAGACTTCCCACCAAAGCTGTTGAAGGAAAAACACCTTTTGAGGCATGGTTTGGAACTAAACCTTCAGTTGGTCTTCTAAGAATTTTTGGAAGTGTATGTTACTCTCACATTCTTGAAGCAAAGAGAGACAAGCTTGATCAACGTGCAGAGATTGGAATTCTTGTTGGCTATAGTAATTCTTCTAAGGGTTACAAAACTCTGAATCCTCTTGCCAATTAAGTTCATGTGAATAGAAGTGTGAAATTTGATGAAACTAATGTTTGGGACTGGACAAAACAATTAGTCACTTCTTCTCCACAAAATGCACTTGATGAAGGTGTTGTAGAGTAGCAGAATGAAGTTGATGAAGATTTTGAAGATGAAGCTATTGTCAGAGGAATAAGAACACTCGATGACATCTATACAAGATGTAATGTAGCATTGTATGAACCTTCTGACATCAATGAAGCATTGAATTGTGAAAATTGGAGAGCTGCAATGGTGAAGGAGCTTCCAATGATCAACAAAAATGAAACTTGGATCTTAGTTTCTAAACCTACTGATAAGGAAGTAATTAGCCTGAAATGGATTTTCAAAATTAAACTCAATCCGGATGAAACAATCAACAAGTTTAAAGCTAGATTGGTTGTCAAGGGGTTTGCTCAAAGGCATGGGATAGATTTCAATGAAACCTTTGCTCCAGTTGCAAGGTGTGATACTATTAGAATGCTTCTCTCCATTGCTACACATCTTAAATGGCAAGTTTTCCAACTAGATGTCAAGTCTGCCTTCCTAAATGGCATACTTGAAGAAGAAATTTTTGTGGAACAGCCTGAGAGGTTTGTAACCGATCCTAACAATGTTTACTTATTGAAAAAGTCCTTGTGTGGACTCAAGCAAGCTCCATGCACATGGTATGCAATGATTGATGAGTATCTTTTGAATTTTGGATTTAAGAAAAGTTGCAATGAAGTCACGTTGTATGTCAAACTTTATGGAACTGAAACATTGGTGGTTTCAGTATATGTTGATGATCTTTTGATAACTAGAAATAACCTGAAGGCCATAAAGGATTTTGTAACTATTAATTTTTATTGTTATTTTGTAAGTTTATTATTTGTGTAACTATTATTAAATATTTATTATAATTATTATAATTAAAAATTAAAAATTGTTAATCACCATTGTAACTTATAATTATTATTATTATTTATTCACTTTATATTATGCATGCACGGTTGTGAATTATTGGTTACAACTGTCCGTTTTATTTACTAATTTTTATGGTTATGTTTATGTTATTCTTAATTATAAATTATTATTAATTTATTTATTCCGTTAACTTTTAAATATAAATGCTAACACAAATCTTCGCTAATCAATTGGCAGCTGCCCAAATCTCAAATGTAATAAATTTTTTTAATAAATTTTCTGTATTTATGCGTCAGTAATGAAAACCTATCAACCCAACTAATCAATAAATCAATCTCTTTGTCCATCTCTTCTTGTAATCTTTCCTGCTTTCTTCAATCTTTCTCCAGTAATTATTATTATTAATTGTTGATTATATAACAATTATGAATTGAAGTATTTTCTATTATCTTTTGAACTTTGAATTTATACAAATAACTAAGGAAGGATATGCTATTTAAGTGCCTATGTATGTGCCTAGATTTA
>JANKOE010000005.1:20712737-20732760 GCA_026284465.1 Erythroxylum citrifolium
AACCTTTTTAATCTAGCGATTGATTGAATAAAAACACAAACTAGTTGCGCACCTAGCTGTCTAATTAAACAATCAAACAATTTATCAGAAAAATAAACAAATAAGCACATATCACACCTTTTACTTTGCCACATAATCTTCTATCAAATATTTATCTAACTGCATCATTTTTCATGAATTTTGCAAATAAAAGTAACAAAATGCCCTTAGAAGAGGGGCTCGAGCCTGAAACTGAAGGTAGAGCTAAACAACATGAACTACTGTGATCTTGTTCCTAAATGTTGTCCTTTCTGAGTTGATACTCATTAAACAATTAACATTTATTAGCTCATGAGCCCAATCACAATACAACACATTGTATATAAAATTAACCCCCTCCATCTTATATCTCAGGTCCAACACAGATAAAACTACAACAACCCAGCTTCATCACCTATTATGTCATAACCCGAATAACCTTACTAGAATCAAACACCCAATCAATAAAGCTTTCTTTATCTCTCTAATACGTGCTTAATTGTTGATACATTTAATCTATTATACTTAGTGATTAATGTTCTAAAATGCTTAAGACACTCACTTTAGTTCATATTTGATGTTAGGTACAATTTGGAAGCATAATAGCTAGAGTGAGCCAAACTCATTGACTCATTTTCTTAAGATTCACACTCAGCTGTCTTCATGGAGCAAGAAGGAGAAGGATTATAGCAAAAGGAGATAAGAAAGTACCAAAAGGAATGAAGAATGGCAAAGTCATAACCATGAGATGTATCTCACGACCATAACAAATAGGTCATGGCTATGAGAGTCTTCTCACTCCCATGACATGTCATGGCCATGTTATCACGCTACATAGGACTTGCACTCACGAGTGTGACACACCAAGTCACACCCGTGACTTTGTCACCTGTCCACCTGAAAAACCTAGTTTTGACTATAAATATAATATATTATGACGACAGAAAAAACAAGCTCGGATATTATTCATTCTTCTTCAGTTTTGGGAACGACGTAGGCGATTCATGGATATTTCTTAGAGATTCATAGAGAAGATGGAGTGCTAAACTTCTCAAAGCTAGTTCGGAGGTGCAATCGACACCAAGGAGCACATTAAACAAATCATCTTTGCATATCATGTTCTTTCCCTTTTACGGATTGTTTACGTTATCTTGTGTTTCTTGAATTAGGTATTGTATTGTTTTTCATGAAAACCCATTGCTAGAACTTTGAATACGATACGTAATAGTCGTATTTGAATTCATTTGTGTCAACTAATGGTATTAAATTATTAGGGATAACATAACCTAGGTTA
The DNA here is from genome assembly GCA_026284465.1 of Erythroxylum citrifolium. Classification (NCBI taxonomy): domain Eukaryota; kingdom Viridiplantae; phylum Streptophyta; class Magnoliopsida; order Malpighiales; family Erythroxylaceae; genus Erythroxylum; species Erythroxylum citrifolium. The sequence goes on from JANKOE010000005.1 coordinate 20,714,050, forward strand.
AATAATCCGAGATTGCTTAGATTAATCTGCTGTTCTCACTTATAACGCAATTGTCCGATTAAACTTAAAGAGAGCTCATCTTAATTAACTACAACATAAGAAAAAATCGGGATTAGCAGAGCTTGTTATTAATCTACGATCAATAATCCAAAGAGAGATGTGAAGATTATAATGCAATGACGTATGCTAAATTATGTGTAGGCCGAGATTAAACCAAAGAATCGAATTTTAAATCAATTGTCAATTTTCTCACTTTTCTGCTACTTGATTTGATTTTTTTTATATATTTAATCTTACTTTGTTTTCTAATTTGCACCAAACCTAAATCCCCTTGTTTTACATATACATATAATTTAGATAAGCAATTTGATTTAATCTATATAGAATCAACCTAGACTCATCACTGTCTATAACCTTAAGTCTAGTTATTTTGTGTAGTGTTACAACGTGCTACATCAATTTTGGCATCATTGTCGTGGATTAATATCCATTGCTTTTTTTAATTTATTTGTTTTGTTTTATTTTTATTTTTGATTAACTTCTTTTCTTGACACGATCTTCTCACTCTAGTGAATTGAAATTTGACCCAGAAATTGAAAGAACAATGCAGATTGAGAAGAAGAGTTGCACAAAGTTATGAGGATTCGTAAACATCTTATAAGAGAATTGATTCTTCACCAAAAATTCGAATAGCCTTAGGTTTGCTTTCTAGTTCTTCTAGTGATTCCATTTCTAGAATAGATTCTAACACGGCAAAGAAAAATAATAATCGCACTCTTAAGCAATTGGTTGCTCCTGATTTTAACCATCAACCTTTGTACATTTATTTTCCTAGTGTTGATGTTGCTTTTGAGCTTAGATCTAGTATAATTCATCTTTTGCCTACTTTTTGTGGTATGCAAGGTGAAGATCCTGTAAGCACCTCACGAAGTTCCACTTAGTTTGTTCTAGCATGAAGCTAGTTGAGGTATAAGAAGAGCATATTAAGTTGAGAGCATTCTTATTCTCATTGGGAGACACCATCAAGGATTGGCTTTACTACTTACCCTCTAGAACAATCACTAGTTGAAATGAGATGCAAAGACTTTTCCTGGAGAAGTACTTCCCTACCTCTCGAGCTAAGAATATTTGGAAGGAAATGTGTGCAATTCAATAGCACTATGGGGAGATTATATGAGTACTGGGAGCGTTTCAAAAGGTTGTGTGATATATGCCCTTACCATCAGATCAGCGAACAACTCTTGATCCAATACTTCTATAAGGGGCTTCTACCACAAGAAACAAGTATGATAGATGCAACAAATGGAGGTGCATTGGTAGATAAGACACTTGTTGAAGCCAAAAATTTGATTTCCAACATGCCTCTAAACTCTCAACAATTCAACATTCGAGAGGACCCCAGACCGTTAAAAGTCAGTGAAGCTAATATTGCCATATTAGAGCAACAGATAGCTGGGCTGACACTTTAATGAGACAAATTGCCACAAATGGTGCTCAACAAGTTAAAGTACGAGGAATTTGCACAATGGTAGGACATCCAACTAATATGGGACCAACCTTGCAAAAGACATTCACGAAAGAAGTGAATGCTTTTAGAAGTTTTTCCGATCAACCACAAAGGAAGTATAAACCTAGCTACCCCTGTGCACACAATTCAAGATGGAAGAATCCTCCATTCAACAATTATGGGCAGCAAAGACAAGAACAAGGCTCCTGCCAACAACCATATCAAAGACAAGCTCAACCATCAAGCTTTGTATCTTTATTGGAAGACATGATGAAAACATTGACTCAAAATACCACTCGGCTTCAAAATGAAGGCAAACAATTCCAACAACAAATAAGAGCTAGCATTCATAATCTAGAGAATCAATTGAGTCATATAGCTATTATTGTGAGCTAAATGGAAAATTGGAAACTTCCTTCTCAAACTATTGTAAACCCGAAAGAGAATACAAGTGTTATAACCTTGAGAAGTGGTAAAGAAATAGAGGCTAACTTACCTCCAAAAGAAGTTGAAATGGGAACTAAGTTAAATTCTCAATCTCTTGTAATTAAAAATTTTACTAATACTGTACCTCCTTTTCCTAGAAAGTTTGCTAAATCGAAGAAAGAGGAGCAAGGTAAGGAGATTTTGGAAATGTTCAAAAAGGTAGAGGTGAACATACCTTTAAGTGATTCCATTAAACAAGTTCCACCATATGCCAAATTTCCCAAGGAATTAAAGTAAGTGCAGGAGAAAATGTGTTCGCAGTCATTCAAAGAAACCTTCCCCCAAAGTGTAAGGATCTATGTACGTTTACAATTCCCTGCAAAATAGGTGATACTAGATTTGAAGAAGCAATGTTAGATTTAGGAGCTTCAATTAATGTCATGCCATATTTTATTTACACTTCATTGAATTTGGAATCTTTGAAAGAAATGCTTGTTATAATTCAATTAGTAGATAAATCTAACGCTTATCCTGAAGGGGTTATAGAGGATGTCTTAATGCAGGTTAACGAAGTGTTTTTCCCAACTGACTTTTATATGTTGAACATGGAGGGAGAACCTTTGTCTAATTATACACCAATTCTTTTGGGTCGACCATTCTTGAAAACATCAAAGACAAAGATTGATGTATATGCAGGAATATTGAATACTGAATTTGATGGTGAAAAAGTTCACTTTAATATTTTTGAAGCTACGAGGTACTCTAGTGATGTTCATTCTATTTTATCCATTGATGTTATTGATTGTTTGTCTCAAAAAGTCTTTGATATAGAAGGTAAAGATGAGTTAGAACTCATTCATTGTATGAGTTTACAGAAAAACACTTTGCAAAATTTTAACTTATTCATTATAGATGAGATGGAAGAAATTATGCTAACATTGCAATCACTCCAACCAATGCAAAAAAAGGTATGTATTTCTAAATATTGAACTGCTAATATCTCGTACGAAATCTTTACCTTTGGTTTTGCACTATCTACAATTAAACTGAAGCAATCACCAGAGACCTTACCATCTGGATGAATCACTACTTGGAATAAGATGTCAAGAATTTTAAAGTATGAATAGGTCCCACAATAAAACTTGAGCCCATTTTAAAAGTAAATATTACTATTTTTAATCACGTTAAGTCTCTGCTGTCTATTTTTTTTTCGTTATTTTCAAAAAAATATTCGTTAAAATTTTCATCATATAATATTTAATTAAACATCTGGATATAACGAAACGGTAAATTCTAACTCTCATTTAATTTTGTTGTTTGGACTTTGGATGCAGATAAGGTTAGTGAAAGTATCTAAAGCAGAACACGTATATGACATACCTCTTTAGCCTAACTCCCCCCTCTCCTTCCTCGCCTCTCTCACTCTCACACCCTTCTACTCAGTCATGGCTGCTAGTCTATCCACCCTTCTAGACGTCCACTTTTTAGTCCCACAAGCTGATACAAAGAGAAACCCTTTTATCACTACTAGGCAAAAACCAAATAATAGGAGACTAAACATTACTTGCAACTCGTCCAAATCTTCTTCAAACCAATCCCAGACTCTGTTTGAATCACCAAATCCCAGTAGTCCCTCTTTGTCCGACCAACTCAAGCCTCTCTCTTCGACCACCTTATCCACGACCAATGACTACGACGCCCAACTCTTGTCCAAACCTAAGTCTATATGGATAAACCCCACTAAACCCAGGAGGTATGTGCTTTCATTACAAAGACAAAAAAGATCTCATTTTTCTCATAATCCTGATGTTAGAGATTTCAAACGCTTTGCTCGGAAGCTTAATGATAGTGATTATAGTGAAAGTTCTTTTATGTCAGTTCTGGAACAAATCCCATATCCAGTAACCCGAGAAAATGCTCTCTTGATACTCAATAGCTTGAAGCCCTGGCAAAAGACTCATCTTTTCTTCAAGTGGATCAAAACCCACAAGTTGTTTCCTCTGGAAACTATATTCTACAATATCACAATGAAGTCTTTGAGGTTTGGTAGGCAATTTGAGCTCATTGAAGAACTTGCAAATGAGATGGTAAGCAATGAAATTGAGCTTGATAACATTACTTATTCTACAATTATCACTTGTGCGAAAAGATGCAATAAGTTTAATAAAGCTGTAGAGTGGTTTGAGAGAATGTATAAAACTGGTTTGATGCCAGATGAAGTTACATATTCCGCTATCTTAGATGTTTATGGTAAACTGGGCAAGGTTGAAGAGGCTTTGAGTTTGTATGAAAGAGGGATAGCTAGTGGATGGAAACCCGACCCTGTTACATACTCTATATTGGCAAAGATGTTTGGTGAATCTGGGGACTACGATGGTGTCAGATATGTTCTGCAAGAAATGAAGGCTTTAGGAGTGCAGCCAAATGTCATTGTCTATAATACCTTGATAGAAGCAACAGGCAAAGCAGGGAAGCCTGGCATGGCAAGAAGCTTATTTGAGGAGATGTTGGATTCTGGCTTAACTCCTGATGAGAAGACCTTAACTGCTGTTGTCAAGGTTTATGGGAAGGCTAGATGGTCTAAGGATGCAATGGAATTATGGGAAAAGATGAGGTCAAACAAGTGGCCAATGGATTTTATCTTGTATAATACATTGCTGAATATGTGCGCAGATCTTGGCCTGGAGGAGGAGGCTGAGAGATTGTTCGAAGATATGAAAGGATCAGAACATTGTAGACCAGATAGTTGGAGTTATACAGCAATGCTAAACATTTATGGTAGCGGAGGGAAAGCTGATAAGGCAATGCTGTTATTTGATGAGATGTCTGAGAGGGCGATTGATCTCAATGTGATGGGCTGCACCTGTTTGATACAGTGCTTAGGTAAGGCTAAGAGAATTGATGATTTGGTTAGAGTCTTTGATCTTTCAGTAAATAAAGGGGTTAAGCCAGACGACAGGCTCTGTGGTTCCTTGCTTTCTGTGGTATCACTATGTGAACAAATTTCAGATGCCTCTAAGGTTCTTTCTTGTCTGCAGAAAGCAAATTCTAAACTAGTTGCCCTTTTGAAGTTGGTTGAAGAAGAGCAAACCAACTTTGAGACTCTTAAATCAGAGTTTAGAGATGTAATCAGTAACGCTGTCGTTGAGGCACGAAGACCCTTCTGTAATTGCTTAATTGATATATGTAGAAGTAGGAATCTTAATGGAAGAGCACATGAATTGCTGTATCTGGGGACCCTTTATGGGTTATACCCAGATTTGCACCACAGAACTGCAGATGAGTGGAGCCTGGATGTTCGCTCACTGTCGGTTGGTGCAGCACACACTGCACTAGAAGAGTGGTTGGGAACCCTGGCTAAATTTGTTCAGCGTAACGAGGCATTGCCAGAATTATTTTCCGCTCACACTGGTGCAGGAACACACAAGTTCTCTCAAGGACTAGCCAATGCTTTTGCTTCCCATGCGAAAGGCCTTGCAGCACCTTTCAGACACAGTGAGAATAGAGCTGGTTCTTTTGTGGCAAACCGTGAAGATTTAGTAAATTGGGTACAATCGAAGATTCCATCTGCTCTCTCACCATGAAAATGAAGAGAAAATAATTACACAACCTTGTGCTGTTGATCTATAAAGAGCATTTTCTTTGCTCAACTTATAAGAATTAACTTGTGTTTTGCTTCTCCAGTATTGAGATTTTCTTTTTTGCTCTGAAGCAGAATGCTTTACCCACTCTCATTGAAGCACTTTGTAACTTGTAGTCTTATTTTAATACGCAGACAATAAGTTCTCTTATATGTCCATTTTGCTTAGGAAAGTCTCTTGATAGTTTTGCTAGCAAGTAAAAGGGAATATGTGGTTCTAGTTTTTCAACGTGATAATAAAAGGCAAGTGAAGTTTTGGTGTCAGTAATGGTTTATTGTCAAATTCTGCAATAACTAACTTGTACAATCAAACTACTGGCTTAAATAGGCGAAAGCAAAGTTACAAGAATTGCAAAATGAAAATTCCTTTAGATCGCATTGGTGGAAATCCACCTTCAAAATTACAAGAGCTCATCTTTGACCAGGAAATGCTAAAGTTCAGTATACCCCCACTAAAAACTACAGACACTATCCCACCCTTTTGGCTTTTAAGTTGAAAAGGTAAGAAAAGGAGGCACCTATCTAGGGAGAGAGACTCCTCCACCTATATATAAATAAGGAAAAACACAAGTTTAAAGGAAAGGAAACAAATACTTCATTTTTCTTCTTTTGCTTCTTCAATAGCTAAAGCTTTTCTAAAAATATCCCAATCTCTGGATTTCTGCAATCCCCCGCCCTCCAATCGCAACCTCTCTCATTTTCTCTACCCTCGCTTCTACTCAACTATTCATGAGTCATGACTAACCACTAGCATTAGTCTCTGCCAGTATCATCTGACTTAACCCTGTTAAATGATATCTCAACCTGAGAAAAGATGACTCCTGAAGTGTGGAGCAGTGACAGAATACAACAGCTGCTTGCAGGAAATGGTGATTCAGAAATAGAACAGCTTTCCACTTGTAACAGGAAGCTCCACTAATTCAGATATTGTCTGCTGTGGTTAAAGGTATTTTCCTGATGACTTCCAGATTCTTCCTTCAAGCGATATCACCATAACAGTAACATCGTCATGATACTTTCTCCTGTCACCTTGTGGGATGTCCAGTAATTCATGGAAATCCATCCCTTCAGACAACCAACAGAAATTATAGATCACAGCAACAGTATAAGAATCAACTAAATAATTCAAGAAAATGATCAAACATAGACGTAACAGAATTTGTAAATCTTAGCTGAAGCCAGTGGTAAGTTCCAACCATATTTACAATCAAACGCTAGGTATATAGCTCAAACCCAATAGGAAATCAAGAGAACAGAAGAAAATTTGGGCACGAGTTTGAAGCCCCTTGAGCTTCATTCTGAGGTGTAAAAATAACTTCCAGACAGACAATAACTAAATAACCATATTATGACAAGTTAAACACATCAGCTGGTAGTTCAGCAAAGAAAATATTGATGTTAGCTTTTTCAGAAATTATAGCTCCCTTTCACACATCAGAACATGCATTAAAAGCCTCCAGAGCAGTAACTAAAATTTGATTTTCTGCATTTGGTAGGCATCATACAACTTCCTACTAGGCTACTACTGAAATTGAGAGTATGTAAATCAAGAAATTCAATCAAAATCTGAGTGTATCTAAATCAAGAAGAGAGCAAAGATTACCAGCTTTCTTGGCTGCACGAGAAAGAAGCTCCTTTATCAGGTGCTGTGCAGGGTCTCCATCGGGAAATTTCTCCATGAAACTCTCAACATGAGAGACCACCTCTTGATTAGTCAAATACTGATACAAACCATCAGATGAAAGGACCAAAAACTGATCCCTTGGACATAATTGATGGTGACAAAGAGAAGGTGAGCAGCTTAAGTATGGAGCAGTTCCAATATATTCATTCCTGAACATCTCCAGCAGTACATCATTCCACTTAGGCTGCAAAACCACGAATATACCATCACACAAGTTATTGTCTGTGGAAAAGCAGGTGGATGCTTCCTTATTTTCTGCCGCTAGAAAAACTCTAACAATGTTCAGCTAAAAACTACCCCTTTGCACCATTGTTTGTAAGAACCTTAAGACCACTGCACATCTGTCTCTAGCAAGTGACAACCAGTACAAAATTTACAAGCCTAGAAATAAAGCAATTCCATATATTTGCAGTTATAGCATCTAACCAACCTAGATATCCATTCTCATAATCTAGCCAACAAAAGTTTCACATTTCATTTATACTTAGCTAATCATATGTTGAACATTATTGTGTATATCTGAAGAGCAGGGAGAAAGCATATTTAACGCAACAGGATTTGTTTTGAAAATACCCAAAGCATATTTCATAATACGACCAAACTGAATCAGAAAGAGAAACAATGATGAGAAGATTACTTGAACGTCAGTGTGTACATTTTAAATTGGATTCCACAAACAAAAGAAATAATGCTTCTTCAGCGAGAATGTCTTATATTAGAACGTAAAACATATGCCTCCTTTTTCCTTGATCATTTTAACATCAAATAAATAAATTTTGATAGCAAATTCTTTTAAAACACATTAGCAATAGGTTTAAAACACAAAACCTGTTTAAGGAATCCTGCACCAAATGCTCGAGTAACCTTCAAACGGCCTTTCACCCTATCATTTACAATACATTGGCTATCATCAGGGTGTTCATTCTTTATTCTTATGATTTCCTGCAAATTTTCAACTTATCATCATTACCATAAGCAAATCTGATGCAGGAAACAGATCTACAGATAAAAAGATGCCATGGGACTCAAAGACAAGAAGGGAACACTTCAAGAACGATGCCAACATAACGAAAGAGCAATGTCTCATTTATGTAATTGAGATGTAAATGAATGTCATAAACCTTCATGCTTCCAGTCTGAGGCCTTAGATTATGCAAGAGAGTCTTAGAATATTTAATTTTTCTGGGCAAGATAATCATCGATTTCATATCATTCTCTCATAGGCATATGCATTTGTCCTTAATAAGTCAAGAGGGGCAAAATGTAGAGTATCAGGAATGTTCATATGTGACATATAAAGATGGTAATTATGACGGTCTACATGATATAGGATCTGGAGGCAATTGTTTCTTGCAGGCTGAGGTATTCAACTATGAGAAAAGACAACCTCTCTATTATCCATTCTCAGCCAAATCCAACTATCATGCATGCCTGTAGAGGAAATTATTCTTATTCACTGATGACCCCTTCTCTAAGGACTAAACATTTATTAAGCCTAATCCTTCAGTTCTTTTCTTTGAACATATTTAACAACATAAGCCAATGTAGAGCAAAAGTTGTATCAAATCTAGGACAAAATATTCATCGCAAGTAAAAAGATATAAATCTAATACAGCGATAATCACTGTGCAAAGTAGATAAGAGAGCATCTCGAATGCTTTCAAAAAATGGGAAAGAAAAGAAACTGCAAGAATGTCAAAAAAAAAAAACGCATAATTTTTGGACGCTATCAGACAATCATTACACCAGCATTAAGTCCCTAGACTCTTTCCTCTGTCATTTCCATTCAAACCTCTATTCTGTAACATTTAGATCTTATCTAGAACTTTAAATAAAATAAGTATCTTTAGGAAGTTCAATATTAGATGTCAAAGAAGGTATTCTAGCATAGAAGCAGGATATGAACCACTGTGTTTGACAAAACAAGGTTCTAGTCAGTAGCAGCCCAAGCTACCAAGGCCAAATACTACTTCTAGATAAATTTGGCAGGCCACTGTGCATGCAACAAGAATCAATAAGATAATTAACCGTTAGAAGTTAGATTTTAACTTGTTGTAAAAAGATGAAAAAAACCAATCAACACTAACTCCTCAAGAGCAGTTTTTTATCAAGCATTCCCAAGGATTTAAGACTTACTTCTTCCATGCTTGTGCTATGATCAGTTGATAGTTGTAAAGCAGTTAATTTCATTGCCTGACCAGGACACTCAACTATCCCCTCCATGCTCGACCTGTTATCATCCACACTAGAGCCAACACCTTGAGGCTCATATTGAGCCACAATGGCCCTGCTATCACCAACATTCATCACATAGACATCCTCGTCTCTCATTAGTACAACCAACAAGCATGAACCCATCAATGCCAACTCTGGATTTGTATCAAGTACCTTATCTGTCATATCCAAGTATCCTAGTTCAGTCACTTCTAAAGCCCTTGACAATGCCCCCAAAACTAACTGATGATCCACAGGTCCCACCTTCCTCCTCTTCTTCAAAACTCTCTCCTCCGCTCTATTGCAATCCACTTCCACCTTCTCCACTTTTCCCTCTAATCCAAATTTCCATGGGAACAGCTTCCTCTCCTTGTGCCGGGTTAATCCTTGCTTCAATTTCGACAACAGCAACCACCTTCTGCTGACAGCAGATCCAGCATTGCCTACACTAATCGCATCATCAACAGAAAAGGCAAATCTTTCAGAACCAGAAAGATCAAGCCCATCTTCAGGATCATCCTCAGCAAGAAACTCCCACAACATCCTTCTCTGCCTGTTTTCTGTCCCCTCTGACTGAAACGTTACTCTTTTAGCTCGCTCCTGAGGCACCGAGCTAGACTCAGGTCCAACGACTGAACCATTCTCATCACTCGCAGAACACATTTCCACGGATTGGTTAGCTCTAGCTACAGCTTTATCATCATTCTCCTCAGTTGACACTCCGTTTTCATTTCCCCTAGACACTAAATTGGATTCATTTCCACCAATATTTTGACCACTCTTTTCCACGCATGGATTGCCTTGACTTTGAAAATTGCTCTCCTCTTCAACCTCCCAAAACAAACCCTTAAGCTCATTATACACAGCCCTATAAAGATTGCGCATCAGGAACTCAGGCGCATCAGGACCGTTGAACCCATCATAAATCCCAACAAACAACCATCCATGCTCCTCTGAAACAACCACATGCACTCGGTCCTCTCCTGCCTTCCCCAACGCCCACTGCACATTACTCTCGTCTCTGCTCTCTCTCTCCTCTCCGGACCCCTGATTCTCTCTCCGGTTGACGAAATTCAAAACCGGCACCACCCAAGGCTGCTTCTTCTTTTCCGACAGGTTCCTGTATATCGCCTTCTTAATCTCCGACATGCTGCCTTTTCTCCTCTTCTTGTAGAGCCCGCCTAGCGGCGCCGAAAAGTGCACGTTGTCGGCGGCGGTAGAGGCAGTGCCGGAGTTCGCCTCCAGGGGGCCGGACAATGCGCCGCGCTCGATGGGACCGGATAGGAAGAAACCCTCGCTGCCACGCGGCACCGGTTGCAGCGGCAAGGCAGCGAACGAGGCCGTACTCTCGAACCCATTCACATTCACGATGTTGTTACTATTGTTATGAGCACTGCTAGTGCTGGTAGCAACAAAGCCACAGGTCTCAGTGGCATCGTCGTAAATACCGTCGAACTGAAGGACAGTCCTGGGCGTAAAAGAGTTGGCACTAACCGACGCGCCGGATATGGCCTTGAATCCGGTCTCCGAACCGATGGGTCGGGAAGGGGAGAATCGGAGGGAATGAGAAGGGGACAAGAAGCGATCGGAGGGAGTTGGGGAGAGGAAGCGGTTAGAGGATCGGACGTAGCAGAAGGAGTGACCTAGGGTTTCGTCTAACGGCTCAGAGGCCGCGAAGATGAGGTCCGGTTGCTCCGGTGGTTGCTGAGTCCTTCTCGCCGGTTTGATGCAAGGGAAGAGGGAGGAGAGTCCACTTCCCATGTGTCACATTTGACTCCGCCACCTTCTGTTTGGACGCCGAAAAAAGGAGAGAAACAAAAAAAAAATTTAAAAAAGAGTAGAGAGAGAGGGAGGAGGGAGAGAGGGGAAGAGCTTAGCAGTAAAGAAAAGAGAAAGAGAAGAGTCAGAAACGGTAGAGATGAGTTCAATTTTATAAAATGGAAGAGTGTGAGACTGAGTATAGTAGTATACTATATAATATAGATATTGTTATTTAAAGTAACTCAGAAATATTTTAAAAGTTGGTGTTTGGGCGAAGTTGTTGAGTCTTGGTTGACTAATTAGTAATTACACCTGGCGGTTAGCAAATTTTGTTTAATTCAAACGGAAAATGACACGTAGCAATTTGTGGGCCCGTGCTTAAAGGATTTTGATTTTCAGGCCAAAATTTATGCAAATTCCAACGTCTAATATTATGCCACCTGGAAGTAGAATTATGCAAATTAAAATTATATGGAGTCATGAAGCTACTATGATATGAGAAAACTTCAAATGTTGTTTGTAAGTTACATTTAAAAATCATGTATGCATGTGAGCCATATGGCAAGTTAGTCATGAAAATTTTAAAACACCTGTTTATGATATTTGGAGAATATGTTTCTGTTACAGTCAGAAGCATTAGCTTGGAAGCAACGTGCGAGAGAGTAGTACAGATATGGAGGTTACAGTATTCTCACAACTATACATGGTCCGTCTGTCTTGTAAAACTTTACTGTCTATTTGAAGACTCAAGTGGATAATTAGTTCTATCCAACTTATAATTACATTACCAATACATGATAAATGCTCAGGTTAGCAGCAGATTAATGGGCAACATTTCATTAATTAACAAGGAAATAATAAACATGATTAATTTTTTCAGCTTTTATAATTTTAAATTCATTTAATTAGTTTTTTTGGCTCACCTAACAATAATTAATTTTAATATTTTTGGTTTAACCATCTAGATTTTCCTTTCATAACTAATGTCTCTGTTTTAGGTTTAAAATTTTAAAAATAATTTTATAATTTATTGTTCAGCAATTTAACTTAAATATTTCTCGTGTTATATTTTGTCTCTCCCAAAATTCCTTACTTACCTTGGCGTGATATATTCTTCCCTATTATTAAATGCTCAAAAAGAAGTTTAAAAAATCTTAACCTCCCTATAATTACCAATAAAACAAATTTAGTGGACTTTTCTAATTCAAAGATAATTATGGGTAAATGGGGCTCTAAGTGGCTGCTAATTATGGCTGGTATATATGAATAAAGATAATGGATATATTAGTTTCTTTACAAATGAAAATAGAAGTGGGTGCAAATTAAAATTGTTGAAGACGATTGAGGATAGTTTACGTTGAATGTATTTGCTTTCCTTTTAACTGTAAGTGTTGTTGTCCTGGGAAGTTTCTATTTCGAAAAATCAGTTTGGCTTCATGCTAAAAAGGTTCACGACAAAAACTTTACATCTTCTTATAAGAGTAATAGAATATTACATAAAAAAACAGTGTAATGTGCATATAGTTTTTATTGATTTAAAAAAGGCGTATGCTAGGATATCTAGGGAAATTATGTAGAAGTGTTTAGAAGCTAAGAGTGTTTCTATGATCTATATACGTGTTACTAGAGATATGTACAAAGGTGTAAAAACTATAGTAAGGATGATAGGCGATGATACAGAGTATTTTTATCGATATTGGACTACATCAAGACTCCTTTTTGAGCCCCTTTTTGTTTGCAATAATGATAGATAAGCTCATCAAGAATATCCAAGAGGACGTGCGTTAATGTATATTATTTGTTAATGATACTATTTTAGGGGATGAGAAAAAAAAAGTGCCAATTTCAAGCTTGAACTGTGGAGAGATGCGTTAGAGTTGAAGGACTTTAAAATGAGTAAGACTAAGACTAGTGACGGAGCTAGAAATTTAAGATAGAAGGGTCTAAATATTTAAATTTTAAAATCTTGAGGGGCCCAGTGCACCACTGAACTCAAAATAATTATGTCCTTGTATATATATATATATATATAATTTTTATAAATTTTGGAAGGCCCAGTGGTGTATCTCTGTCTATGACTAAGACAAAGACTAAGTATGCAAAATGTAAATTTTTGGGTCATAGGGAGGATATTGATATGGAGGTAAAAATTGGCTCATAAGTAATATCACAAAATGAGTGTTTTAAATATCTATGATATATCATCCAGAGTAATAGAGATATTGATGAGGACATAGTCCACCATATCAAATCAGGGTGACTTAAATAGAGAAGTGAATTAAGAGTTTATATGACAAGAAGATATCACCCAAGCTTAAAAGTAAATTTTATCGTTTAACAATTACGTCGACCATTTTCTATGTGGCGAAGTGTTGACTCATCAAACAGTTGCATAGTCAAAAGCTAATGGTAACAGAGATGAGGATGCTTTGTTGAACGTGCAACCTTCCTAGAAGAGATAAGATCGGAAATGTAGTGGTAAGGGGCCAATTAAAAGCAGCTAATATTATTGAAAATTAAGAGAGACAAGATTTGGGTGGTTTGGACATGTTAAGATGAGACATTCAAACGATCCAGTGAAAAGATACGAAAAGATTATACTTAGAGGTTGTAAGAGAAGAAAAAGAAAGCCTAAGAAGAATTAGGAGGAGGTAATAAAAAATGATATGATTCTGTTGAAATTTATCGAAGAAATGGTCCGCAATAAAAGAAATTTGGCATATCAAAATCGAGATAAATGATCCCTCCTATAGAGATCCATGTCATTCTTATAAGTCTATTAACATTTTTCTCTTAGATTAAACCTAATCTTTTAAACAAGTACTAATCACTCTCTTACTTATTTATTTATTTTTATTTTTATTACTACTACTGTTAATAATAATAATAATAATAATAATAATAATAATAATAATAATAATAATAATAATAATAATAATGTTGTTGTTTGTTTTTGTTATTATTGTTGTTATTGCCATTAATTTTTTTATTTTTTGTTTCTTGTAAGTCATTCAGAAACAATCTCTCGACTAATTAGGAGTAAGATTGCGTATACTGGATCTCTCTAGACTTGACATTTGTCAAAATTTTTACTAAATTGTTATTGTTTGTTTTGTCTTTGTATGTGGTCCTGCCTCCCATTATTTGAGTTTCAAGCGTAAAATAAAAAGGTTTTTCCTATTTGTTATGGTTATGAGCAATGTTACAAATACCGTAGTGGACCTAGTATCGGATTAAATTTTGATACGATACTGTACCGATACCGGTTAGTACCGGGCACCATTTGGGGCAATTTTTTAAATTTATAAAATAGTCTATAAATTTTTTAAAATTGTAAAATAATCCTTCAATATTGTACTATATAATTTAAACCAACATGTCTCAAAAAATCATAATAATGGAAATTTAAAATAACAACAATTTATTTATTTTTCTTAATACTATTTTCACATATTTCACGTACAAACCATAACCACAATTAATATGAAAAGACTATTTTATCATTATAGAAATATAAAATTAAGAATAATACAAAGTGTTTAAAATATTATAATTTTATCATATAATAAATAATAATTACATCAAAATATCAAATAAAAATAGTTATTATCAATAATAAAATATAATTTATATATTAATATTTAATTTTAAATAATAAAAATATATTTTTATCTTAATATGTAATTGTTATTAATAAAAAATATTGTTATATTTAGATTAACAATTTAAAAAAGAAATATACAAATTTGAGGCCTATTAATTTTCATTTTAACATATTTTTAATTATTTTCTGTAGAAAAAATATAACTATTATTTAATATATGAATTTAAATATTATATTATTAATAATAAAAGAGATGATGGTGAAGAAAAGAGAGAGTGAGAGTGTGAGAGAAAAAAGAAAGAAAGAAGAAGTTAGTAGAATTGGGTTAGTATTCTAAATACTTGCGATACTGATCGATACCAAGTGAAATAAATCGGTATAGGCCAGTATTTAAACTTAGTGCCGAATATTCTATTTTGTATTAATCATTAAAATGGTTATGGAAGTTCCGAAGAGCATGCATGCCATGCAGTAACTTAAATCTAGATCAATACACTGTTTGTTGACGCATATTTCTAATCCAGTATGGACCATGGAGGCAGGGAATGCTATCATCTTTCCGTAATAGGAAAATTATAATTTGTGTATATTAAAACTCGAAAAATAAAAATAGAAGTTCCAATTAATACAAAATAAAAGGGAATAATTGCATAAAGCTAAAGTTGTGGTGGTAAACTTCACGAAAACCGACACCGTCCCACTTTAAGTGACTCTTTGTCTTTAGGATTGCTCTGATATTGCTTTTGAAGCGTCCAAAATTAGGTTCCGAAAAGCATATTTCAAATTTTTAATTAATTATATTTGGGAAAATAAATCCAACGTCATAATTTCACTAAACCTATGATAGGAAAAATGTTTGTAATAATATTTACATTACCGTGAACAGGACATTGCCACAACTCAAGTTTGTTTTTTCAAAAAATAAAAAAATATTTATTAGATTTGACCCTCTCGTCCAGTCCCGGTATCTTTCATGCCACGTCAACAGGACACATGAGTCACAGGGGTAAAAGAATTGGACGGTCAGGATCGGAAGTGTGGTTAAGAAGGAGAAAAGGACTGTCTGTCTTTTTGCATGGGTTTTAGTCAAAAAGGACACCAATTCCCTTCTCTTCTCTCTCTTCATTATTAAACCAAATTACTTACTCCAAAGCAAGCGGTACATCTTTAATAGAGTATCTTATTTAGAAAGTCATTTTATATTTTATACTATTAGCAAATTAAGTTAAAAGTCAAAAAAGACCTGCTCTTAATTTATTTAATGTTATACAATGCAAAATGCTTTCTCACGTAATAGAGAGAAATTTATTTCTGACGTGGCATCTAGAAGTGGGAAAATTGAAGATCACTCTTTCCTCTCTCTCTCTTCTCTCTTATTATGTCTGGGTCCCTGCTTTTAACTTTGGCTGCAAGTCAAAGGGTTTGTTGGCTGCTGTGAATTTGAGGAACTAAACGACAAATCGCATGTAATGTCACGCGATACGTTTGAAACGAAACCCTCTCTCTCTCTCTCTTAAGTCTTAACAGTACTTGTTTAGGAAGAAAAACAACTTATATTATTCAATGTTCTTTGGTTTTTAATGCAATATGGATATAATTAAGGTCACACTTATTTATTTATAGAAGTATTGATTGACTTCCACTTGCTAGCGTATGTTAAAACTAAAACGCGTTGATATTTTTGTGTAGTTGTCAACAAGAAAGCAAAACTTGGTTTGATGTAACTAATTTGTATGAGTTACTTTGACTAATCGTTGCATCTTGTTTACATATTTCATATGATTAATATAGCAAACAAGCAGATTCATCATTGTCTGTCTTAATGAATTTCTTTCGGACTTCCAATTCTTCACTGCGTTGCTCTTGAACCAAAGAGTCATGGGATGCTGCATCCAAAAAGACCTACGGCGTATATATAGGTAAAATAAAATTACGAGAATTTATAAATTCGAAAATTTCATTTGTGTGCAAATACAATAAGCAGGATGGTTCTCCGTAATCAAAGCTTTTGGAAATTACTTTAGAGTTTAGACAGTTATTGGCGATTGAGAAAGACGAGTGTATGCCAAGTTATTTTGTCAACTAGCGGAGAAAAAGAGGGTAAAGAATCTATAAATAGTCATTTTCTTAAGCTTAGATAGAGAGGATGAGGAAAGAATAACTTGAATATAGAGAAATGTGTTGGTGTCAGTCTGTCTGAGTCTAAGTGCGGGGTCCATCATCAGTTGGTCAACGAGTAGGACAGAATGCTGATATGTGGGGTCCAGCTGCCCTTTGAATCCTTGTCGGGCTCCAGGCCTTATGACGTCAGATCAGACTCTGCCTTTGCCTTTGCCTTTGCATTTTTCTAATTTTTCTTTCCTTCACCAAAAGTATGGGCAATGTATAATGACATTAATGAGATTAGGCTTACCTCTTTTAGTTTGTATGGAAGTTGTTTGAAATTAATTGAAGATAATTTTTTTAGTTTCTTTTGATATATTTTTTTTAATTATCAAAAAAAAAATATGGCAAGTAATTGGCTTGCATGGACTTCACGATATGAACTGTTTTGGTAAGATGGGAATTCGTTCTTAGCAATTACTGCACATAAATAATTTTTAATATTCATGCAACATTTACTTTTACATTAATTTATATAATACCAAGAACATGAATTCAATGATCTTTTTACGAAATTCATTGATTGCAGGAGGACTTTAAAATTAGTAATTATATATCCTAATTTTGTAATTAAGAAGAAATTATCTTCTATTTTGATAAATGACTCAATTTTCATTAGTTTCTTTTTATTCATATTACATTTCATAACCTTATATACATTTACTTGTCATTAATATAATTTAGAAATTAAGTTATCAAATTATTGAATCCTAAATATTTGATAGTATATAACCTCATCTATAAATATTTGATAGTATCAAACTTGACCTTTAATAACCTCAACTTTTTAGTTTTTACCACTCAAATTTTATTTAAAAATAATAGTGTAGATATTAAATCACAAATTTAACCATAATTTTACATAATAAATTTTAAAAATAGATATTTATATCATACATAAATTATGAAAATAATATGTTATATATATATATATATAATTTCTTAACAAGCCTTAGTAAGTGCATAATTAAGTTATGACTTCTAATAAATTGACTGTATCTTTATTCATTCCTAACTTTTTACTAAAATAAAAAAAAGTTTTAGGAATTGATTACTCAACTATTCTCATTCAGTTCATATTATATCCAATAACTACAAAGTAAGCTACCATCTAATATGATAGGTTATAGCTAGTGTAAAAATATAGCAATTCCTATAACGAGTACTTTGGGGATCTTAAGTTAAATTATAACTCATACAATAAATACAATAAAAATTTTCATAGACATATAAATAATGTTCTAAACGAAATTCTCATATCAGATCAATTCAGAGAACTTATTCTTAGACAAAATCTATACATAATACTTAAATACAATATTTGTTTCATTATCGCGATCTCATCATAAGTTTTTTCATAAGATACATTTATCCTATGAACTTTATTTTATATGTAGTTAATTAAACAAACATGCATAAGATAAAGAATACCTTTAAATAATTATGTTATAAAAACTACAACCAACCGATTGACTATAGAGCATAAGCCAGTATTTTTAAGAAAAAATAAAAGAAAATCCTACCTTCCTTTATGTGTTATATATTACTTACAATTTTAGGAGAATATTTAAAGGATTAATCATAGATGACCGTATAAAGTAGTAAAATAAGGGGGTGTTTGTTTGTTTTTTTTTTCTGTTTTTAGTTGTGGTTTTTATTAAAAATAAAACTTTAAGTTAAAACCTGTTTGGTTCTTATTGTTGTGTTGCCAT
>JANKOE010000005.1:20795464-20806121 GCA_026284465.1 Erythroxylum citrifolium
GTACACAACTTTGTACAAGGGATTGCCTTTAGGGCACTACTCTAACAAACTCACAATACTAACATAAGTCGACTTGTGTCACTATACAAGTCGCCTTATGGGTATCGTGACTAGATAAGTCGACTTACATCATGTACAAGTCGACTTACACTAACAGCTACAACTACACCGTGCCCTTGCGTAGATCCTAAGATAGAAAGAACTGTGTGTAGGAATTGTTGTAGAACAAACCTTAGGGAGTTTGAACTAAATCGTTGAATAGAGGATTTGGAATGTCACGTGGACACCGAAGAATCACACAATATGGCAAACCAACCATAAACAATGTTCGACTATACCAGGCTAGACTTAAATGGCATAGAATCTAGCATTATTAGGCCGATTGTACAACCGAACAATTTTGAGATCAAATCGAGTATCTACCAAAAGGTGCAACAGTCATTCCAATTTGACGGACTCCGAGACGCGAACCTTAACGATACATCTCTAACTTCTTAGAGATTTGCTATACGTTTAAAATAAATGGAGCGAATGATGAAACCGTCAGATTGTGTCTATTTCCTTTCTATTTGAAAGGAAAAGCAAAGCAATGACTTAATTCTATGCCACATTTATCACTGACCGCCTAGGGTCAAGTGGCGGAAATTTTTTTTACTGAAATACTTTCCTCCCGCGAAGACTGTGAAGTTGAGGAACGATATCTCATCTTACTCTCAAACTAAAGGAGAATCATTATACGACACTTGGGAGAGATTTAAAGAGATGATTCGATGATGCACACATTGTGGATTACCTCTGTGGATGCAAATCCAAACATTTTATAATGCGACAAGTCAGAATACGAGGCAGTCAATTGATGTAGTAGCTGAAGGGACCCTGAACAACAAGACATCTAAAGCATCCCAAGAGTTGAAAGAGGAAATGGCCATAAATAGTTATCAATGGTGCTCAGCTAAAACATGAATCACTAATGGCCATTTCCTACTCTAGAGGATGTAGAAAAAGGAAGATGACAACTTTTACTTTAAAGACATGAATTATAATGAAGATTGGTATGAGGCACTAGAATACATGTAAATAATTATTTAAAAATTTAAATACATGGATAACTAAGACATTGATGCCAGAGGTCTGAAGAAGCACATTGAGCAGCAAAAGCTATGTGATTTGTGAAATTGACAGGAACCTTGAGAGGGTAGAGATTATTGTGGATGTTTCCCTTAAGATGTGAAATCTTGGTGGAAAGGTCCTTCACAACATAACCAAAAAGATTGAATTCAATTAAACATGAATTTTCTGTAACAAATTGAGCAACAGAAAGTAAAATTGCAATAAGGTTAGGCACAATGAGAATATTATTTAAGGATAAAGGTCGAAGATTTGTATGAAAAGATAAAGAACCTTTTAAGGTTAATAGGGAGAGTAGTGCCATTATTGAGAACTACTTGATCAATGCCATGATATGGATGAATGAAGTTGATAATATTGTTGTTAGATGTCATGTGGGAAGAAGCATCAGTATCTGAAGGCTATTCGGTAATTTTGTTGGGGGAATAGGTAGAGGAATTTTGTGGAGGATCAATATGTAATGCAGAGAAGGGTGGTTGAATTTGTGTTGATTTAGAGGAAGGATTGGAAAAATTATTTGAGGATTACATGTAGCGAAAACGACAAATAACAACTTAGTGACTAAATTTTTTACAAATTTGATATTTCGGAGGTCAGGAATTGGGATTTAGGTTTGAATTGGCTCAAATGGTTACATGTTTATTTCCTCCAAGGAACAAGTATATGGGCTATTTGCAAACATCCATCGCATTCACATTTTCTAAATCAACTCCTACAGCTTTGAGATAGAGTACAACAGGAGATGTCCTGCAAAATAGGGGATGGTCAGTTAATCACCTTCTGGTATGATAATTGGTCCAGCCAAGGACCACCGATCCACTCTCTTCATCGACTAGGAACTCACTTACTTCCACTTCACACCAAACTACACTCTTTGGTCCACGATAGCGACTGGCACTTTCCTCTTTGGTTATGACTTTCTTTAACCTGCTCAACCCCTAACCAGAGCACGCATGATACATTCTACTGGAAGGACAAATCTGTTCATAGTATCATCACCTAGGAGATTCAACAATTGTTAAGAATTAACAGCCTAGAGTCGACGAGCTTCAAATCGTGTGGAGTAAGTCCCTTACACCACGCATCTAATTTATCCTCTGGTTAGCTATTAAAAACAAACTAAGTACCACAGATCATATGCCCTTCATGCAAGTTGATAAATCTTGTTCGATGTGCCTGCTACATGACGAAATACGGAACCATCTCTTTTTCAAATGCTCCTTCAATAGTGATATTTGGAAATATATCACCATGAAATGTCAATGACTCACCTTGGGGGAGACTGTTCCCGATATCCTCTCACGTCTATCCAATCAGAATGCGTATACGACAACTAACCAGATGATCCACCATGTTGTTTTGGGTCTTTGTCTCTACCGCTTATGGTCGGAAAGAAATCTCAAATGTTTTACCACCATGAGTTCATCTAAAGAAGTTTTGAAAGTTCTGCTTCTCGCTAATGTTCGGGTGCATCTCATTATGCACAATCTACATGAACATGGTAGCCTGGCCATCCTAGCTTCACTGCTACTCTAGCGTCCATACTATAACCACTTTCAGCTATGGTACTTTATTTTGAAACTGAACAGATTTACAGATTACGTTTTCCAGATTACGTTTTATTTATTTTTACGTTTGGTAGTTAGTAAACTTTCCTTGTACAGTTTTTTTTCTTCTTCTGTATTTAAGCTCACTTTGAGCTTATTACGAATTAACAGAGAGTAAAATAATTTTTCCTCTCTCTCTTCGTATTCTTCATAAACCTGATCTATATCAGCCTTGTGATGGGAAAGCTCGATGTGGAAGCTATATAAAGGTTAAGGTTTCCTGCTGTTACTCATATCAATCGCAAGCATACAGTTGTCTGACCCGTTAAGAGAGCTTGTGTGTTTAGGAAATTGTTGCTGAACAATTTCCTCAACTGTCCCGGGAAGATTGGAGCTCGTTTCGGCATCATAAACAACTTCGAAACTCGGAATGGAACTGAAATCAAGTATTTTGCATTTCCTTCATTTTTATCCTTTCATATATGATCTTGAGTATGTAATAGGGTCTGTGCTACGTATTACAAACTTATCTTAATCATAATATATTAAACCAATTGATACATTCACCTTGTTCTGCATTTGATAAGAATGTTGTAATTTAAAATGCAGTCACCAACTAGAAATAAAAATCATTATTCTAGAAAAGAAATATAAGGCTCACGCACCAAGCAAGACTAAGCGGGATAATAATGATCACCAAATAGATCAGTGACTGAAAAGTAGATTACAGCTACTTACAGGCAACAGATTTGTCTCAAAGATGTGGAAAGTCCATAAAGAAGGAAGATGATTTGTCTCAAAGATGTGGAAAGTCCCTGAAGAAGGAAGATGAAAATTTTACCCTTTGACAATTTTGGTAGATTATATAATATATTAGCGTACACAGCATTACTCCCGACAAACTAAGAATGAACAAAAGTGGGGATAAAAGAAGGTTACATAAAAAACAACACTCTTTCACACTATTAACAAGCTGTTTGAGAAAAGCCATCCTATTATATTTAATTTTCCTTCAAATAAGCTAATGATAGAACAAGGTGGGGATTAAATTGAGGTCATTTTTCCTGTGGGTTGCAATGCCATGAGCTTCAGTCATGTCGAGATTTTCTGAGTTCAATCCGTTGGGCAGATTCCAATCAAAATGATACAACAAATTCGCAAGTGCAAGCTCAACAATGGCTAGACCTGCTTGTATTCCGGGACAAATCCTCCTTCCAGCTCCAAAAGGAATAAACTCAAAATCTGTACCCTTGTAATCGACTGCACTATCAAGGAATCTCTCTGGACAAAACCTTTCTGCTTCAGTCCAATAATTGGGATCTCTTGCAATTGCATAGGCGTTGACGATAATCCTAGTTTTAATAGGTATTTCGTATCCATTAATCTCCACTTCTTCACTGTTTTCCCTTGGTAGCAGTAAAGGAAGAGGAGGATGCAACCTTAATGTTTCTTTGATTACTGATTTTAGGTACTTCAATTCATGAAGATTTGATTCCTCTATTTTTTCTACTTTGCCAAAGACTTCCCTAACCTCTGTTTGTGCCCTTCCCATTGTTCTTGGATTTTTAAGCATTTCTGACATCGCCCATTGCAAAACTACAGATGAAGTATCAATCCCACCACCAAAAATGTTCTGAAAATAGGCAATTCCATAAAATAAGAAGCTATTTGTGTGTTTGAATGTGAGGAGAAAAAAGTAAGGAATTTTCATTACCCCTGATTTTGTCTATATTCTAACAAGTAAAATTGAAGTGTAAAGAATTATAACTTAGTAAACTTTAGTTTCTCATGATGATTCATTACTAAACGGGACAAAAGATTAAGTTCCTATGGACACAACATCTACAGGTTATCTTTTTTGGAGAAACATGTGTCTAACTTTCTTATCCAACTCATACCAAATTTTTATTTTTTTATCATCTAATGCTTGACATACTTGTTTAATTTATGTTGAAATATTATTTTTATTTTGAATCTTAAAATAAAAGACGGTCTAGCTATTTTTTAATATACTTTTGAAAAGTTATCACTACTAGAAAATTAAAGCTTGATTGATTTATATATTTTTCAGTTTAGCATTTAATGTTAAAAAGTTCATATAGATATGATTTCATGATTAAAATTTTTATTTTTTATTTTATAATAATATTAGTTCAATAATATAATTGATAGTAATTTTCTAACATCATTATATGTTGTTACAGCACAATAGATAAGAAAAGGTTAGACAAGAAAAGGATTGCAGATAACTAGATTAACCTTTAAATTCATATTTTCAAGTGATGTATTTCAAAACATTATGATATTGTAGGAATGTTTAAAATCGTCAAAAAAATCATTCACTTTACAGATTAGATAAAACCTTCTATTACAATTTACAATTAAGCTTTCATATAACTATAATACTCTTATATTAAATTAATAGGACTTACTTTTTTTTTTATTTTGAACATTTTTAATAATGAAGTTAACAATTTCAATGAAGACAGGTGAGATCCACTTAACTCAAAATTAATATCTCAAATTTATTTTGGCCACAATTTGGAGTAAATTTTGAATTTAAAAAATTAGGGGTCGATTTTGAATTTATAATATTATTTTACTAATTTTAATAAAATAATATTATTTTATTTCAAATAATTTAATTAATAATTTATTTTGTTTAATTTAAAAATACAATATCATTTTATTTAAAAATTAAAATTTTGACCTTTTGTGTTCGTCGGATGTGCAATCATATTTCGGATCATCCATTAACCCGATCTAATTCCAATTCGTGTTAATGACTTCGTGAAGGAGAAAAGATTCATAGAAGTAATCAAGAAAAATTAAAAATCAAATCAAATAGGAGAAGATATTTAGTAGCACTTACTGTTATAATTGCCTTAATGTGGTCCCGTGTAAAAGGAGTGATCGTGCCTTGTTCTTGAATTTCAAAAAGAGCATCGATAATGCGGTCTCTGTCACTCTCCGTTGATGAATCCTTCCTCATCCTACACTCGTTGATGATCTTTTCGAATACGGTGTCTATTTCTCGATGTACCCTTACGAGTTTGGACCTCTCTCCAGTGATTAAATGAAGAGGCTTAATGGAAGGAAAAGTATCAAGAAGGCTGAACCCTGCCATCTCCACAATGCCTTTAACAATCCTTATGACTGCTTGTCTCTCCCTTATTTCACCGAACGCTGTTCTTGAGGTGATATTAAGTGTCATGTCGGTAGCCATACTAGTCAGGTTAATAATGGACGATGACTCTGCTTTGGAAGAAATGGTTTTGATGAGGTTTGATATCTCATCTTCTCTCACCAGTCTGAATAACTGAATACGTCTACCGCTTAGTAGCTCCAAAATGAAAAGCTTCTTCATTTGTCTCCAGTACTCTCCATACGGTGCTAAAGATATGTCCTTGTAACCGTAAGTTAAGATAGATAGAGAAAATATATAGGGCCTCGTTGCAAAGATAGTGTCCTGATTCTTCATCACTTCTTTTGCAAATTCTGCAGAAGAAATAACGATCGTGGAGATTTCGCCAAGCTGAAGACGCATAACGGGACCATATTTCTTTGCTAATTGTGTTAGGATGTGATGGGGCAAATGGCCTGCAAGCTGGTGTAGGTTCCCTATCACTGGTAGGCGCCACGGTCCTGGTGGTACCTTGGACGTGGATCTCCTGTTTGTTCTTAATTTTGCAGATACCCTTAAAACCACGTAGACGAGTACCAGCAAGGTGAATGAGATTTGGAGGAAAGAGAGTAGCTCCATGGAAAACAGGAAAGGTGGAGTGTGTAAAGATTGAAAGCAAAGAAATAAATTTGTAATAATGCTTCGCATCTTTTTCATTGACAGATGAGTAAATTTATACACTGTACAAGTGTTGATATTGACCATTGATTTTTATTTGTTTTGATCTAATGGTTGTCAACTGTAACAGAATAACAATATCGGTTATTTGTATAGCTGTCAAGAATGAGATTTTCAATCTGGTGATATGCAGGTGTAGAGGAGCTCTCCTAGAAGACTTGTCAAGAATACAGGGCTGCAACATATGGGTCGGTCTCACTTCTTGGGTTTTAATAAACTGTTTGGCTTCAGCCCACTTGAATGTTTAACTTGGCTCATCATCGGTGGCCTTTCTTTCACCAAAATGTTGTTGTCTTCTTGAACATTCCCTGTCAAGCGAGAGTGAGGGAGATCTGACACACGAAGCTTAGAGATAGATCTAACACACGAGGCTTGGATATTTGGTGACAACATTTTGGCGGCTGGCTTATCTTTATCATCAACGTTGTTCTCTCGAGTATTCCCTATCAGGCCAAAGTGAGGAAGAGCCAAAACATGGAGTTTGGAGATTAATATCGATGTTCTGGATGCCGTGAGTGGTTTTGTGAGTAAGTCGGCTAATTGATCCTCAGTATTTACATATCCCACATCTAGTTGTCCACTGGTTATTTTATCTCGTTTGAAATGTACATCGACTTCGATGTGCTTCGTGCGGGCATGAAAGACTGGATTTTGGGCAAGTAATCGAGCTCCATTATTGTCACACCAAAGAATTGGTGTGTTGGAGAGTAAACCCTAGTTCTTTGAGTAGCGAGTGAAGCCATAGAATCTCTGTAGAGTTTTGAGCTAGGGCTCTGTATTCGGCTTCAGTACTGGAGCGAGATACTGTAGTTTGTTTCTTTGAGCTCCAAAATACCAGATTGCCCTCTAGGAGGACACAACCACCGGTTGTGGACTTCCTATCGTCAGGATTTCCCACCCAATCAGAGTCACTATACACCTGTAGTGACAAAGGTTGTGGTGAAGGATGAAAATGAAGGGCAAGGTCAGTAGTGCCTTTAAGATATCAAAGAAGTCTCTTACAGGCAACCCAGTGTGTATCTAGAGGGCGAGATAAAAATTGACTTAATCTATTGACAGTGAAACTGATGTCAGAACGTGTGTGACACAGGTACTGAAGGGCGCCAATGATGTTGCGATACATAGAGGGATCAACAAAAGGATGACCAACAAGAGCAGATAGCTTGGTGCCAAGGGCAATGGGAGTTGGACAGGGAGAGCAGGCTGACATTTTGGCACGAGCAAGGAGATCCAATATGTACTGGCGCTGAGAAAGGTATAAACCCGACTTGTCTCTGTAAACTTCAAAACCAAGAAAATGATTAATACTGCCCAATGTTTTTAAAGCAAATATGCTATTTAGCTGTTGTATGAGCTGCTGGATGTCTGCATTTGAGTTCCCTGTGACTAAAATGTCATCAACATAGATTAATAAGAGCAATAGTGAACCTTTGTGACGCCTATAAAATAGAGATGTGTCAGACAGTGAGTGTTGGAAACCCCATTGTAGGAGTGTTGACTTGAGAGTATTATACCAAGCCCTTGGAGCCTGCTTTAGGCCATATAGAGCTTTGTTGAGCTTACAAACATGGGTAGGCCGTGTAGAATCAGTGAAACCAGTAGGTTGAGTGAAGTAGATGTCTTCAACTAGTGAGCCATTTAGGAATGCATTGTTGACATCTAATTGCTGGATGTCCCAATTGTGAGAAACTGCAAGAGAAAGCATAACCTTGATAGTTGATGACTTTACTATAGGACTATAAGATTCGATGAAATCAAAACCTGGGGTCTGACTGAACCCTTTGGCTACTAGACGAGCCTTGTATTTGTCAATTGCACCAGTAGACGTGTACTTGTTGCGAAACACCCACTTAGTACCTAACAGCTTCATAGATGAGGTATAGGGGACTAAATGCCAAGTGTTGTTGAGTTTAAGGGCTTGAATCTATTCTGCCATGGCTTGGTGCCGGAGAGGATCTTGGAGAGCTTCTGTAGCGGTTTGGGGGGTTGATTTAGGTATGGAGGAGGATGTGGAAAAATAAGCTTTAGGCTTAAATATGCCACTCATTGAGCGGGTCTGCATTGGATGAGAGTTAATAACAGTGGGAAAAGGGGTTTGGGGAATAGAAGTGGGGGCTGGCTGATCTGTAGAGTGAGCAGGAGAAGTATGTGAAGGTGAGAAGTGATCAGACAGAGAATGAGGAGAAGAGTTTACCTGTGGTGCAGTGAATGAAGGATGTTGTTACAGGGAAGAGTCTACTGGCCAAGACTGAGCAGGAATAGCATGTATAGCATCTGTGAGGACAGAAAATGGGAGGCTAGAAGGGGCTAGAGAGCAAGAAGAGGGTTTACAGAAGAGATCTGAATAAGGAAAGTCTGTTTCATTGAAGGTGACATGCCTAAAGATGTAAACATACCCTTTAGGATGAAGACACCTGTAGCCCTTATGAAAGGGGTTGTACCCAAGAAAGACACACTTACTTGTATGAAAACCCAACTTGTGCTTATTGTAAAATCTTAGGAAGGGAAAACAAGCCCAGCCAAACACTCGGAGATGATTGTAGGATGGTTTTTGGTGAAAAAGTTTTTGAAAAGGGGACTGATTGTGAAGGGTTGGGGTGGGTAGGATATTAATTAGATAAGTTGTTGTTTGAAATACTTCAAGCCAGAAATTCAGAGGTATTTTGGCATGAGAGAGTAGGGTGAGTCCAGTTTCTGTTATGTGTCTATGTTTTCTTTCTGGAATTCCATTTTGTTGATGGGTATAGGGACAACTGAATCTGGTTTGTATACCGTGGGTTGTAAGAAATGGTAATAGAGTAGTAAATTCACCACCCATATCACTGTGGAGAGCTTTTATTTTCTGATTTAGTTGTAATTCAACCGAGGCTTTGAATTTGGTAAAAGTGGCTAATGTGTCTGATTTGTTTTTGAGGGGATAAAACCAAGTAAATCTGGAAAATGCGTCCACAAAGATAATGTAGTATCGATATCCATCTTTAGAAGGATAAGGACTAGGACCCCATACATCAGTGTGAATTATTTCTAGGGGTTTAGTAACAGAAATGGAATGTGATTGAAAAGGTAATTTATGTTGTTTACCACACTGGCAAGAATCACAAAATTGAAGAGATTGAGAGGAAAAGTGATGATTCATTGATTTTAGAACATGTTGTAAAACAGAAGCATTAGGATGCCCTAATCGAGCATGCCACATGTTTACATTAAGCTCAGAGAGCAATGCAGTACATGATTTAGGGAAAGTAAAACGAGAGTGGATAGAGGTAGGTGATGGGGAGGCTTCAAGGCTGTACAGACCATTCTTGAGCAGTCCCTTGAGTAGTATCTTCCCTGTAATTTTGTCCTTGAAAACACAGCAAGAGTCAGTAAACTCCACAACAATATTATTATCTTTAGTTAACTGAGAAATGCTGATCAGATTTTTGCTGATTTGAGGTACATGCAGAATATCATGCAATTTGAGAGGAGTGGTAGAGTAAGAAGGGATAGAGGAAATACCAATGTGAGAGATAGGAAGATGGTTACCATTTCCAACTGTCAACTGATCTTTGCCTGTATAGGAATTGTGGAGGGTGAGATTGGAGAGATCAGCAGTAACATGATTTGTGGCACCACTGTCAATGAACCAATTGGGATTTGTGTTTGAGTCAGTAGTGGGCTGTGTAGGGTGATGAGCTAAATAGGCTTGTGGAGGTAGTGGGGGACCCGACTGAGTGTGATTGGTAGCTGGTCTGGTACCTTGGCAATGAATGTCAAACCGTTTGTGACATTTGAGAGCATCATGACCCGGTTTGCGACAGAGTTGGCAGTACAAGCGATTGTTTCTGCCCCCTCGTCCGCGACTTCCTCTGCCTCTATAGGAACCCCGACTGTTGGAAGGAGCTCCGTGAGAATGCTGAAAATGTTGAGCTAGATTGACAGAGGCATTAGGGATAGAAACTTGAGAGATGGCATGTTGCTGCTCTAGCCTTGTCTCATGCATCATTAGTGTGTAGAGAACATCCTGTAAAGAAGAAATGCCAAGAGAACTGGTTAAAAGAACCACAACTGAATCATATTCACTGCCTAGACCACTTAGGGCACTAAGAACAAGTTCTTGTTCTGTGACAGCATGACCAGC
>JANKOE010000005.1:20806221-20817951 GCA_026284465.1 Erythroxylum citrifolium
TTGTTGAAGATTGCAGCAGAGTTACTTGGACTTTTCTTATGCAATCTAAGGCTCAAGCAAGCTCCATTTTAAACAAGATACCACGGGTAATCCCTTATTATGTCCAAATCTTTTGTAGACTTTTCAAAGATATTGGTTCGGTCACTTAAGTATTAATTATCAATTTTCTTTGTTTTAATATATAATGAATAACCTTGCATGAGATCATTCAGTTTTTTGATTAGTTATCGCAGTTTCCGGAATAACTGTGAACAAGAAATAAAATACAGGTGTGATTTGTGGTTGAAATGAACATCAACAAACACAAAATGTCTGGAACAGCAAGTGATACAACACAACAAAGGAGTCCAGTATTCTTACAACATAGTTTTGGCTACCCATCGTGATGGTGGCCAGGCAACGGGGGTGGTGAGATGGAAGCATCCATCTCAGAAATAGATAGCAATTGAGATATATATATGTCAGTTTCACCATCATTTATAACTCCAACACTACTAACATCATGATTAGCGGTCTTAGTTATATCATCCTTATCTGGCAGAGAATAGGATATTGATATAAGTGACTCCCTCACCTGCTCCTCAAACGCTTCTGTGCCCGATGCTTTTCTATCCATGCAATGGCTCTGTCATCCCACAAAAAGTGTATCATTAGATGATTGAGAAATAAATTTGAGCACATCAAATCATTCTGGAATAGCTGCTCAATGATTTCGCTTCCAACGAGGTCTTAAATTAAACGCATCAAACTTAAATGTAAGAGCCTCATCAAATTTATGCCATATGTTGACCTCATATGAGCGGTCGACTATGGATGGTCTCTAATTAACATCTATCATTTTTACTCAGCATTCCACCAATTGCAAACAATGCAGGGCCATAAACATAGAATGAATTCAAGAAGACCAATATGAAAAATCCTCACTGTTATTTTGCTAACTACAGTTCCACACCAATTTTCAGTTTCCCTACATACCACAAAAGCTTGCAACGAGATTTAACAATTTACAAAGTAGCCAAAACCCAAGTTACTCGTAAACTGCATTCTACCTGAGAAACCTCACGTCACCCTGTTTCCTAACTCTCAAACTAGCATACATATATTCCGGTCAAGATTATTGCTAAAAGCTGCAATACAAACGAATCAACAAAGTATGACTCCATCATTCCGGATCAATCACTTCCCAATAGAACTGGGCCTTAAAAATCCCCAATCTGAATTTCGAAAGTAGCCATCATTCCGCATCACATCTTTTGTTATGAGCTTTACCTATGTCAAAATGATCTATAACCCCAATATGGGCAATTCAAATTTTGACTTCTTTAATCATAAAATTTATGAACCTAAGAACCATATATCCTTTCCATCCACACAACTCTTAATCATAAACAAAATTATAAAATTCAGAAAGTCAAACAAGAAACATGGTCTAGAAAACCAAAATCATAAATTGAAAAAAAAAACACAACTCAAACAAGAAACGGCATCTAAAACACGATATTCATAATTCTCGAAACGGAAAGCCGCAGACAATAATAAGTGCGATCTTCCATTTCTAATTGGTTTTTGATGGAGTTAAGATTTAGACTACTTATCCGAACAGTAGGAAAAGTTGAAACCGTCGATGATTTTCTCTGACTTTGTTATTTTTCCTTGAGTTTCTCGAGAAGCAAACAATTCGGATAGATCGTCGTATAACGAAGGGACAGAAATTTAATTTCAAGGACACGAAAAGAGCGAAATCAAAAAATAAGGGACAATAGTAAGAAAAGCTTACCTGTATCTGTATTTTGATCGAAGAGTAATGAATCTGTTTGACTAACTAACCCCAATGTTGCCTGATTCCTCCTTCTTTATGCCCCATTTACCGTGAAATTACAATGTCACCCCTCCTATCCTAAACTTAGCTTGTTTTTTCAATGATTTGAGTGATTGTTCTAGAGTTTTCTTGTTTATTGCCTCAAAATAGTTTAATCTGTCTTATGACTTTTTTTTTGGAATACATGGGTATGGGTTGCCAATTTTTTGTTCCTACAACGCTTTTTCAGTCTGGTGGTGAAAGACATATTTTAGTGAAAAAGAAAATTCAATTGTTTTACAAAGACAAACAAAAAAACTCGTACCCAAATTCAAAAAAGGAATTGCGAGAAATTGTATTATAAATGATATTTACGTCACTTGTATTATTAAAATTATTGTTTGTATTTTCCAATTACAGTTCTTCAATCGTATTAAGTTAGTCAATCAACCAAGAGACTGATGTTAATTAATTATTAAAAAGAAACAATGGGAAGTATTAATTAAGTGTCAGAGTCGTAGAGAGTAGCTTAGGGTTTTCTAAAAAAAAAGGATTAAAAACTTAACCGGTTTAGCTGATTCAACTATAAAAATTTTAAACAGTTAAACTTTTAGGTTCGATTTTTAACTTTTTATATTAGTTTTCAATTTTTCAGTTTGATTTATTTTAATAACTCTTGTTATTAAAAATTAGTCAGTTTATTAATTAACTGATCAATTTTCGTAAATTAATAAGTTCTTATAAATAAAAAGAAATTAATTAATTTTTATTTAACAATCTCTTTTTTTTATTAAACTTCAAATTTTTCGATAAATAACGACAATGATTAGTTTTATTCAATTTTTAATCAGTTTTAGGAAAGTCGAATACCACTTAAACCTTTTAAACCAAGTCTCTTGCCTTATCAGTTTAATTTCTGGTCCATCCACACCATAATGTCCAACATCAAGCTTCAAGAATCAACAACAACAATATTTAGTAGAAGATCTGGAAAGGTTTAATAGTACGCAGCCTTACTCCTAACTAGTAGAGAGACTCACTACAACAGAAGGATCTTTTAGCTAAAAGTCCTTCATTCGTCACTGATAATATTTAGCGACGATATTAAAACGTCACAAAATTTCGGTAGCAAAATTCTATAGCCGACTTTTTAAATAAATCGTCGGTAATTATTTTTTGTTACGAGCTACATACGTGGCAAAAAGAGAGTTAAGACAAATTTCTAATTGTCGCCCAAAATTATTGACTATAATATAGCAGACATAGCTAAAATTTTCTTGCTACGTTTTTGGAAATGCAGTCAAAAGTTAATGGCGATGTTTTTCAAAACGTAGCTAAAAAATTTTAGCGACGATTTTAAAAACATTGGCAAATCTTTCTAGCTACGTTTTTAATTTTTAATAAACATTATTAGTAAAAATTTTATCATATTAATTATAATTATTGGTGACATTTTTAATCCATGTTATTGTATGTAATATTTATATTTTTGTTTTATAATTTATTATATGAAAATATAATTAAAAATAATTAGAAATTATAAAAATTTTATATAAAACATAAAAAATTATTTAATGTTAAATACAAATGTTAACAGAAATAGTTATGTACAAACTAAGAATTGTTTTCATCGTCACTACTAACATAATTTGGGTCAAGTATTTATTTGACTATCTTTTCAAGTTTGGCCAACTTTTGTTCATTACGTTCTAACTTTTGTTCATTACAATCTAATTTAGCCTTAATCGACTCCTCTCTTGTTTAAGACGGTTAACATATGTTGGTTTTGATGAGGATTAAGCAGTTGGTTTATGGCTAAACTCAAAACTTTTGATGTAACCGGATCTTGTAACAATTACGTTGTTGCAAATCTCATCTACATTTTGTTCATTTCTTTCAAACAATGACCTTTGCAACAACACCCAAATCTTATTTTAAAATTCAAAAAACAAAATCAATATTGAATTCAAATATTATTTGTTAGTAATATATAAATAAATAAACTTAAAATTTAAATAAATTTTTATACTTATATAGTTATTTTTCGCTTCTTTTGACAGCTACCCTTGACTTTCCTTATAGTGAGTGAGTTTGTATAGTGTGATCCTATCACACTCTTATCTATAGTTCCTTCTCATTTTGTTTTATGAAAAAATTAATTGAAAACAAAATAAATAATATTGTATTTACTAATATAATTATAACTTCTAAACAAAGTGTAAGGTCCCAACATATACCCTATAAGTGTTATAGCATGTCTAGGGTGTATTAAAAAGTGAATATACTGAATTAAGCGCATCTAAGTATAGTAATAGACATGATGGTACTTAATGTAAAAGACATGGGTAAATGGCTAATTTGTTCGTTTTAGCATGAGCACACATACTTAAACGTGAAATATGTATGGGAATTTTTTTTATATATTTGCTTGGATTTATGAGCGTGATGTGAGGGGAATTGATAAAAGAAGTATTCCATAAGCAAATAGGATGTTGTTGGTTACATTGGCTTTTTTTTTCTGCGTTGCTTTTGCATGATAAGAACGAAGTTAGTTAATATGAGATGTGTACCTCGTTGGATCGATAAGTTCCACTGAATAAACTTCTATAATTTAGCCATATCTTGGCCTGTAGACCTCTAAATTGGATAATTCCAATTGGAGATTAAACTAGAGACATAGGTCTAAAAATTTTATTAAGAAACTGAAATTTAATTCTGCCCTCTAAGATTTTTAAATTCTGGCTTAAAGTTGAGTTCTGGTTGTTGTCCCTGTTTTTGAATAACATATAGTGTTTTGGGTATAAATCCCGGAATAATTAGCCAAATTGCATGAAATTTATTTTATTAGAAAATTAAGATATAGGGGAATGAAATCAATTGATAAGAATATAGGCCAATGTGGGAATTAAAGGAAGAAAAAGGACCAATATGCAAATTTTCTAAAGTTAACACATGAACCAATTGGATTAAGGCATGTGTGACCAATAATAATAAAGCATGTGTAGCCAATAGGAGTTAAGCATGTGTTTGAGTCTTGAAAGAGCATAAATGGGCATATAGAGAGGGGAGATGGACGATACTTTGAGGGTTTTAACTTCAGATTTTTTCATCTCCATTTCACCTTCTTCATCCCATCATTTTTTATATAAGAAATCAAGCCACTCTTAGGTGGAAATCAAGCTAAAAATTAGGGATTTTCTCTTCACATTTACCTTTCTTGCTTTGCTTATGAAGAATTGAAATTATAAGATTGGAAGTGGGATTGAGATGTGTATTTGTGATGTTTCTAATTGGCGAGTCAAACAAAACTAAAGAGGAAGGGAAGGAAAGCCATTAGAATAACTACTTTTCCAATTTTAAGGTTTGGAACTACACTTAGTCTAATTTCTCTTTTTATGTATATTTGAATAGATAAAAAGATTCTGAGATGATTCTTTGGTGTTATTTTGGTGTTATCTTGCATAGAATTGGTTAAATATAATAAGAGATTATCGAGTAATAGAATTTTGTCTAGGGTTTGTTGAACCAATCATATTGTTTGGGTCATAACTTAACATAAATAGCTCTAAATTGGGTTATTTCAGTTGAATATGAAAACTAAGACATAGAAATAGAAATCTCTAGAAGAGTCGTTGACTTAATTCTGGCTTTATGATATTGGAAATTGAGATCGAAAATTGTGACTGATGTTGCCCATATTTTGGAGCAACTTGTGATGTTTTATCTATATCTCATGTTTTAGAGGTCCAAATGGCTTGATTGTTAGTGATTTGGAAACTAGAGACATAGGGAAACAAGTATACGAAAGATCTAAAACCCTAATTCAAGTTTTTTCTATATGAAGATTTCAGAACAAGTAGATGTATGAATTTTAGGCAGGGACACAACGGGAAGAAAATTACACTATTTTGAGTTTATTTTAATTTCCAATTTTTACCGAATCATTTCTGAAATTTTTTGAATGTGTACGAGACTTTTCAAATACCTAGAAATAAATGAAATAGGACTTACCATATGTGAATTGGGTTATTGAACATTGGAATTTAAGATTGAGCATAATGCATTCCAAAGATAAGTTACATGTACATAAATGATTTATATGCATATTTATTGCTCATATGTGTATAGTATGATTATACAAGTTTGATTTTGAAACCCTTCTAATGGTGGTAAGTTATGACTTGCATATATGAACACATATATAGATTTTATGACTTGAAATGTATATCGTATGGCTTGTCAATATATAAATTGTGAAATTGACAAATGGTTAAAGGAAATGTTACAATGTCTATTTTATTGTTTTAGTGGTGGATAGATAGACATGCTTATAGAGATACAACACATCTGTTACAGTTTGAAACCAATGGTGTCTTCATTTCAAAACTATAATGTCTCCATATTTTGATGCCTTTGGTATCCACAATTTGATACTTTTGAGTATCCACAGTTTTTATACCTTTGGATATCCATAACTCTCTTTATCTACACCCACATAATTGTGCAGGCCTAACACTAAAAGTAAAGTAAATAGTTATAAACAAGAAATACAATATGACAATATAAATAATTGGTATTGATGAGCATTTGCATTTGTATTAACAATTTGTATCAATAAGCGTTCAATATCAATGTTTGGTTCATGAATGTGAATTTATGATATATAAGTTTTGATATTTCTAAATGTGTGTGCTTAGAGGATGCCTGTTGTAAGTGGTATTTCCCCACTAAGCTTTTAAGCTTGGCATAGGTGTTAATCTGTGTAGGTCCAGGTTATAGGAGTGAGGTACAGGGAACATTTATAGGGACCAAGGCTAACAAATAGGAGTAAAAAGTACCTTTCGAATGTGTTTTGGTTTAAGATGATTGTACATGTAAAATAGTAAAGGAAATTGTATGTTTTCTTTTTGGATTATCATGTAAATATAAAGATGTAATACTACTTTTAAATGATAGGGTTAAGTGATGTGAAACTTTGTAATGTGTATATGTATATCATTGAATAGAAAAGTATGCCATGAATTATGTATAGGAAATTGGTTGCCATGTATGTGGGTGGCTGTAGATTCCATATAGGGGATGTTACATAAAGAACTTACATATTCTTTTTATACGACAACAAATGATTTAGAGCCTCGATTATGAGTAGTTTTCATTTTTCCTCTGTTAACCTTGACTTTTCTCACACTTTTCCTAAATAAAGAAAAGATGAAATAATCATTAAATTGTGTAATAAGGTTAATATAAGCAAATGTTAAGAGAAGGAAGTATGTTGGTAGAGGCCCAATAATCACACATTTGGCTCCAATTTTCTAGAGTCATCCGTTCAGGAACATGTCTCCTTACCTCCTCATCAGAAGGAAAAGATTTGTAGTATTTATGTAGTCAATAAAGATGATCCTTAGACATTTGTTTCAACAGTGAAGTCACACAGCTTGAAATTTTATGGTTGTCAATATCGACAATATTGAGTTTCATCTGTGAACAACAAGTGAAATTAGTCTTTAAATAAGTAAAAAATACATATAATTAAATAAATTTAAAATTTACGAAAACTTTGTCAAAAGCATTTTGTAGCAAGTTCTCTTCCTTCAACTGCTTGGCAGGCTAAATGTTAGACTCCGCTTCTGGAGCCCAACATTCGGAGCTAAAAGACGTAAGTATATTATCCTATAGGTTTATTTCCATGAACCCTTATTAGGCATTATCCTACAAGGTTGGCGTGTCCCCAACAGTCGAACATCAAAACAAACTTAACCATTTTAACAAAGAAGTCAATTATAATCATACACAATCGAAACTACTTAAATATATCATTCCATTACTAAAGCAAAAGAGTTTGAAAAACTTTATTTACATATCAAAAGCCACATCGTTGGCTTAATACAAAAGTACAAAATACACATGATACAATTGAATGCTTATGCTTAATATGATTCTAAATACCAAAAGTTCCTGAACTAACTTAATTACAAAAGTCTCTATTCTTGGTGTTTGCCAAACTTTGCAAGGATCAATGCTGTTCTGCTTTTTCTTCACCTACGGAGTGGAAGGTAATAGGGTGAGCTGCGAAGTTCGGTGGCTTATATATTTATAGCCATTGGCAACGAGCCATAGAATTCAAGCACACACATAGATATGTATATCAAAGTAATCTAG
The DNA here is from genome assembly GCA_026284465.1 of Erythroxylum citrifolium. NCBI lineage: Eukaryota > Viridiplantae > Streptophyta > Magnoliopsida > Malpighiales > Erythroxylaceae > Erythroxylum > Erythroxylum citrifolium. The sequence continues at coordinate 20,814,179 of JANKOE010000005.1, forward strand.
CAATTCTAGCTCAAAGTTTATAATTTAAAAATGTCATCACATAGAACATCCATCAAAACATGACACTCAATTATGCATCATACTTGACAAATCGAATATGCAATGCACAACCAATTAGCTCGAGAGTTTTCGTGGAACAAAACAGAGAAACCGAAGTTTACTTCGTGAACAAAACGAGTCTGAATTCTCAGGATCTCGTGGCCTTAAGCGGGCAGCCGGGAGAAGGCTCTTGTCAACGTGCATGTGACGAATGAAACGGTTCCTCTCTCGCCCAAACACAATGAATTTCATGCTTAATTCAATCGATCATAATTTCATATTCTCATACTTCTTATACTTTTCTTCTTTTCATTCATACAAAATGCCATGACAGTTTTTTCAAGGCATACATGATTATAATGACAATTCAATTATATCTAAATGTCATACATCTTTTAATGCATAACATAAAACACATCATAGCAATTCACAATTTAGCAATTCAAGCATATACACATACATAGGCAAAAATGCTCATTTACAAAATAACCATAAATATATTACCCACCTAATTTGCTTGAAAATCCAAGTCAAGGTTGTCTTTCCCTTTGCTCTTGGGTAGGATTCTCTTAGTTCCCTTAATTCTTCACCAAATGAATTGATCTTTGGCTCAAAGGGAAGCTCTTTTCTTCCTTTACCTTTTTCTCTTCTTGAACAGCTCTAAAATCTTTCTTGAAGACTAAGAATAATTAAACCCTAGCTCAACTCTCTTCTTTTCTCTCAACCACCAAACTCTCTTTCTCTTTCTTTCTCATTTTCGTTCTTCTCTTCTTTTATCCCTCCATTCACGTTTTTATTCTTCATTTATAAGCAAGAAAAGACTTCTTCTTCCAATTATGCCCTTAATGATTGAGAATTGTCCAATTTGCCCTTCCATTTATGCCTTATGTCTTTTGTGTTTAAGTGTCTTGCCAAATATACCCTTGAACATTCTGACATAACACTTTCTTCTAAAAAGTGTTCCTCGTTGTCTTAAGTTTCTAATGACACCAAAATCATTCAATTTGGTTCAGAAATTTGAAGGTTGCATCCCAAACATTTTAGACTGTTGTTAGACTAAAAAAGTACACTATAATTTGTAGCCCTATGTCTCTAGTTTATCACAAATCAGAACTCATCATATTTGGAGCTCTATGGATCCAGATATAATCAAAATACTGAAGTATGTTCAGTGGAATAACATCAGTTTATATTATTTAAGAGCACACACACTGTACCCGTCCCACGTTTTTCACTCAATCTTTCTCACTTCATTTCAGATGGCTATGATTTTTGGTGGAGATGTAGAGCAATGTCTTACGAGTCCAATGATTTAAGAATCAAGTCATTTGAGTGTCTAAAGAAGAAGTTATGGCCAAAAGAATCAAATCTGGTTTTGTCCTCAATCATATTGAACCTGTCTTGGGATAATTGACATAACTCTCTCTCTACAGATGTCAGATTAAGATCATTTTAGGATGGTTTCAAAGAAGTCTTTGAGATCTAAAACTTTCAAGAAGACCCTGAAGATAAATTCTGTCGTCTAGAGTGTCAAATTTGGACCAGAAGATGTTCTGGTCAACGTAGGATGAAGCAGAAAGTCAACCTAAGACGAAGGGTGAGACGAATTGAGAAAAACAGACAAAGCGAAAAGCAGACAAAGCAAAGAGCTAACAAAGCAAAGAGCTGACGAAGCAAACAATAGATGAAGCAAAGAGCAGACGAAACAAAGTCAACTTAAGATGAAGCAAAGTCAACTTAAGATGATGCAACTCTTAAGACGATATGACGTCATCACATATGATACGTCTCTACAGACGATATGACGTCATCACAGACGATACATCTTTACAGACGATGCATCTATGCTCCTGAGCATCTCCCTTTATAAGGACCATAACTTTCAACTCCGATATCCAAAAATTACATATCTTTCATTAACTTACTACACATATTCAACTTCGTTTTTGCTTTTTTTTTACTTCTAACTTTCACCTTAATTTTTCCCATTTCATAACCTCTCATCTACCCAAAAGCACCAAAACAAAACATGAATCTATCCACACTTCTCATTTACTACTTTACTCTTGTCTATCATTTCTTATTCAAAAAGTTTCATTAATTTGTTTTTAACTTCTAAGAAAAGTTTGAGATCTAACAAGTAGGGTTGAGCATTTTATTATGCAGATATTAAACAACTCGCCCACAGCTAGTACAGAACGCATCTTAGCCATGCTATGGAGTATCTGGTATCACTGAAACATCATATTATGGCAACGTAAGAACGTATCCTCTTTTATGGTAGTTGCTTCCGCTGACAATTTTCTCAAAGATTGGCAGGATTCCCAATGGGTTTTTGAGCAGGTTATTGCCAGATCTGATGATTCATGTTCTACCATTTCAACTTGGATTAATCCGCAGGAAGGTTTCCTCAAATGTAACGTCGAAACTTCTGTTTTTAAGGACAAGAACGCTATAGAGTTTGCTGCTGTGCTTATGGATGACAGAGGTCAATTTGTTGCTGGTATTTCTGGTCACTTTCTTCTCTTTTTGATCCAGTAATTCCTGAGCTTATGTTGATAAGAGAAGCTCTGTCTTGGTTAAAAGAAAAACAGATTGATCATGTCATTGTGGAGTCTAATTATTTGATGGTTGTTCAAGCTATCTCAGCTCCATCTTCGAATTTATTTGAGATTGGAATTTTGGCCCTTGATTGTCTTTCACTCAAGCGACACTTCCTTCACTTGTCCTTCTTTTGGATGCATAGGATTGCCAATAAGGCGGCTTACTCACTAGCCAGGGTAGCCTTATTACATGCAAACCTTTCTCACTGGAGTGTTAGGCCCTATTTGGTTCGAGGGTTAATAATGGGATGGAATGGAACGTAACACACTTCCATCGTTTATTTGAGAGTTTCATAATGGAATGGAATGGATAGGGATGGAAGCGAAGGGTTTCATGTTACGTTCCATTCCATCTTAAACAGTGAAAATAAGAAACCTCCGATTCGGGGGGTTTAGGATGGAACGTAAACTAATAAACATACACTACCTAATATACCCTCAATAATCTTTCATATTACCATTATTTATCCTTACTAATAACAACCAACACAATATTGGCGAGAACACAATTAGCAGGTGAAGAGAGTTGGCAAGGGACCATTGTAGCAGTCAAGAAGCGTGTTTGGAAGAGCATCGTTGCTTCAGCTTCAGGTATATATTCTTCTTTTGGGTTGCGGTTGCTGTGCCGCTAAATTTGGTTAGACAGTTGGAAAAAGAGTTTGGATTTTTCTGCAATACGAGATAGTTCAAAGTGACCATCCATTGTTTTCAAAGTACATGCCCATGTAGCGAGATGTCCTTGAACTGGGTTTTATCGAGTTTGTAAGTAATGCTTTTTTTAAAAAAAAGTCCCTAACTTTCGTCCCTCCTTTTCTTCTGGAATTATGAGTGTTTTGACCTTTCTTGTGAAGTGGTGTTGCTACGTTCTATATTTGTTTCAGTAGTTAGAGAAGTGATTTGGGTGTTGTATGCTTTTGATTGTTGAGGTTGAAAATCAAGAAGCAACTTGGGAATTTTACTATTCACTCATGAGTCGTGGCCCTCTCTTAACTTGCTTCTCTTCATCTTTAGCTCTTTGCCCTTTTTAAAAGAATTTTTGGGTATGCCACTTGCATTTCCTTTTCTTCTAACCGTTTATGGTGTAGAAGTCATTAGAAAGCTTGGTGAAGTTTTGGCTCATAAGGGAGTTGG
>JANKOE010000005.1:20839874-20852297 GCA_026284465.1 Erythroxylum citrifolium
GGTCCATTCTCTATAATCTCCCAAAGATCAATATGAGTAGATTCAATGAAGAGCTGCATCCTGTCTTTCCAGTAATGATAATCTTCACTATTGAATGCAGGAGGTCTAGTGATGGAGGCGCCTTCAGCTATATAAACGTGTGATTCTGCCATGGATCTTTATCCACACTTTGTAACGGTAGTTCTTGGACACCGAGCTCTGATACCAATTGAAGTAAATCACGCGTTAGTATAGACTTTACGTTCAATATACAAAATGCACAAGAAGGGGGGAGGGGGGTTGAATTGTGTATTCTTTTTCGTGAAAACAATCCCCTTTTTTATTTCTTTGAAAACTTGCTTTTTCAAAACTATTGAGTAAGAATATCACGATGTATTGCAGTTAACTTCTAAGTACTTGTATTGAACAATAGAAATTAAAAATCGAGAGTTAGAGAGTAGAAGTTGACACAACAATTTTATCTTGCTTCACCCCAAACCGTGGGCTACGTCCAGTCCTTAGAATCCTTTATGAGATTTCACTATTCTTCTTAAAAGTACTAGTATTCTTTTCTCAGAGCCTCTTCAGGTCTCTTACAGTAAGTATTATTTTTCTCACTTAGCCTCTTTAGGCTCTCAGCTTTTCTTCTCTCTTACAGAAGGATATTACGAGCTTTGTTACAAAAAATAATAGCTCTAGAGTTTAACACAATTAATATAGTGTTTCTCAAAGTCACTAACTTTTTAAAATCTCTAACTCTTTCAGTCTTCAACTCCGACTCGTATTTATAGCCTTTGTCTTCAACTGATTCTCGATAACCGCTTCTTTCTTCTTATTTCTTGATCTTTGAAGAAATAGTTATTCAGTTAAGTTCTGTAACCAACTTAAACTGATTAACCATCCTACGTAGTATCGGGTCTTCGCCTTAGTATTGCTTCCGTCTTAGTTTGTTTCTTCTCACTTTTGCTTCCGCTTTGTCTTACTTTCGTGTCCGCTTCATCTTACTTTCTTTCGTCTTAGTTTCTGCTTCCGTCTCACTTTTTTTCGTCTTAGTTTCTGCTTCCGTCTCACTTTCTTTCTTCTTAGTTTCTGCTTCTGCTTTGTCTTACTTTCTTTCGTCTTAGTTTCTACTTTTGCTTCGTCTTACTTTCTTTCGTCTTAGTTTCTGCTTCCATCTTACTTTCTTTCGTCTTAGTTTCTGCTTCTGCTTCGTCTTACTTTTTTTCGTCTTAGTTTCTGCTTCTGCTTCGTCTTACTTTCTAATATTATTATTATTTGATTTTCATCAAAATTATTAATCGTGAAGTCATTTTGAATTAACAAACCTTTTAGTGACACTATGCATAATTCGTTGCCAAACATCATATTTGTCGACGAATTTATAAAATAGTCATCAAATGGTTTTGATTTTTATATTTTCCATATTTTTTCGCAATATATAAATTATATAAAATGGTATGGAATTTATATATAGTAAATAGAATTGTGTCACACCATTTATATATTGTCAAATCATATATTCTAAAAGACATTAATAATAACAATTAATTTATTTTGAATTTTATATTTATAGAATTTTCCTTTTGTGATATAAAATTTCTAGCAAATGTAAACCAATTTATATATAGTAATTAGAGTTTTGTGACGCCACATAAAATTGTAAAATCATATATTTTAAAAGACATTAATAAAAGAATTAATTTATGTAATAAAAATTAATTTTGTGTTGTTTGTTTTATAAATTTTTAAAATAACATTTTTGTTAACTAAATCTATTTTTACACTTAACAATCATTGTCAATAATATTTAATTTGATTATTAAGAATACCATATTAGTATTTAATATTGATTCCCATTGTTTACTATATTGCAATTATTTTTTAATCACATTGCGATAGATATAATTATATATGGTAATTAATATAATGTTATAGTAATGTCATTACCAAAGGTCAAGCCAAATGGTAATGGCCCACCATTTTGCAATTTTGAATTGACTCTAAATGGTATACTTATTTCGAATTAATCGAATAAAACATCGTCTTGTTTAACTACAAATGACACCGTTTTTTACTAGTTATTAAAACCAAAACGAACCTCTCTTCATTTTCGTATTAGCCATCATATTTCCTCTTCATTCACCGTCTAATAAGTGCCATCTCCTATTTTGTGGTCGTCTCCTATGTTGCGGTTGTCACCGTTGAAGAAGCATCTTTACCTATGTTGGTATTATTCTTCTTTTTTATTTTCAAATTGTCCTTCTTGTGCTCTATTTTACTGCTACATTTAGGAGTTTATATGAGTTTCATGTTCTGCTTATGGTGTATGGCTTTTTGCTTGTGTTTGTTTTTGGAAGATGGTGAATTGTGATTCTATGTTGGATGTGTATAGGTCGACATTTTTTTTCCAGCTTTCATGCTTGTTTGAGGAATGCCCCCTAACTGTTTGTTGAAATGCTTCAATGAAGGATACTTCTGTAACGGATGTTTATGTACATATTTACATTTGATTGTACCATTTATAGTATACAAGTGTATCAATCAAAATGTCTTTATTTCAATGTGTAATGAGGTTGTGATTACAGATAACAATTAAAAGTCAAATGGTCAAAACAAGAAATATGGTGAATTGTGTTTCAATGATAGATGTGTATTGGTTGACATTTTTTTTTCAACCTTCCATGCTTGTTTGAGAAAAGCATGCTAATTGTTTGATGAAATGTCTGTTAAAGAATGAAGACTACTTCTGTAACGGATGTTTATGTACACATTTACCATACGATTGCTTTTATACCAAATCTCTACCACTTATAGTATACAGATATGCCCATCAAGATGACTTTATTTCAACGTGTTATAAGGTTGTGATTAGACATAACAATTGAAAGTCAAATGGAGTATATATTATATATTAGACATGACAATTTAAACTCAAAACTAACAACCTACTACGCTTATTCTTGAAAGACCAAATCTTTTAGCATACACACATTTGAATTTATCAAATATATATTTTATGAAAACATATATATAATGGAGTGGCTCAAAACTAACAAGCTAATTATTAAGATAATTTGAAGCTAAATCACAATTACACAACAATCTTCATTAGAGGATTCTACAAGGGATGTTTATGTACATAGAAGCAATCATATTTCAAAGCTGCAAGGGATGTTTATGTACCCCCTAAACATAGTACATACACACTTAACACTCTCAACCTTATCATATGAAGTAGTTTCACTTTATATATCACAAAATTATCATTGCTAGAATGTTAGAACATTCAAACAATAATTCTTCCATTGTATTTTTAAAATAAAACTATTAACATTAATTCATCATGGAATGTTGACGTGGTGACCAATTTCTAAAGGTGGAAATGAGCTCTGCTGGGAGGAATGTGACAAATTTGTCCTCAATGAAGAATAAGTCAGTGAAAAACAAATCCCTCATCAAACACTAATCACCGCTTGCCTTCCATAGCCAGTCTTCTTCCTTAAGGCTCTTAGTATCATCAAAACTACCTCCCTTTATTTATTATTAGTATCTCATTTTATGTTATGAAGCTATTATATAAACATCTGATAGTATGTACTATATGTTATGTTAAGCTTCCTAGAATCTTCAAGAGAACATAGATGGAAATGGAGGTGGTGGTGATGTCCTGATGGTTCTTACAGGATTAGAAAAATCGGTTGTTTCAAAAAAATGGTTGATTACAAAAACTATGTTTTTTCATTGTGACGATCATGGAGTTTATCAGTCAGGTATGCATGTGTTCGAATTTACTATGTTTTTTCTTTGTGACGATCATGGAGTTTATTAGTCAGGTATGCATGTGTTCGAATTTGACTTTCTAATATAGTTTGGTTTTGCTTTGATTGTTCTATAATGTTTGCTTATTAGCTGAAATGCTTAGTACGTGCAGTTCATCTAATACCATCATGCATATTGCATATGGGAAATTGTTCACTGTATATTCTATAAATTTACTGAAAGCAAAGAAGTTGTTGGAAGAGGATGTCAATTCACCAAATCATGAGAGACGATTTTTAACTATTTCAATTGATGGCTTAGAACGTGCAAGGAGGATCCAAACATTAGAAACTCATTTACCTATTCTACTGACTCTAATGTCGTTTGGAATCAAAAAATAATTTCTTTTCCTTCTCAATCGAATACTAGGCGTGGAACTTTATTTATTATTTTGTCTGTAAGAATTGTTAAACTTCTAATTAACATCTTATAGTATGTATATTATATTGCTTACCATATTCCAACATTTATATGTATTATCATTTTATTGTTAATAAATATTAATGATTAAGAAAAGTAGTCAACTTAAATTTATTATATTTTTATCTTATTAATATTAAAATTTTAGGTATATTTATCGTTTTATATCCAAAAGGATAATTTATAGAGTTTTAATGCATTAACTGTTGGGCCCCGATTCCTTTTCTTTAGTAAATAAGTTTAATTTTATTTTGAGGTTTAGTTTGATAATTTTTATTTTGGTTGGTATAAATTGAGGGTTTTATTGCTTAGGTTAATGATGTTTTTTAATGAAGGGATTTAGTTAAATTAAAGTTTTGATGAATTGTTGGAATAAAAAAAAGAATAACATGGTGTAAGGGCAAATTAGGAAGTTTACTTAAGTTTGTAAGGCTTAAGGCTTTTTAAGGAGGGGCTTGTTAGTCTTTTTAGGTGGAATTAAAAGACCAATGAAGGAGGAAATCCTTGTTGCCATGGATGAAGAGAGAAGCTACGGAAATTGACTAGGAAAAAGAAGGAAAGAAAGAACAATTGTCATTGAATGAGAGGAGATTCATGAAATTGCTACGAAAATGAGAGGTTAGTGAAACTACAACATTTTGGCTTAGGTTTTAAGTTAGAAATCAAGTTTTTCCCTAAGTCTTTTAAGAGAGACATACGACACTTGCAAAATAGAAGAGAGGGAGAGGAGACTTTCAGCTAAGTGGAGAAGGAGAAGAAGAAGAAGAAGAAGAAGAAGAGAGGTTAGGGCTTTAGCTTATCTTGGTTTAGAAAAGTGATTGTGAGAGTCTTTAAGAAGGAAAAAGGAAGAAGAATGGATTAAGCTTCCATAATAAGCAAAAATCAGATTTCGTGGGTAGTTTCTAAGGTAAGGAATTTTCGAAATTCTTGATTATTTGAGAGGGGTTTTGGTTATTATAGCTTAGGAAAGGTATAGGTAGCATTATATAGGTGTGAACTCATGCTTTCAATTTCCTTGAAATTGTCAATTTGAGAATTCATGTGAGGTTGGCATTGTTGTGTTTTGATGAAGGACAAAAAGGCAAGAGGAGTTAGAGGGAAGGCAATTGGTCCAAGAATAAAGCTTAAGGAAGTAAGGTGGGTGACTTTTTAACATTTGAGTTAATAAGCTACTTAATTGGCTTGAAATAAATGTCATTAAATGCTTTCCGATGACTTGAAAATTTTAAATAAATTATTATTTGTGATGATTTTAACTTGTATTAGGTGTCTTTTGTATGTAACTACATATGGAAATGTTTGTAAAATTGTTTGAAAAATGAAAAAGATTGGATTATGTGATTTCGGAAAAATGCCATGTTAGGCAATTAAGTGTGAATGATGTGAAAATGCATGATTATTTGGGTTTGTAGTGATCCCCTAAGTTAGCAAGTGCACTTGTCTAATTATAGGCTTTTCCCGCCTGCCCGCTAGTAGCATTGGAGCTCCTCACGGACTCCCTTATGTTCACGGCTACACATGACCGCCTAGCGAAAATGTGTAGTACGTTCTGTTTGGATCACTCAAACCATTTGTTATGTGATTATGTGCTTTTGTATTATCTTTGTTGACTTTCTAAATGCTTTGTCTCATTGGAAAATGATATTGGTAAATATGGTTTTGAAACTAATTGTTTAAGAAATTTTTGTATGCTTATGTTTGAATATTAAATTGTTACCCACGGAGCCGTCGAGCTCACCCCCACTTTTCCCCTCCACGGGAAATGAGTAAGAAATCGAGTTACCGCATTAGGAATGAGGATTACTCCGATGCATTTTGCTTTTGAAGTCATATCTTAGAAAATAAATTTCAGATAGCATTTTGGATAATTGGAGTATTTGTTTCTTGTCTTTTGATACTTTCAATGTATTCGGGCAAAAACGCCCTCTAAAGCTTTGTATTAACTATGTTTTCATGTAAATGTATAAGAATTGAAATTGAAATGTATCTTGTGTTTGTTTCATAAAAATGAAGTATTGTATTGTTTGAAATTAACAAAAAGAAGAAAATTATGATTGCTATCACTTGAGTGAATTGGTGGGATTATTTAGATTGGTTTGGTAGTTGGACGATTGAGGATGATAAAGATTGAAGTGGTTTTGTGCAGGTATTGAAGTTTGGTTGAAAAATTGAAGAAGTTGGCTAGATGATGTTTTAGGAGAGGTGATGTCAAATTTTTGGAAAAATTTGGCAGCAACTTGGTTTATGTTTTTAACCCTCTTAGTGTTTGAATTAAATTGGGAGGTCTTCTTGAAAGTTGTAGTACATGTTTAGAGTTTTCCAATGGTATATAATTTGTCACATTTGGACTTAGGATGAAGAAGTTGTAAGATTTGAAAGATTACAATTACTGTTGATAAGGGTTATGTTTCTATTGAATCTAGAGCCTTCATTAATTTTTACGGCCTTCATAAAAGATGTAGATTAGCTTTTTCCCTTTCTATGATGTATAATATGTAATATTTGAGGTTAGGAGTAAAAAGTTATGAGGTTGGAAAATTTTCTGTTACTGTTCATTTAGTCAATTTTACTGTTCCATTGGTTATTCTAGACAGCAACTTTAAGCCAGTTTTTACCTTTTTTTAATGATTGAATTGATGTTTGCTCCCTTCATGAAATTTGTAAAACATCTTTTTATCTTTCCAATGAGGTAAAATACGATATTTTCAAAGTATCAGGTGTTTTAAAAAAAATAGAAATCGAACTCGCAGGCGCCCTCGCAAGCCTCGCCTCTGTTGCTTCTGATTTTCAAAATTTTTTATTATTTTAGTTTATTTTCTGATTTTCCCTCCTTTTCAATTCAGTCTCCTCTCACTTTATTGCTTGCTTGTAACTTTGTTGTTTAACCTCCGATTTACTCGATTTTTTAAGCATGGTTTTTTAAAAAAAATTTCTACCCCTTTTATGAAAAATTCAACATTTTTCGGGTTTGAGTGGCGATTTTACGGACTAGATCAGAAAGAGTCAAGAGTAGAGTTTTTGCACATAATTTCGTATTTGGGCGATTTTGCGATCTATAAGACTTTGATTGAGGAGATTTTTGTTTCTACTGTATCTAGAGATATGAAATTTCTTTTTAACTTAGGATTCAGATTTTTGAGGGCCCTAAGTAGATCAAGTTTAGTAAGGAAGATTAGGACGAAATTTTCAAGTTTTCGTTCGGAGTGAGAGAATCCAGATATCACGTAGGACGTCGGACACGTGTCTCATCAGGAAACGGGTTCCAACCTTTGTGGTATTAGAGCAAGAAGAGCTTATAAGGAATCATGTATAAGTATGATGGTTTCGAATTTAAGTAGTTGAGTTCTGGAAACGAGATTTAACATAACTATATATTTCAGTAAATTTATAAAGAAGGGAATAAGAAAATAATATATAAATGTCAATTATAATTAACCTTAAGATTATTAAGCAGACTTAGCATTAAAAATTTTCAATTTAATATTATTAATTATAAATTCTTTAATATTGACTTTTAACGATGATTTCAAGGTTTCATCGCAAAAAGTTCACATTTGCTGATGAATTACCAATTTCATTGCAGAATGCTACATTTTTTTTGCGACGTTTGAAACTATCATCGCTAAACGCTCGACCTTTGGTGATGAAATACTTAAACCGTCGCAAAAAAAAAAGGCTTTTACGATGTCTCCAGAAAATTGTCACTAAAGATACTGCTTTAGCGACGATAACATCACCAAAACCATGACTTTTGAGGACAAATTAGGAAATCATCGTCAAATGTAGACATTTAGCGACAATTTTTATATCTTCACAATAAAAAACATAGCTAATAGTTTATTTTGTTGTAGTAGTTGCTTCCAAAATCAAGCTTCAAGAATCAAACGTATTAAACCTCTTGTTTATATTTACTTTCATTTCCTTGCAATTCTTACATATTCTCGCAATTAAAGCAAAATTTAACATCTCCATTGCTTGGCTTGCCACCCTCATTAGCAAGGTTTAAGAATTGGTGGAAGCGATTGTGAGTTTCAATTTCTTTTCTCTTTTTCAATAGTCGTAAAAAGTGTTTTTTATTGAAGAGATATAAATCTTAATTTAGGTAAATTGCAGTTACAAAATCATTGTATTTATATTAACTCTAGTTTCATTATTGGTTGAGTTGGGTTGGGTTGGGTTGGGTTCACTGTCTCGCGTCTTTTAAAACATACGCGTCCCGCATTGACACTCTCATTTTTATCTTTTGCTGATCTATGAAAAAGAAAAGAAATACTTGCTGTAATCTGGAATCCAGCTGTGGAATTCAATTAAAAGGGTAGAATTCTTTCCATTTGGTCATTTAGAAGCAGTCTGATTTGACAAACTTCATTAGTTTTGGTTTCTCCTACTTTTTCTCTTTTCCCACTTCCCATCTACTCGTTCAAAACTTTTCTAAAGCGCATACTGCCTGCTCCAGTTGTGTGTGGCTCTTACTTACTTTTTATGATGCACAACCCTAGTGCAACTTTTGTTGTCTTTTGTTTTTTTTTTTTTTGAAAGGTTGTCTTTTGTTTTTTTTGTTTTCCAAAAAGATAAGTAGGAATTGGAACGGAACAACGATAGGCAAGAGATGAGTTATGGTGGGAGACAACGACGTCGATATTGGAGGTAGCCTTTTTTTAAAGGTTTTGGAGCGTATGGTTAGCTTAGGCCCTTCTAAGGGAGGCGGTAACGGGCCCGTTGTGATTACATTTTAAGTTTTGTTCTGCAGTGCAGATGTGACATGCCTTTGAAAGGATTGTTCTGGATTTCTCGGCTGTTGGATAAATGATAAATTATTTCTGACTAGACATTGGCATGAATGATTTGTACTTAAAACATCCTATTCCACTACGCACTGCTCACACATGCCAGTCCAGTGAGCCTTCTGTAGGAATGAGGTGATCATCAATTTCAATTCCATACGTTCTATGAATGTGAATGTAAAATCGTTTCATAACTCAAGCATGTAACTACCAAATTATCTTCTATAATGACATGTCAATCATTTCTCAATGCCGTTTTGTAGTTACCACGGTCACTTTCATATACTTTTTTTTCTCTAAACTTGCGCCGAAATGAAAACACTTAAATGATGCTTGATTGATAAGTTTTAGAAGGAGTTAAAGGGTAAAGAATGAAAAGTGAGTGGTTCGTTGTCAATTATTATTATAGGAGTAATAGTTTGTGGTTCTGTCTGAATCTGTCGGGGCTGGACGCCATTGTTTAGATACATGAATCTGAATAACTTCGGCTAGGGAATACCTGCAAAACAAATAAAGGCACTCCGGGGGTTGGTTTCCGGTAAGCCCCTCCGAGGATCAAGTCAGTCTTTTTGTGAGGGTTTTGGTGGTTGTGTGTAGAGAAAAGTAGGGTTTTGAAGTCTCGTACCTGTATCATGGCCAAATAATACCTTATATATGGAATAACTGTTAGGTTTAGGTCTTTTCGTAGGTGTTTACGTATGCATGGGGGATCACCAACTGCGAATGGGCTGTCGATGCATGGGCCTTAGACCAGGCCTAGCATGACCGACCCAACCATAAGCCCCCTACTCCTCGAGTTTGATCCGAGAGAAGGGCCGAAGGAGTATATAAGGATCGTATAGCATGTCTTCATGGCAACTCATGTTAGGCCCGATCGATTAATTATCGCGTCTGGATCGACCGATCCGGTGTAATGACACGACAGATTAATCGAGAGTAAGCACAAAATCGATCGATTGACTATATCGATGGGGTAGGTAGCTCGGGTGAACATAGTGGTAGGGCCGATCGATTGGGTGTCGAGGCTCAAACAAAACGCCAAGTGTAATTATTGCTGACGGTCCGTATCCTCTGGGCGCCGTTCAAAATTTGGAACGGTGCGTCCTTTTAACTGCCACGCAGCTGTCAAGCGCTGTCACGTGTGTCCCTTCGTCTGTCACGCCGCTTCGGGCCTTTAATGACCTTGATTTGTCACCGCTCAGATTTTTCCACATGTTCAACTTCGGCTCGTGTTCAACGTCGATTGGTACTCCCATTCAGTTGATACTATAAATTTTGAAATTAACGGTCTTTCTTCACTCTGCGTAGTTTTTCCAGCTTCTATTCTCTGTATTTTCATCTCTTTATCTGCAATCACCGGAGTGTACCTTCCACTGTCGTCCCAATTCTAAACTTCAATCACTAACTAGGTACGTCCTTTTTTCCTCTCTCCATCTGAAAGTGCCTTGCTAGTGGTTGGGCCGCTGGAGATAGCAGCGGAAATGGTTGAGGTGCCGGAGAACGTGAGGGACAAGTTGAGGGCTGAGAACGGGCTGGTGGAGTTGCGAAGTTCTATCAGGGGGAGAGGATTGACGCAGTCAAGCAGTGGAAGGAGCGGCACCTAACCAAGGAGCGCTTAGAATTCGCTTGCGATTTGTCTCTTTCCTTCTTGGGGGATTGCCACGGTGTTTGCGTTTTTGACGGGTCGGATGGTTCGTCATTTGAGGATTATGTCAAGCCGTTGTTTCCATTCGAGCTCGGCCTTTCTCTGGAAGAAAAGAGGGAGATAGTCGAGAGAGAACGAAAGATAGTTCCGAATGAGGACTTGCCATGGTGAAAATTGTGGGCTTGTAAAGAATTTGGCTATCACAGGACTTGTCAGCACAAATATATCAAAACCTATAATGGACAGATTGTTTGAACTTGGCATGGAGAAGTTCATTGATGATGCTCGGAGTAGACTGGGTAGGAAGGATGATATTTCTAAGTAGAAAAGCTCATATGGTTGAGCTTGTGACCAGGGCAAACTTATTGGAAATAAAAATTTTATTTTTATCCTTCATTGTCTTTTTAATTTTGCTGGATGAAGTCTTGAACTATAGTTGGCCTTGTATGAGAGATTGCCCTTTCGAATAGCATGTAGCGAACTAGCGCGTTTAGTACGAGTCGATCGATCGTTAGGTTTGGAGGAACTCGATCGAACAAGGTTGATTTTCTCGGTATTGCCTGGTTCCAAGGATCTTGTCTTGTCAACCCGACTGAGCGATAATGAGGCTGAGCGATGCCAAGATTTTGTGACTTGGCATCGCCTGGTTCCAAGATCTTGTTTGGAAACTTGGTCGAGCGGTAGTGGGGCCGAGCGATGCCAAGATTTTGTGACTTGACATCGCCTGGTTCCAAGATCTCGTTTGAAAACCTGGCCGAGCGGTAGTGAGGTCGAGCAATGCCAAGATTTTGTGACTTGACATCACCTGGTTCCAAGATCTCGTTTGGAAACCTAGCCGAGCGGTAATGAGGCCGAGCGATGCCAAGATTTTATGACTTGACATCGCCTGGTTCCAAGATCTCGTTTAGAAACCTGGCCGAGCGATGCCAAGATTTTGTGACTTGACATCGCCTGGTTCCAAGATCTTGTTTGGAAACATGGCCGAACGGTAGTGAGGCCGAGCGATACCAAGATTTTGTGACTTGACATCACCTGGTTCCAAGATCTCGTTTGGAAACCTGGCCGAGCGGTAGTGAGGCCGAGCGATGTCAAGATTTTGTGACTTGACATCGCCTGATTTTAAGATCTCGTTTGGAAACTTGGCCGAGCGGTAGTGAGGCCGAGCGATGCCAAGATTTTGTGACTTGACATCGCCTGGTTTCAAGATCTCGTTTGGAAACCTTGTTGGAACCCGTATCCGGATATCCAACCTCTTACAAAAAAAAAACCAAACTGAAAGCCGAATCCGCGTTAGAAACCTTGACTAATCCGAAAATCCTGATAAATTTTTTTTTTCATCTTATTCATCTTAAGTCCATTTTCATACTAATCCGTTCTCATACTCCTTATTCAAGCTCAGTCAAATTAACATTCATTAAGAAGGTCATAAGTTGCTACAAAGTTTTGCTTAAAGAATGACCAATTGAATAGTACTCTTTTGACCATATGAATAGTAATCGGCTAACTTCCGACTCTCATAACTTTTTACTCCTAACTCCGATCAGGACGTATCATACCTCGTTTTAAAGATAGAAAGATCCTCTACAACTTTCGTGAAAGATGGAAAATCCGATTTCTGCTCTAAAGAGGCGAAAAACCCTTCCGAAGGTTCAGCCCAAAATGCCCAGTGAATAGTAATTCGGGAAACCTAAATGCATAGTGGGCAGCCATCTTCAAATATGCATAACTTTTTCATCCTAAGTCATCTAATGACCCATTTTATACCGTTTTCAAGAT
>JANKOE010000005.1:20871150-20885855 GCA_026284465.1 Erythroxylum citrifolium
TAACAATAAATGGTGACAAAGTACTGGCAATTTGCAGATTATAAAAACTCGATGCGAGGAACCAAATTAAGCATAAAGATCATAAATCAAGAGTCAACAAATGCATAATTACTAAAGAAAGCAGGTCTAATTTATAGTATAAATTCGGTTCAATCACCTCTTCATAATGTTCCTCATTCAGGAAAGTGGTCATGACATCCATTTGATGTAGCTCTATATTATAATGAGCTACTATTGTTATAATCACTCTGAATGCATCCTTAAAGAACATGAGAGAGAAGGTAATAATAATATTGGACCCCACACCCCACCTGTAGGTGTTTGGGGGTGATACCCTCGGCGTGTTTGCGGGTGATACCGCAGCATCCAACACAAATCGGTATTGTCCTCTTTGGTCAAGGGTGAGGCCACGCCTCGAACCCAAGACCTCAAGGTTTTGTTGTTATCTAGCAACACGCCTATCACCATTGAGCCAAACGGGGTGTGGGGTCCAACATCTCTATCCCACTTTATTCAATATTAATCTAAAGCATATGGTTAAATATAATCATCAGAACAATCTATCATCTAAATAGCTTTCTTCATTTCATGTTTTATAAACCTAATATTAATATGTAATACATAATCAATCACAAAATAGTATCAATTCTGAGATTAATGATAATCGTATTTAACAATTTTATAACATTAATGAAAGTTTATAAATCAGTACTCAACTTTTAAAAGAACTCCTAAATTAATTTAGTGTCAAGTAAATATAAAAAACAAAAGGTATGGGTAAAAATAAATTAAAAATAATACTCAAAATAAAATGAAAATATGATTACATACATAAATAATTACAAAGAAGATGAATGAGTATATATGTAGTAAAAAAACATGTAATTCCTATTGATAAAAAATATGAAAGGCATATAACTTTTATATATACGTGGATATATAGTTAAGGGATAGGATTGAATTATCTTATATTTTCTTATGCATTTCAATGTCTTTTCAATCCTATTTTTGCGTTTAATTACTTAATTTGTGTTCAATCATTTAATTGTGTTTACATACAAATTAAATGATTGAACACAAATATATGCTAAAAGGAAGAAGTATGACAAAGTTTGTCAATATGAGATGCTCTGATGAGTTTGTTAATGTTTCAGGGCATTAGGAGGAGTTTCAGAGGAGGTCTGCATCAAAACACAGGCCTACAATCGTGATCACAGAAGTTACAGACAGATGCGGGGTCGCTTCCGAATTTGAGTTTTCGAGGGACTTTTTAGACCTTTTAGGCACGAGAAAACTCTTGGTTTTACCCTAAATGAAAAATACTATATAAAAAAAGATAAATGAACTAAAAAGCTCTCTCTTTATTTTGCCACTTTTGGGAAAACTTCTAGAAGAGAGAAGGGGAAGTGGAGAAATTATTGTGACATCTTCAACACTTTCTTTACTTTTTAGCTATAGTCTTTTGTTCACTCGTTACTTTCCATAAGCTTAGCTATTTTCTTTTAGTTTCAATGCTTTAATTACATATATCTGAATCAATTAATATTCATTCCATTAGTTTAAAGCTTTCTTAGTGCTAATCATAGTTTTACATGTTCTAAAATATTTAGACTGAATGTTTGATCGATTTTATAGTTGAAATTTATGGATTTTGTAAGGAATCTTTATGTTATATCAATGGATGTTTATTCCTTCAATTTTCCAGTTTTAATCTTGGTTGTTTGAGATTATTTATGTGCTTTTTTAGGTCTGAATTTATTGGGTATTTGAATGGTTAACAGTTTATGTTATGGGTTTTTGGTTATTTGTGATGCTTTTGATTAATTTGTGCTTAATAGTTAGGATTTATGCATGTTCTTAGGTTCATGGTCAATTGAATTGGGTTTTGTGCAAATTATGAGTGCTGGAATTTTTATTTTGATACAATTAGTTTAGATTTTGTAATTTGGGTTATGATTAGTTATTTGTTAGCATAAAGAGTTTTGATTTCTATTAAGTTAGTGTTGAATTTTGGTTTTTATTAATTCGTTTATAATGTTAAGCCTTGGTTTTATTTAATTAAAGTATGAGTTTTATTCATTTAATGTCTATTTTGCTTAATATGAACATGTGTGGCTAGACTACTTAGGGTTTTGGAAATATTATAAGGATGAAGGGATGGAAATTGTGAGAATGGAGTTGAACTTGTCTTGAATTGGTGCTTGTAGGTCTAGGTTGGTTTGGGATTTAGGATAATTGTCATGAATTATGAGTTGCTTATAGAACTCTTTAGGTAACTTTCTAATCCGAAGGCTAGGGTTGAGCGTTTGATATGAGTAGGTGGCCTAAGTTAGTTGTTTCTTAGTACCTGATGTGTCTTGGCTGTTGAACTTAGAGAGCCTATCTTAGGTTATAGTGGAGATTGAGGCATTTCTAAAGCTTGTTAGTTTTGTCTATTTTAAAGAAATTAAGGGTTCGAGAGCTTAATCGAGTCCATAAGCTAACACCATCATGAGAGTACCTTTTATTTAGTTTCAAATTGAACATCCTAGAATCTCGAAGATATCTCAAACCCACTTCTTAACCATTATTATTAGTCTTTTCTAAATTTGCTTTGTGTTTGTCTTTTTGTTTATGTTCATTACATCTTAGCTGTTTCGTTCTCATCATTTCAAGGTGTTTTGTTTTCTTTTGTTTGCAACATTTGAAATAGAATATGCATCCGAACTCTCTGTGGTTCGATCCTAGCTCACCACTTACTGCATAGTTTGGTAGTTAGGAATTTATTATTTGATAGCTAGCAACATGATATCGTTAAGATACAAAAGATGGGATAAGATGAAAACTATCTTTATAATGTGTAATATATAAAAATATTTAATAATCTATTACTATCTTTATCACTAGTATATAAGAAAGTATAGTTAGGATTTTGTGAAAATCTTCATTTTTAATTAGCTCCTTGAAATAGTGAGTTTGCTTTCATGTCAATAAAAGGTAAATGATATTAAGGTTTTAGTCATGAGTTCAACAATTTAATCAGAAGAAATATATTTGGTGAAGAGAGTCTCTTTATTTATCAAGTCTAGAATAAAATGAATATCAATTTCATTGTTTTTTGTGTGAGCATGAAAAACTACATATGTAGTAAGAAAAGTAGCACGAAGATCATCGTACCATGGAATATGTTTGATGTAAGACAAACCTATTTCACAAAGAAGAAAAGTAATCTGACATATTTTAATAGCAATAAGAGTAATATTCATGCTTTGGCGCTAAACTTGATAAAATTTAGTTGTTTTTTGGTACTTTAAGAAATAATATTATGATCAAGGAAGATACAGAAACAGTAAACAAAAAAATGATCATCAGGACAATCAATCTAGTCAGTTTCATAATAGGCCTATATTATAAGTAAGATGCCCCTGGTTAAGTGAGTGCCATAGGAGAGAGTGGATCTAAGATAACGTAGAATCTGTTTATTCACAGCCCAATAAATATCGATAAGGTAATATAAAAATCAAGAGACTTTATTTATTGTGAATTGGATATTAAGGCGAGTAAGGCAAAGGCATTGAAAAGTAGCATGACGATGGCTATGATTGTAAAGAGATAATGAAGTTATGAGTGTGTTAAAGGTGTGGAGTTGTTAAGGCACTTGTAATAAAGTTCCTTAGTATATTAGGTTTAGGTTAGTAAAAGGCTATTAAGTGTGTTTATAACTTTGATGCCAAAGAAAATAGTGAATGAGACCTGAGGCTTTAGAAGAGGTTATGGATAAGGGAAATATAGCAGGTGAGTGAAGATTTTGCCATACAAAATAATTAGTTGAACCAAAAGTGTAATTAAAAAATTGATAATTTGAGTAAATAGTAAAGTAGGAGAATTATTGTCTACCATTAAATTTATTAATGTGGAGGTAAATTGTATATTGTTTATGTTGTTAGTATTTGTGTTGTTAATGACTAAACTACTTGTATTGTTTTTGATATATTTTGATAGTGTACACGAAAATTTTTTTGCTAGATGTTTATAGAAACTTTGAGATAGAATAGTTTAAACATAGGCTACACATCATAAGAAAATATGTTTAATAAGTCAAGTACAATTGTCATTGTTAAAAATAAAAGACATGTAACTTTTATACATATATTGTTGTCATATAACTAAATATATAAAATAGGATTGGATAGAAAATAAAGATAATATCTAATAATCCATTATTCTCTTTGTCACTAAACTATAAGAAAATATATTTAAGATTTTATAAAAATTTTCACATTATCAAAAAAAAATCAAAAGCTACTCATATACACTAAATCAAATGTCTAATTTGTTGTATAAGTGCCTTTTACTATTAATCTTCTGAATTTTTGTATCTTTTAATAATTGTATAATTACAACCTAGGCTAATCAATATAAAAAGTTAGTAATGTAAAAAAATTATAAAATTAAGTATTTTATTAGGTGTACTTTGAAGCATTTATGCTTAATTTATATTCTAATATCTTGGTTGTTATATTCTAATATCATTAAGATTAAGAAACTTAAAAATATCTCCAGTTATAAAATAGCATCTAAATGCTATTATTTAATTTAATTAAAGTAAATAATAAATGTGATTTAATCTCAACCCCACTTAAAGAAAATGACATTAGTCTTTTTGCCATAAAAGTTTAGACTGAAAGTCTCTTGGTGATAATTTAGAAGACCATAAAAATCCGTTAGACATAATTTTATTAATTAATTATAGGATACATGCGTACCCTAAAATTATATAAAGTAGGACAAAATTTAAAAGAAGTCACATTAAATTGTATGCTTAAGGTTTCAAAAAAAACATTAAAGGACATAAATTTATCATGTTGTTTTTGCATTACTATGTAAAAAAACAAGATAACATAATTAATTAATTATACAGCTACTAAAGTACTTCGTATATTTTTTTTAGTTTTGAAATTTAATTAATCACACCATTCACATTGAGGATGTATCTATAATAGTGAATAAAAAATTAATTTTTTATTTTCAGACATAAAAGTTTACAAATTGTTTTATTAATAATTTAATAAAGTTTTTATTTCATATATTTATTTAAAAGTAAGTATTAAAAAATTTTAAAATTTAAACTCTTTTTCATTTTTCTTTTTTATGAATAAGCCATTATCTTTATCATATACTAATTTTAATTTCTTTACTAAATTTTACTTAAAAAATTGTTTTATAAACATATACCTAATATTTAGATTAAGTACCTCTTCTTCACGAGTTTCATCAGTGATTATTCAACTTTTATTGACTAGTTCGTAATGAGAACGAGTGTCATGTTATTCATACCACTCGAGTATCTATGCTAGAGATTTAATTTTATTATCCTTGCTATTAACTTAGATATTCATCAAAATTCTACCTGGACATGAAAACAATAAATAGTCCACATAGATCGATGCATGAAATGAAATATTTTGCTTCTGCTTCTGCTTCTGCTTCTGAAATAGCATTTCTATATTGACATTGGAAAGGCAACACAAGGTTTAGGACGAGTATCTTTGGGGTGTACGTGGTAGCACCAGGAAGCATCTTTTCCCTACTGATCATCCTTTCACGTTTTCTTCGGTATCCTATAAGCCATTATCTTTATCATATACTAATTTTATTTTCTTTACTAAATTTTACTTAAAATTATTTTCTTTCATGAATCATATTTGTTATCTCTTAAATCATAATATGGTTTCAGCAAGCTCTTTTATTGTTCTAACAAAACAAGTTTTAAATCTATCTGAAATATTTTGCTCTTCAGTGTAGAAGACAGACTAGTTAGGACCGCCGGTGAGAATTTCCTAGCAAGTTGAAGCATTAAATGTGAAAAAGGTGAATTATCTTGAACATGCATTTTAGATTTAAAAAGTAGTGTTAAAATAATGTGAAACGGAAGTGATGGTACAGATTCCCACTGAAGAAAGAAATTTTGTGGCACAGTGAAGATGGGAAAAATGATTTGACATCATATCCCTACAACAGTAAGGTACTTCTCTTTGATCTCTGGTGCGGCTTTAACTTAACCGAAAGACTTTTGATATTGAGGAAGAGTAGAACTCTATCAATTATTTTGTTTCCCGCAAAGCATATACTCGTTTGCATTTTGAAGTCCTTCTATACTAATTTACTGAAAAAATATAAGGGGATGATGAGGGTGAAGGAACACATAGCATAGTAGATGATAATTCTGTGTCAGCAAGGGAGGAGATTGAAAATGGGAGTGGTTACCTAACAATTGCTTTAATTAGTAGTGAGTACTTGAGAGAATTGTGAATACAGAATTCCAGGTAAAGTTTTTGACTTCATTGACTGCAGCATGTCAATATCAAACCAATCAAAGGAAAGACATTTTGGATACCCCATTAGAACTTGACTATGACAGACAACAGATAGAGTGAAACAAAATAAACCACACGCTATGGACCACGAGGACGCCGAACCTTCCAACATTGGAAGGTAATCCGGCTCTGGAATGGCTCTCAATGTATCCACACCTTTTTCTGGCTACTTGCTCATGATCGGTTATTCACTAACTCACACCGGGTCAAAAGGCACCTCACTACGGACGGATCATGCTATCATTATGTACTTGATAAATCCTCGCTGCATAGGGTGCGAGACTACAGCAAAGCTTGTCACGTGTGGAACAATTTCCCTCCTCACCTAGTGAATAGTAATTTTTCACTATGCCACTTCCGCAATGGCTCAGCACCAACCTCAAACCCTACCGACGGGTCTTTGGGCAGGATTGGTCGATTCTATTTAGAGCCACTTGCTGGCTCTTATGGACTTAAAGGAACATGACTCTTTTTGATGAACAGTTTATTTGGCCGGCCTCACGAATTTCTGTTATTTTGTCTTATACAGATCAAATTCACAAGTCAATGAATTGGCAGATAACTATTATTCTAGGCACTCGTCCTCGACATGAGCAACTACTCGGCTGGTGCAAACATCCTAGTGGGTGGGTTAAGCTTAACACGGATGGTGCGAGTAAACACTTCGCATTATCAGCTATAACCGGAGGCATCTTCTGTGATAGTACAGGTACTTGGCTTGGTGGTATCATCCAGAATCTCGAGCGGTGCTCATCGGTGTCTGCCGAACTCTGGGAAGTGTATACAAGGCTCACGCTCACGTAGAATTTCAGATATCATTAAGTCGAACTCGAAGTTGACTCGATTGCGACAATTAATCTCATTTTTTTCCTCAACGAGCCGATCATAGGCTCTCAATCCCATTGTTCAGGGTATTAATAAACTGTTCACTCGCAATTGGACGGTAGCACATCGGCATATATACCGCGAGAGTAACCGATATGCCGACTGGCTCGTGAACTATGCAGAGCATTTTGATGTAGGTACTATTTATTTTGATACTCCACCCATTAGATGTCATGTACTCCTTTTAGAGGATATGTCAGGACTCTGCTTCCCGCGACTTGTTGTGTAATCTTTTTTATTCCCTCTTATAAAAAAATTAAACCACACACGCAGGAGAAAAGGCTAAAATGAAATGAAAATATTACATCACCACCAAATAAAAATGTTCCCCCTTTTTTTATAGTCCGAATCTCCATCGTCCATATCATGCTTCCATCCTCTATTTATGCCCTCTCCCTTCTCTAGTTCATGTACCAACTTCCTTCTCTTGTGTTTTTTTCCCTTTCTCACCACTAGTAAACAATCCAGCACAACTCCTCCTCTTGTGCATTACAAGAGAGCTCTCTGTCATATACCAAGTTCATCAATGGCTTGTTTGGAAGTGTCCAATGAGGTTGGTAAAATCTTCTATCTACCAATCTAACTATACATCTTCATTTATTCTTTTTCTCTATCTACCCCAGGTGAAGTCGTGCCACCTCATTTAGTTATTTTGCTCATCATAAAAAGATGCATTCAGACTAACAAAATCAACAAAACAGCGACCAGTTACTTGTTTTTGGATGATTAAATTATTCACTTCATGTGAAGCAACTGATTGATCATGGACTGACTGGTATAAGCAGGGGAGGTTGATTGGAGCCTCCTTCTCTTCCTGTTTCCTATGTACATTGTGGAATCAACGAAAGTTGAAAAGAGAAAAAAAGAAAAGAAAAGAAAAAAGACTTTTATGATATAAGAGCACTAAATTAACTTGTGAAGAAATGTTTTGTTTTTTCAGTTTCACGTGATCGTGATGCTTCTTTACTGGATTGTTAAAAAGTAATTCCTATAATCGAAAAATCCTAACTTTCAGGTTAACTTGAAAGGGGAGAAAGAAGAATATACTCTAGATGGAGCTGTTGATTGGCAAGGTGGCCCTGCTGTCAGAGCAAAATCTGGAAACTGGATAGCTGGAACTATCATACTCTGTGAGCTCTGATCCCAATACATGAGAACTAACATAACATTCGTATTTGTCTGCATGTTCTCTATCTTGTGTTCTTGGTCGTGTTCCTTGTGTTTGATTAAACAATTATGTCATTGCAAAAAGCATAGAATTGTGAATTCAGGAGATACACTAGCCCTTGGTAAAGGCTCTCTAATAATTCTCTCTCTTTTTTTCTTTTTTATATCTTAGTTCCAACGCACTTTAGAATATATGCACACTTACAAAACGCAGATACCAACATCGTAACTAAGGACGTTTTTACAGTAGGGAAAAGGAAGATGGGTTATGATGATAAGAGGAGGACCTTCTCTCTTTTTGTCAATGCTCATGAGGAAGAGGACAAGAGCTTTGATATAACGTGTAACACTGATCAGTGAAGTTGTAAACAAGTGTTGAAGCTTCCTTGTTACATGCTGAGCTGTTAAAACCAGCTCAGACAATAGCCTAACTCAACTCATAAAGAGAGAGAGACAGAGTCGAAGAGGGTTTTGTTGGGGTGGGGAGTGGGGACTCCATAGGCCTTAGTTCCTGTTACTGGGTCTGGTTGGGTGCGTTAGGAGTAAGACGTCCCTGACACGTAATGTAATGTGTCTTTACTTGCATGTTGTGGGTTTTCCCACGTGTCGTTTCTTCAAAAACCTGGATTACTATTATATCTTCTATGGTGTATTGACACTGTTTTGATAACTCCCTTGAAGAGCTGAAAAGGGTCCTCTAGTTATTCATATTACCATAGTAAAAGGAAATTTGGAAAGGCCAGAGCACATGAAACTCTAGACATAGCAAGATACTAAGAAACCTTATTACTAAGGCCGCGGGAAACATGAAACGTGTGCTTCCAAGTCCCTAGCCTTTTCTTTTCTATTCTCAACAGAACACATGAAACTACTTAAAACTTTGCTCGCAGCTCACAAGCGCTCATTTTCTTGGTATCTTTGACATATCTCTTTCTTAAAAGGAGTTTCATATAACGCTTGTCATCAAGTTGCTATATATATGGTCTACTGAAACATGAAAAAGAAAAGATGATTGTTAATCGTAGGCTAATGCAGAAACTGACCGATTGTATTGAATTTAGCAACAGGCCTGCACGTGAAACAGTATCCATATCGTTTATCTGATTGGAAAGGGACATCTTTTCTTGTTAGGTTGAAGTCATCAAATGTTGTTCTACTTTTCTTTAATGCTGTAGGCATATGATTGCTTAATCTGATTGGATTGCCACTAAGGCCATCAGCTTTCTGCTTTTCTTAGTAATGGATAGCGAACATAGCTTTTATATGCATTTCAAGCAATCGAAGAACAGTCATGTAACGAGTCCCGTTTGTTGTTTCCTTTATAGTTGTAAATTTACTGACGACAAACCAAACGCTGCAAGCTACATCATGACTCCATGAAATGCTTTGGTAGAAACTTGATATGTTCTTATCAGTGATGCAAGTATAATGATCCTGTAGTTCCCTAAATCAAATTCTAAAATAAATGCTGATCCAAAAGAATGGGAACGTGATGCCCCTTGGTTTATTGTTTTCTTAGAAAACATAACATCTAATTGACCATGTTTTTTGTGCTTCTGTGAATCAACCAGTGAACCAAGGTCTGGCAACTCTAGCATTCTTTGGGGTTGGAGTGAACTTAGTTCTGTTCCTGACAAGAGTATTACAACAAAACAATGCTGATGCTGCAAACAATGTTAGCAAATGGACTGGAACTGTCTACATATTCTCACTTGTAGGTGCTTTCCTTAGCGATTCCTATTGGGGCAGATACAAAACCTGTGCCATTTTCCAGGGCATCTTCGTCATTGTATGTTACCGGACGTCTCAAGCTTTCTTCTATTAATGCATGAAAGCGAAACTTCATATTAGTCATAAAGAAAAAAGAAAATTGCTTCGTGTATGATACAGCTCATTGCTTCTTGTATGCTTCCAATTGCAGGGTTTGATATCATTATCATTGTCCTCGTACCTTTTCTTGATTAGACCAAAAGGATGTGGAGATGAACTGACTATATGTGGATCGCATTCCAACATGGAAGTGGGGTTATTTTACCTCTCCATCTACCTAGTAGCTCTTGGGAATGGAGGCTATCAACCTAACATAGCCACATTTGGGGCTGATCAGTTCGACGAAGAGGACCCTAAGGAAGGGTACTCAAAAGTAGCATTTTTTAGCTACTTCTACCTAGCTTTGAACCTTGGTTCTCTGTTCTCCAACACCATATTGGGGTACTTTGAAGATGAAGGAATGTGGGCGCTTGGGTTCTGGGCATCTGCAGGCTCTGCCATTGCAGCATTGCTTCTGTTTCTAGGAGGAACAACACGGTACAGGCACTTCAAGCCACGTGGTAACCCTCTCTTCCGCTTTTGCCAAGTCATAGTTGCTGCATCCAAGAAATGGAAAGTAGAGATGCCAGAAGATGGAGAAGACTTGTATGATACGGATGGAGGAGAGTGCTGTGATGGTGGAAACAGGAAGATGCTCCATACTCATGGATTCAAGTAAGTAACTGTAGCGTGATCACGGTCCTAAATTATACTTGGAAATGGAACAAGTAAGTTCCTGAGATTCTTTTTTTATTTTTCTTTTAGGTTCTTGGATAGAGCAGCTGTTATTACAACAAGAGATTTAGATGAGCACAAGCAGGGTCTTCCCAGCCCATGGCACCTTTGTCCCATCGCCCAAGTGGAAGAAGTTAAATGCATATTAAGGATACTTCCAATCTGGCTCTGCACCATTTTGTACTCAGTGGTTTTCACACAAATGGCTTCCCTGTTCGTGGAGCAAGGAGCTGCAATGAAAACTACCATCTCAAACTTCAAAATCCCCCCTGCCAGCATGTCTAGTTTCGACATTCTGAGCGTTGCAGTGTTTGTGTTCCTATATCGGCAAGTTCTGGATCCACTCGTGGGAAGAATCAAGAAGACCAAGTCTAAGGGACTGACTGAGCTTCAAAGGATGGGTGTTGGTCTAGTGATAGCAATAATGGCGATGGTTGCATCTGGGATAGTGGAGTGCTATCGACTCAAGTATGCGAGAGGAGGCTGCAGAAATTGCGAAAACTCAAGCTCCTTGAGCATCTTCTGGCAAGTTCCACAATATGGACTTATTGGAGCATCTGAAGTGTTCATGTATGTTGGCCAATTGGAGTTCTTCAATTCACAAGCACCAGATGGATTGAAAAGCTTTGGAAGTGCATTGTGCATGACATCCATCTCTCTAGGAAACTATGCCAGTGACTTGCTGGTGACCATGGTCATGAAGATTTCCACCGAGCATCGCACGCCTGGTTGGATTCCAGGAAATCTCAACAAGGGTCACTTGGATAGATTTTACTTCCTTTTGGCTGCCTTGACAACCATAGACCTGGTGTTGTATATTGTATGTGCTAGGTGGTACGAGTCCATAAAGCTGCAAGGCAATAAAGAGCAAAGCAAGTCCAACGTCTGAATGATGGTCTGTCAATACAGTACTGCCTATAGATGAATAACTAACTCTCCTGGGGATTCTGTTATTTTAGAGTTAGGTGTCTGGTGAGGTTGATAGCTTTTGGCTTAAGCGATTTTATTTTTTGGTTCTCTCGTAGAAATTTTAGGTCAAATTGTTGCTGAGTCTTTTCTGTTTTTTTTTTCTTTTTGTTGTTATTGCTGTGTTGTTGTATAGGGTAGGATATGCTCTTTTGGAAAATAATGGAGAAAATTGTGATCCTTTTTCGCCCAACCAATTTTCTAAACTCGCTTATTACTTCATTAGCTAGCACCCAACATTCATTTAGGGTTAAAGCACTACTTGGCTTCCTTCCACCCGTTTGATGTATGAGATCAAATCAATGAATTAAGTGAAAATTTGCCTTGAATACAACGTCTGAAAAGTGAGCAAGTATTTCTAAGAATTTTGGATAACGTTTTCCCTCAAAAAAAGAATTTTGGATAACGTATATATTTAATACATTAACATATTAATTATAAAGCATATTTTTATGTAAATTTATGTATAAATATCTCCTTACTTAATAACTTTATACACACATAATAACTTTATTTACACACACATAAATACAAAGCTTTCTTTACTTCTTACAAAGTATCATAGCTTTCTTTGTTGTTTATTAAATAGCATTTGGTATATACCAAACTCTTCTACCCTTCCTGACAATCACAATGGTGCAAACCTATTCCAAAGATTGAAGGCAACCCAAAACGACGTCTTTTTGAATATTTCACGGCCAAAACGACATCGTTTAATCTAAAGCAACAGAAATACCTAGTCGGCATAGGTGAAACATGTCAATCTCCAAGCAATCCACGTTGCTAGACACCACCTCCACATCATTGCCATGTCACAGCGCCACATCATAGCTAGCCATCCATAGCACTGCCACATCATCACGCCATGTCATTTATGGCTCTTGCTTCTTTGCCACATCATACAATGCCACATTAGCATTTTGTCCCACGTGACTTCTATGTCATCTTTAAGTGTCATCACTAGTTTAGTTTAGTCGATTCGGTTCAAATCTATTAACTAAAATTTGACTAGCTAGTTCAGTTTTTTTTTGCCAATTTTTTAGGAGTTAGAGTAGTTTCCATGGCTTTTGGGTGTTTTAAACTCAATTCTGGGGTCAAAGTTTTCAAATTCCAGCTCTAAAGACAAGTTTCTCAATTTTTATGTTTTTAAACTTTATTACTAAGGATTTTTTATCTTACATGTACCATGGATACTTCCAAGCTTTATCAATACATTCCTCAACCAAATTTTGTTATCTTTGATGGATCTAACAGTGACTTGTAGGTTGAAGAAATGTGTAGCTTTCTCAAAGGAAGACTTCTTTAACATATAATTGCTGGTAAGATACCCAAACTTACTCAAAGACCAGATAAAGTAGAAGATATATTTGTAAAACGTCTAGTATATTGAGATGGTATAATAACGTGGTCAAATCATCCATAGTTATATATTTGAATTATAAGAACTTGGCGATTGGAGATCTTACTTAGACTAATACCTAAGTTGCCATAATCTATGTCAATCTTCATGATCGAAAGCATATTTGGCATCTCCTAATGACTCTCAAAGACGAGTTCTAACTCATCTATAACCCTCTCCATTATCGAGAATCTCTGCTAAATCTTGATACAGTAATCGAAGAATTGATTATAGAAGAAACCCAGTTAAACTTCCTTTGAATGGAGAAATCTATTCCATTTATAGATGTTATTGCCACTCATACCTTCTCTTATTAGGCTTATTAAAACATAACTACGAAGAAGGTATTTTACAATTATTGTAAAAGGAGTGGTCACTGTATATCTGAATGTAGAAAATGACTCAAACAGAGTAATTCTTCTAAGTCTTCACAGTTTATTGCCCTTGCTATTGCCACAGAGGTTATAATAGAAAACACATCTCTTAAATTCTCCTTAAAAGATCTTCAAGCTCATCTA
The DNA here is from genome assembly GCA_026284465.1 of Erythroxylum citrifolium. Lineage (NCBI taxonomy): Eukaryota > Viridiplantae > Streptophyta > Magnoliopsida > Malpighiales > Erythroxylaceae > Erythroxylum > Erythroxylum citrifolium. Next base: position 20,884,986 of record JANKOE010000005.1, read on the forward strand.
TAGTAAATTCAAACAGATTTCAATACTGTTTCCTCTGCTATTTTTTCTGTCACACCAGGTACTTCTTCATGGTACCTTGATTTTGCATGTTGTAACCATATGACCTCCAACTCTTCCATATTTGAGTCCTTAAAAGCTCTCTCAATTTCACATATTGTTTATACAATTGATAACTCTACTATGAATGTTCAAAATGTAGGCATTGTTCAAACATCTATGTTAAGTTTGCTTGACACTTTTCTTATTCCTAAACTCTCAGCAAATCTTATTTTGATTTGACAATTATATGAACTTTGTACTTATCTTTTTTAAGTTATGATTGTACTATGTAGGATCCATTGATAAGCGACATCCTTGGGACAGGGTGTAAGGTTTGACAACTATTTGAACTTATCTCCCTCTTCCCTCTATCCAAACTTATTATTCATTTTGTTGCATCTAATATTTGGCATTCTCGTCTTGTTCATCTTTCTAACCTTAGACTTGAATCTTTAATTTCTTGTAGTTCTTTAGTTCAAGTCAAAAATGAAAATTTTGATTGTTTCTTATGCCAACTTTCCAAAAATCATACTTTACCTTTTAGTAATAGCGATTATGTTTCTTTTGTACCTTTTAATTTGATTCATTATGATATTTAGGGAACTGCTCCACATAACATTATAAGAGGTTTACGATATTATATGATCTTTTTTGAAAATTTCTCTAGATACACATGGATGTACCTTGTTGAAGGCATTTTTATCATTAGAATTAATAATATTTTCCCTTAATTTCTGAATTAATTATTGGGTTATATATATATTTTTCTTGCTAAATTGCTTGGTTCGCCTGAATTTGTATTTATAATTGGTCATGTTTAATTTGCAGGAA
>JANKOE010000005.1:20885955-20902967 GCA_026284465.1 Erythroxylum citrifolium
GCAGCCGGGAGAAGGCTCTTGTCGACGTGCACGTGACGAACAGAATGGTTCCACTCTCGCCCAAACAGAAGCACATAGACATGCTCAGAATCATTTTATCAAATGATGAATTTCATGCTTTACAGTCATACAGAACACAGAATACCATTATCAAGGCATAACATTGTTTCACATAATTAATCAGAAGGTCATGCATTGTCAATGTATAACCTAGAACACATACTCACACATAGGCAGGAATTTGCCTAATCACACAATAACTATAAAGATATTACCCACCTATAGTCGTCCGGTAATCCAAATTCAGTGATGCTCTTCCTCTTGCCCTCGGATCGGATCTTCTTGGTTTCCTATAACAAACCAAGCACAATCAGATAATAATCCTAATTCGAAGCTCTCAGCTTCTAGATCACAACAAATCAAACCTCTTCTCATTTGGACATCTACAACTCAAGTAATGCCCAAAGAAACAGATTTATCTTTGCTGAAAATTGCCCCTTCGCCGCGGCAAACGCCTGGACTCGCCGCGGCGCATGACACGCTCGTCCCGGCGAACGATTTTTATCCGAATTCATTAATGCGCCGCGGCGAGTTCAAGTGTTCTTGAGCTCGTCGCGGCGAACAACCCCGAATCCCAGACTTTTCTGCAGATTCGCGACAGAAATCTCCCCAAATCGGTTCAAAAGTTTGCCCAAACACTAGATCGCCACTCCTATAACATTTCTACACCCATTTCGACTCTAAATCATGCAAAAACACAACAAAATCTCTAACCCTAGCCCAATCGACGTTTCCGGCAACGACAATCACCAATCCCCCCATTCAAACCCCATTTCAGTTGTTAACAACACCAAATCAAGCTTAATCAACCATAATAAAAGTAAAGAAACAGATTACAACTTACTTGGAAGCTCAGATCTCCAAATCTTGCAAAACCCTCTTTCCTTCTTCTTCCCTCTTCTTCTCACCCACGACTACTTCACTTCTTCTTTTTCTTCTTTCTTTTCCCTTTTTATACTTGTTCTTACCAATTTATCTTACCAATTTATGTAAAGTCTAAGATGCCCTTGCATTTAGACCTAAAACCCTTAAGCCCTAATAATCTTCCAAATTTACCCTTGGTTCATCTAAATCCAATTAATCCTATTTTAGACCATGATTCAATCTCTTAATCAATTTGAATTAAATTCCAATTAACGATTCTAACAAATCCACAAAATTAAAAATCATGTCTCATAACATAATTAAATCAGGTTTGGGATCCAACAAAAATAATATTATCAACTTGAACTAGGACATCCTCAAGAACACCCTTAGGCATTAAATCGATCAGCAAGTTGAATTATGACACCAGTTTCTTTCAGAGGCCCCATATTTAAAGATTCATAAATAGATTGAGGCGTAACATTAATCGACACACCTAAATCCAACAATACTTTCTCAATTTTCAGATTACCTATTTTACAAGGGATTGTGAACATACCTGGATCTGGACTCTTAAGAGGTAACTTCTTTTGAAGCACAGCAGAAACATTCTCACTCAATTACACCTTTTCATTGCCACTTAACTTTCTCTTTGAGGTTCAAAGTTTCTTAAGAAATTTAGCATAACGAGAAATTTGTTTAATAGCATCAAGCAAAGGAATATTGACCTGTACCTAGCGAAAAGTTTCCAGTATTTCTTTCTCTTGTTCCTCCTTCTTCTTCTTGGCAAAACGACTAGGAAAAGGAGGTTGTATGCTAAATTTAGGCATGACAATGCAAGAATCACCCTCCTTTTTCTCTTATGACTGCTTTGGAACTTCTTTCTCTACTTCTTCTTCAACCTCTCGCTTAGAAACCTTTGGGTTAGGTTCCTTTAATTCTTTACCACTTTGAAGTGTGATAGCACAAGAACTCTTCTTTGGATTCACCTCAGGTTGAGAAGGAAGCTTTCTTGAATTTTGTGCCTCCAACCTATTGATGGCAATCGCCATTTGCTTATTTGAGTCTCAAGATTCTGTATGCTAGCTTGCGTATCTTGTTGAAATTTCATGGTATTCTGTTAAAAGTTCACAGTATTCGTAGCTAAGGTCTTGACTATGTCCTCTAAGGAATTATTTTTACCAGAACTTTGTCCCATTTGTTGTTACTATCTAGGAACATAAGGTTGTTTATACGGCTGAAAATTAGAACTTACTTGTTATCCCTGATTATTGCCATAATGGAGGTTTGGATGATTTCGCCAACTCGGATTATATGTATTTGAAAATGGGTCATACTTCCTTTGAGGTTGTCCCAAATAACCACCCATTGCCTTGGCTTCTTCAACTTGATCTTCTTGTAGAGTGGGACACATATCTGTATGATGGCCAACCATAAAACAAATTCCACAACTCTTAACTTCCTCTTTCCCAGATATTGCAAGTTGACGCACCAAAGAAGTCAAATCATCTAATCTTCTTTCTAACGACGAAACTCCCATCTCATTAACATGTCTTAAACCATGATCATTCCAAGTGCCAAATTGTTGAGAGTTAGAAGCCATAGTTGAGATCAAATCCCGTGTAGCTGCTGGTGTTTTATCAACTAGTGCTCCTCTACTTGCAGCATCTATCATACTCCTCAGTCGGTAAAAGACCTTCATAAAAATATTGAATCAACAGTTGCTCGTTGATTTGATGGTGGGAGAAACTTGGGCACAGCTTCTTAAATCTCTCCCAATATTCATATAATAAATCCTGGTGTTTTATCGAATGCCATGGATTTCTTTTTTGATATTGGCGGCCCTGGCAGCTGAGAAAAGCTTCTTTAGAAATAACTTCTTCATCTCTGCACATGTTCTAATACTTCCAGCAAGTAAATAATATAACCAATCTTGGGCATCGTACTTCAAAGAAAAGGGAAAAGCCCTCAGCTTTATCTGCTTTTCGATGACATTAGTAGGCTTCGTCCCCATACAAACAACATCAAACTTCTTCAAGTGCTTATAAGGATCTTCTCCCAATGTGCCTCGGAAAGTGGGTAACAAGTGAATCAGTCCCGAATTCAACTCAAAAGTGTTATTATTACCCAAATTTGAAAAATTAATACAGTGAGGTTGTCGATCCTCAGCTGGAGCAACCAGTTGGCATAAAGTGCAATTTGCATCCATGTTCCTTTCCCTTTGTTGTTCTTCTCTCAATACTTATTGTCTTTCCTTCGTCTGCTTTCTTAATGCCTTTTCTGTTTTCTCAATTTTAAGATTGTACTGCAAATTTTCATTTTGACTTGCACGTGTAAAGTACATAAACAGTAAAAAATTTCTCGACAACGGTGCCAAAATTTGGTGACTGTTGTCACTTGCAACCAAATATAAAAAGAAACCAACTTCCTGCAACACAAATTAATGTAGTAGTGAAAAGTAAGGATCGTTCCTATGAGGAATTCAGACATTAGTAGTTACGCAATAAAAGTGTAGTTTTTAATTGTGAATTTAGCATAATTTAATTGGAATACAAAATTGAAAAATAACTAATAACAAAACAATGAGAATCAACAATCAATAGAAACAAATATTAGTTTCCAATCTCCTTCATTATTGAACTTGCATTGATCATCGACGCTAAAAATAATCAATTTATTAGTTAAGCATTCGTCGTGATAAATTTCTTTACCTATTTTCTCTTATGTTTAGTTAACCAAAACATGTATTTGAATTAACCTTTATTAATCAATAACCTAGATACAATCTCAGATTTAATTAATTAATAGCTTTACAAATCAAGACAATCGGCGAACTAGACAACATACATACAATGTATATTTAGCCTAGATAACTATTTTTCCTAGAATCATGTCTTTAACGTAGTAGATAAAAATCCTCGTCGCTACATTTGATTAAAAGAATTGAACATCAACCTATTTAATCTAGCAATTGATTGAATAAAATCACAAACTAATTGCACATCTAGCTATAAAATCAAACAATCAAATAATAACCTAGAAAATTAATTAATACTTGACTAATAACTCAATTCAGATAAAGAACGAAAGTCTCACAACATTCAGAGTTCAATAACTAGGATTCTGTAAACCAAGAAATAAGAGTTTAGTTACCCAACATCGCAATTTTTCCTAACTATTTGGACTGTCAAGGGCATTGTTGTTCTTTTATGCCACCAACTCTCTCTTCTTATTCACATTAATATCTCTTTTCCTCACTATTCATCGATGGGACAATTTAACTCTTTGGACCAAGTCACTATTCATGTCTTATCCTCTCTCTTGTAACCAAGGCACTATTCGTGCCTTATTGCCTCTCTTGCAAACTCTCTTCTTTCGCCCATCACTCCTGCCTCCTCCCACTTCTGTAGCTTGAAGTGATGAATAAAGATTTTGTCCACCTTACTATTCCCTCAAAAACCTTGCAAACCTCGCGCCCTTCTCTACATTGTCGTTTTCTGTTAAGAAAAACTCCCTACCCAGCTGTGCATCGTCGTCTTGTTGTGGGACGTGTTTGCATGTTGCATTTCTTGCTTGCTTTTATCATGCTGCTGCGTTTCATACTCAGCTGCGTCATTTTGTGTTTCCTTGGCAGATGTTCCTAGCGTGCACTGCGTTTTGGTCTAGATTGCTCACAACTTAATTCACTGCACGAGGCCTTGTCTATTTAGGTTCAACACTGGTTCAACTCTTTTTGTCCCAAACTGTTTACAGTTCTTTCTATTTGGTTCCAAAATACACCTTGACATAAAAACAAGATTAATTTCTATTAAGTATAACTTCAAACCTCAAAAACAAGAAAATTAACACACAAAAAGATAAAAAATAAAGACACTAACAGATGTACCTCCTACATCATATGTCTAAGATATTTTATATTATTCTTCTTTGAAAACATGGTTCAAAATCAATTTTCTTGTAAAATTAAACTTAATACCATGGAATATAAAGAAAAATATTTCACTTATTTTCTTAATCAATAAGGAATTGTTAAGCCAAAAGAAAGCCTAGATGCATACTTGATATTATCCAAGCTCTTCTCATTTCTTCTTCTTATCTGGAAATATTTTAGGGAGTAGTTGCTCTTATAGTTGTCGATATTATCAATCATTTTCCTACTTCTGCTATATGTTATATTTCTCCTTATGAAATCATGCTCCTAACTACCAAAAGAAATCATGCTCCTAACTACCAAAGTCTTAAAATCTTTCTAAGTGCTTGTTTTGTTCTTCTCCAACCACATAAATATATTAAACTAAAACTACGAGCACGATTATATTTTTTCTTTGGATATGGGATAGAACACAAATAGTATATGGGATCCATCATTAGAAAGACTTCATATTTCTCAGCTAGTGACCTTTTGCAAACATAAGATGTTCTTATTTCTTTTAAGATTTCATATTAATGAACAATTTCCTCAAATTTTCTTTGATCCTACTATATCCTTGTTTCTTAACATTTCTCTTACAGGGTCATATAATAGTTCTAATAGTTCAACACAACCTACATTTAATCTCATTGTATCTTCACCAACTGTTGATCCATCACTTGCTTCAAATGATTCCTCTTTATCCATTCATTCATCAGAACCTCATATACCTCAACTTGCTCTTTGTCTTACTAGTCGAGTAAGTCAATTTTTTTTTCGTCTTCGAGATTTTCATATTTATTCCACTATTATTTCCCTATATAAACATCACACATATCGTAAGGTAAGTTCTGACGTTCTATGGCAATAAGCAATGGCAGAAGAATTATAAGCATTTATTGGATTCAATACTTGGCACATAATCAACTTGCCTTCAGGGAAATTTATTGTTGACTATAAATAGGTCTATAAAATTAAAAGTCAAGCTAATGGAATAGTAGAGCAATACAAAGTCTGGTTAGTTGCCAAAGAATTACCTAAGTGTGTGGTGTGGACTATAAGGAAACATTTGCTCATATAAACTCATTTTAATATCAGTCGATAGTCTTATGCTAGTTGTTACTAGCAAGCGGTTGTTATTATTCTAGATTGATGTTAAGAATGTCTTTCTTAATAGTGACCTTATAGAAGAAGTGTACATGCAATCTCCACTTGGTTATGATCTTCCATCCGATAAGGTTTATCGACTTTGCAAAGCCTTGTAAAGACTGAAACAAGCTCCTTGAACTTAGTTTTCCAAATTTAGTTGCACTATTGCCTCCTTGATTTTTAGTATATCTCTTATAATCATGCCTTGTTCATTCGTAAAACAACTTAAAGGTGCACTCTTCTTCTTCTTTATGTTGATGATATCATAATTGATGGTGATAACGCTCAGGTTATTTTGACTCTTAAATCATTTTTACATCAACAGTTTGAGAAGAAAGATATGGATAATTTGAGTTATTTTTTGTGTCTCAAAGTTTCATTTGATGAATTTGGCTACTGTCTCTCATAAATAAAATATATAACAGATCTTATCTCTCGATTAGTTATCATTGACACCAAGACTACTACCACTTCTCTTGAACCCAATGTTTATCTCTCTTATACTGATGGGACTCTCCTCAATGACGGTACTCCTTATCGCTAATTAGTTGGCAATATTATATACCTTACTATTTCTTGTCCTGATATTGTTCATGCTATTGACATTGTCAGTCAATTCATGTCAGTACCTCGTAGCACTCACTACCCTGATGTTCTTGTATCCTTTGGTATATCAGAGGCACTCACTTTCATGGTCTTCACTTATGTCATTCATCTCCTTTTGAGTTACGATCATGCTTTGATGCTAATTGGGTAAGAGATCTAATTGATCGATGCTTTACCACTAGCTATTGTTTCTTTCTTGGCACATCTCTCATTTCATAGTGAAATAAGAAACAAACAGTTATCTTTTGATCTAGCACGGAAGCAGAGTATTGAACTCTTATAGACACAACTTCTAAACTCCTTTAGCTACATTGATAGCTTTAAGATATAAGTGTTTCCTCTTTTTTCACAACTCCTTTATTTGTGATAATCGCGATGTCATACAAATTGCTTATAATGATGTCTTTCATAAATATACCAAACATGTTGAGATTGATTACGCACCATGTTATTCAAGGAATTATTCAACTTGTCCTTATTCCATCACAATCACAAACTTAAGATATTTTCATTAAATCTCATCCATCTAGAAGATTTTAGAAACTTGTTTTCAAACTCAAGATGTTTAATTCCTTAATCCTTATCACCTTGAGTTTGAGAGGGGATGTTAACATATAACGACGTATGCGTAACATATGTTACACATTTATGTAATTAATTATAAAGCATATTCTTTTGTATATTTTTTTATAAATTCGTGTATAAATACCTCCTAATGCAATAGTTTTACACACACAAAAATACAAAGCTTTCTTCTTACATTGGACACCAATTATTATTTCACGAGCACCATTCCTTATTAGTACAGATTCAGATATATTTCTTTTATACAACAAACCCTATAGGATCTTGGTTATTCTAATTCATAATACCAGATTACTGATTCACTTTCTTCTCAAAGTCATACTCTTATGGGTTTTCGAAACCGCCACCTGGACCTCTCAGCTATGCACTTGCCATTTCGTTTGTAGTTTGTAGTATGAAATACATACGCAGGAAGCTCAATTCATTATTTGAACGATCACGGGGAAACTCCATAAGTGAAACATTTCTCAACGTTCCGTAGGTTGTTAACACGTTCCTAATCTCATCCTAAATTCTCACCTCCCCCGTTAGCAGCCTTTTATACCTTTTAGGATCAAATCCTTTTTTCTTTTTTAACTTTACTCTTGTCATTTTTTTTCACAACGCTAGCTCCTCTGCACCTTAATGATTGCTCACCTTGGTTCAATGATGAATGCATTATCCTGCCTTAAATCTTTTCAAGTTTGATAATATTAGACCTTGAAAATATCAATTCACTGCTTGATGAGCTTATACAATTCATATGCCTGTTGAGTATTGGAGACTTGGCCCCATTTGAAAGATTAAATGTAGTTTCTTTTTTCTCTCAAATTAATGTGCTAATTATATTATACCACCCCACTAATAAGATGTCATTTGCATCGTATAAAAGACTAACTCTACTAAAACATCTAATTCTGCCCCATCTGACATTAACATAATAAAAGGATATGTAGAACTCGGACATGGAGAAGAAATCTGCCAGTTTGTTATTTTCACTCGAAGTTCACAGCATCGAGGTTCTTTCGGCGTTTATGTAGCTCGTTTCCTTTCAAATTCAATACTGACATTAATTGGATATACTGCTTTGTTTTAAGAGTGCAAAGTAATTTTGGTAAGCACCTGTGTAGATAAGCAATTCTCACTCGAGCTGAGTCATTTCTTCAAACTCATATTACCCTTGTCCAATCAACTTTCTGCAACTACCGAAAGATGTACGAGAAAAGGTATCATCTTTATGGACCTGTGACATATTCGTCAACCTTTTTGAATAAGCAATCCTAAATCTTTGCAGCCCCTGGTAACAAGATCCTTCAAAGATTTGGGATCTCGTTTGAAGGCAAAACTGGAGTTGTATGAGTTGTAAACTTCTTATTCTTTTACCTTTTCTAAAGTTTAAAGCTATTTCTATTAATCCCCATTTAAAACTCTAAATTTTAACACCCAAACATTCATTGTGATATCTATATCCTTCAAACTTACTATTTAATATTTATACGTGGTTAAATGTGAAAGAACAGACACTAAGAAAACAAGACCGGAAATGAGGTACTCACTAGTCTATGTACAAATGATACGACCACCTTGCAGCATCCCTCAGCTTGAATTTACAAGTTTTGCTGATGAATATAACATTCAACAAAAAGACATCATCCATCCAATTAGCTTGTTTCTGGAGGTTTCTTGGGCACCTCAGGTTCCTAGTGAAAAAGGACATGAATAAGAGACATGAAAACATGATACAGTATATCTTTCCAAAGCACACATATGCATGTACTATTTGTTAAACCAGCTCTTAAATCGAATAACCAATTGATATAACACCTTTTTATCAAGATGTGCATGAGAAAGAGGAGTAAGCTGGCAGCTTTCCATATTAGAAAGTAACTGGGACACAGTCTTAAGATGCGGAACACTGTAGAAAAAGCAAAATAAACCAATTAACCCTGAAAAGTGACTGACAGTTAAATGCCAAGGATAAATGAGAAAAGAACTTGGGCATGTTGCTGTTCAGGAAAAAGGAAAAAAAATCTAAAATCAAATAACTTGACTAGAATGTAACTGTGGTTGTCCATCCAGAGTCTAAACATGGCATTGAGTTGCAATAAAGGAGAGCATTGATTTGTTTCCTACATTTCTATACCAGCTTTAATGTAAACAAGGTAGATCATTCAACCCCTGAACTAGATGAAGAATTCATTAGTTTAAACCTCAATAACATGATACCATCATCTTTACATTCCACATATATGACACTCAACCACGGTAATAAATAAAACAAAGATATGAAAACAAATTGTTCAACCATTGAACTCTATTCCATACAGGGGACAAGCTGATAATCCTACATAATACCTTTTTCTAATCAATCCCCTGCTATAATGTTTCCAATTTCTTTTCAAGTGTTGTCTAATATATCAATAAAGTCCTTTCAATCAATATTGTCAGAAATTATTTCTAGTAGTCCTACTTCAAGGAATTTGTCACTGCAATCCTCTTGCTTTAACTATCCTTTAAGTCCTACTATTAAAATGAAACAATGACTTCCGCATCAAAATATATGGATAGCTTTATTTTGCATTATTTTCAATAATAAAAACTCTTAACAGAAAAAGATCAACATAAAAAATGAAATAGGAAAACATGAAAGTAGCAGTACTCTGAAAGTGACTATCAATTGCATCAAGTATCAATCACCATACAGCTGCAACAATATAGCTTAATGGTAGTACTCTGAAAGTGACTATCAATTGCATCAAGTATGAATCACCATACAGCTGCAACAATATAGCTTAATGATAGACTTTCAACAATATAGCTTAATGGTAGACTTTCACCTACATTCTGAGTAGCTGGGGACAAAACTGTGTGAGGTAAGAGCATGGTACACACACTTAAGCTTGTAATAAATTTAAAATTATATGTATGCATCATTCTGACTTAACCTTTGCAACCCATTTTCCACATGTGCCTCCAAAAATGAAATCACGTGAGGTAATTGCTCCAAAACCTTCAACAAAGAAGGAAAAACTAGGATTTCAAATGAGAACAAAACGTGTCTCCAAGGTCCAAACATGGAAAACCTTGGAAGTCCATATTCACGGAGGATCAAAGGACATACTTGGCCTGTGTTCTTGATTGTAGAGGCTTTTTCGACAAGGTTCTTGGGGAGCTTCCTCAGTTGAGCCTGCATACGAGATAGAATACATAAGTCATGCTTAGTGATAGACAAGTATAACCAATCATAGCCCAGTGTTTCTGGTATGAGGAAGAAGCACATTCAACTCATTTTTGCCGACTACAACAACAACAACAAAAACCTAAATTATTCTCTTAACTAGAAAATCAACGGTAAGTTTTTGTCCCTGTGAATAATTTTGCTAACTGACTGTTTAGAGATATTTACAGCAACTCTACTCTTTTTTATTAAAAAAATCACCTTTATCCATTTTTCTGCTTCATTTAATCAAGGATTGATGAATTACGTGCATACAATACTTCCGAGATGTAAGTTGGTGGTACATCAACCAATTGGGCCCTTTTACAATGTGTAATCATAGTAGGTTATTATTCTACAGCTAAAAGTATATTAAGATTTGCTGCAAATACAAAGAATATTAGTTCTACTTGATATTGATTCACTTTGTTACAAAGACAAGGGTCATGGATGTACACCTTTAAAGTACCAAATTTGGATTGGAAAAATACCCATTTGATCTTTGCTGAGTACAAAGCTAAAAGGGAATTCAGGGCGGCAGGTTTCAATTATAACTAATACATTTGGTATTAACTAAAACTAAAGGGAGCAAGTTCCAATCGAGAATTATAGCAGAAGTAGATTGGAGAAGACGAAAACAGAGTGAACCTGAGAAGAGGAGGATTGTTGCATGAGGTGGAGAAGATTGGAGGTTGACTGAACGGCTTGAGCAATGTGTTCGGCAACATTTGCTTTGGCCGTACCTCCTCGGCTGCTTGTCGCGGCCGATGCACTGGGTGCCATCGATCGCTCCATTGTTTTCACTTAATTAAAGATAGAAACAACAATTGCTACTACATCGCTTCTCCTTTTAAATACTAAGACGTCATGCTAAAGGGTTAATTATCAACGTCACACAAGATTTTCCTTTTTAAAAATGCTTTCTTTTTGACGTTTTTTCTTTGGGAAAAAGGCGAGTAATGTTAGAATATCTGAGTTGAAAATTAGATGTAGCACAATTTAAAATGATATTTTTGTTTTTTTTGGGTCTATATCAGAGTATCCACTGATAAATTTAGTGACTAATCTCCTCATTGACTTGTAGACACCTCACAGAATGGGACAGTTGACCTAAGGAATAAAAATATCAAGTTTGTTAATGTGAAACCAAGTCCGGATGCTTATTTTTATTTTTATTTTATTGATATTGTCTTGTATGTCTTTTTATTTTTATTTTATTTTTAGTTATTATTATTTTATAAGTATATGCTTTTTTTTTATAGATATATCAAAAAGCCTCCCTACCAATTAGGGATAAGATTACATACCACTGAACCTCCTTATTACATACCACTGAACCTCCTTAGGCCTCACATATTAGGAGACTCTCACTAAGTGTTATTGTTCTTGTTTTAGAACATATTGATTTATTTATCTTGCAGGTTACTATCAAATTGTATGAAATAAATAACAATAATTAGTATCACTTCTATTTATATCAAATAAAGAAAAGTAATGGTATATCCAACAATTAATTTCAAAAGAAAATTCACTATGAGCCTCGTATAAGTCAAGTAAGGAGGTAAGTATTAAATGACTAATTATTGAACTAAGTGAAGAAGAAAAGGAGATAACGATAAGTGGTATATAAAATGGGACCAGATCACCTGTTCTATAATTGCTGTGCCAGTGCTGTTCCATTTCATCTGGTCCATATATTTATATGGGACCCACAAAAATATGTGAACCAGATGCAATGGAACAGCATTGGCACAACAATTATGGAACAAGTGATTTCATTCCATATAAAATAAGGTATACACTTGCTTTCATATTGGTAACATTTACACATATTGACTTGACATATATAGTTAGGAGGAGAAAACATTATTGCATATACGTAAAGGAAGAAAGGTATATTGATCTTTAAATTGGCACATGTCTTTTTGAAGATTATTATTTACTTGATAAGCACTTTATATGCACTCTTTACTCATATAATAGAGTTTTTGAAAAGGAGAATAAGGAGGTTTTTTTATGTTTATAAATTTATATATTATAAACTCTTTTTAATGTTGACAAAAAGAAGGAGAGAATAGTGATATTGAACTTAATCATTCCTAATGTATAGATTAAGGGAGAGTATGCATTACATATTACTTTAATATATGAGAGCTTACTCAATATCATTTACTTTCTCAAATATTACAAACTATGTTTTGTCATTAAAAAGGGGGGAGCTTGTTGACCAAGTGAAGTCTTAACTCATGATTTCATGATAATGTTCACTAAGTGAAGTCTTAAATCATGATTTGATGATAACAAAAATACATTGATATTAATAAATTTATTTTTAGTGATATTAGTAGTTCAATTATAATAAAATCAAGCAATATATGAATGATGAAGTTCATAGAAGAGCAAAGTGAGTAAAGGAGTCAATTGAATAAACTAAACAATTAATGGATGGAGAAAATGAGCAAAGTAAAGTACATATATAATTCAAGTGAAGAACCAAGAATAAGGAGGAATTAAACATATTAAGATTTAAACAAATTATTGTAATCCTTTTTGTAACTTTATTTTTGTGATTTTAATGAATTAGGACCCAATTGTTGCACGATCATTTACATGCAGGACATATAACATATACATTTCATAATTAAGAGGAAAATTGAGAAAGGTTTTTAAGAAAACTCTCTTGATGCATTAAAATAGTTTTGGATTTTGAAACAATTTTAAATTAAGTTTTCATCAAAGAAATATGTTTTGATCTCTTGAAGAACTTGAAATATTTTGAAAAAAAATATTTTAAGAAGTTTGGTTAACCAATATGGTAATTTAGGTAACCAATACTAGAATTTTAGATAGATTGGTCGATTATACGTAATGGGGCATTATCTTTTGATATCATATACCATAAGTTTATGACTATATTGGTCGACCAATATTACTATTACGACTAGTTTTTATTTCTAAAAACTAATTTGAGTTGCTTTAAGTATTAAAAATCATAGATGAGTTATGAGAGGGAAGTTGGGCATGATAGAGAATTGTTAAAGGCCTTTGAGAGCCTAGAGAGTGTATGTATGCATTGCATCACATAATGAGCCTTTGTTCACTAAGGTAAGTAAAAGGAGCTTTTGAGTTTTATGATTATTGAGGAATGTCCTTAGCATACACTTTATATTCCTCTTAACCTGGAATAAGATTTATAAAGCATTGCTCTCCACTCATGACAAAGTAAGAAGATTGTGAGGATTCCTCTTTACTTATGAGAAAGAAAATGTTATATGGAGGATTGTTTTTCACCCATTAAAGAAAGAAGATTGTGAATTCCTAAATGAAGGTTAAAGAATAAACATAATCCAATGATTGTTTGGGTAAAACACTATAAATCGATTATGTCTCTCTTTTCCTATTCTCAATAGTTTTTATTTTAATTACTTTCTGATTATCATAAGGGAACGTGTCATAATTATTCATCAGAACATAAAATTAATTTATTAGTTTACAAACAAGACAAAAAATAAACACACATAGTTTCTCCCTCTTGTGTACTATCCATAAACCAATGAAAATTTTCAACTTTCTCTATGAAATATAATTATTTAACATAAATTATTCTATTTTTATATCCATTATAAATTTATAAAAATGTTATAAATTTATTTATACAAAATATTATACTTACTAATTTGATATGAATTATTTATAATAAATAAATGTATATTAAATAAAATTAATTATTTAAATAAAATAATAATATAATTAATGATATTAATTTAAGTAAAAAACTATTTAAATAAATGTTATATAAAATGGGAAAAGTGTAGAGTTCTGAGTTTCATTCTATTTATTAGTAAACTTGAATCATTTTGGAATTTATGCAAATTAAATATCAAATTACAACATTTTTTGAAATAAATATCAAATTACAACATTAAAATTATACATTTAATAGTTTAAAATGTATAAATAAATAATTATATATGAAATTGATACATATATAAATCTGTATTAGATGTGTGTGTGTATATATATATATTTAATGTGCTTTAATAAAAATAATAAAATAAAGAAAAGTACATGTTTATTTCGGTATATTCCATATAAATAAAAATACTAAATTAAAGAAAAAGAAAATTGATACATTTTAAGTGGATGATTGTCTCATTTCATACTAGAAATAATATCATGAAATCTTTTGATAATAGCAATTCTTATTTTTGGATTAAGATAATTATTTGAGTTTTAAAAAAAAAGATAATTATTTGAATTCGTAAAACGATTTTAAGAATTCAAATAAATGTGTTTACAAAAATTAAAAGATAACATAAAATATTTTTAAATAAATTACATTTAAAAAAACAAGGTGCAGCTTAACTTTTTCTTATATCTATATCTTTTTAATAAATTAAATAAATACATTGACAATTTTAAAATAGAAATTATGATCATTTTTAATATGACGATTAAGCATAGACACATAAAATAATTATTATGTTCATTTTTTATTAAGTATGATAATATGAATTATTATTGTTGAATATAACATAATTAATAAGTATTATATTACGATTTAAAAAATTCAATATTGTAATTCAACATAAATTAAATTAAATTAGATCAATAAAATACAGAACAAATATTTTTTAACTAATATTGATGGAATATAAATTAATTTATATTTAGAAAATTGAGGTACGATGTAAATTATCGATTTTTTCATTGATATAATTAAATAGCATTTAAAGAATCAAGGCAAAACATAAATCATATTTGCCGTTATCAATAATTATGAATAATTTATTTGTATATTTATTTGAAATAAATGCATTGAAATCAAGTCATATTTCAATTATTATTAAATAAATGAAATTACCAAATGGAAGTGCAATGTTAATTTATCTAATCATTTTTCTATTTTAAATAAATTTTAGTTAAAAGTTTAATTATACAATTATTAACACAATTAGTTATGTATGCATGCATACAAAAAAAATTGTGTTCCATTTTTCACTAACTAGATTATATATATATCAATATTAGTGATAAGGGAATACATTATAAAGCTTAATTACAAAATTAAAATAAAACTAATATGTACCAATTTTTAATAACAATTATTATTGAATTAGGTCATAAAAGTTTTCAAAGATGTTATTTGATTAGTTTCATTTAGATATTTTTATAATTATTGAAAAGTAATTGCCATATAAAATATAAATAAATTAAATTAGTAAAGATAATGTTATTTACATAAGTTTAATTATTTTTGCTTTTGAAATTTATACAATATTTTTCCTAATTATTGATAAATGAGAAGCTATGAAGTGACAGTGTTTGATATTCTTAATGTAATGGAAATTAAAGTTTAAAAAGATTTATATAAAAAAGTAATTTACATCTTAATTTAAGTGAATCTAACTAAGAATATATTTTAAATAATTCATAAATATTTAAATCAAACTAAAAAAATGTATAAAAATCAATTTGTTAATTATAAAAAATTAAAACCAAATTCATTAAATATTTAAACACTATAAAGAACCAATTGTTTTAATAAATTCGAAGTTAAATAAAGAAAAGAAGTACTTGTAACCCTCAAATAACAAAAATATTAAAATAAATTTTCAAGAAAACATACTCTAAATACAATATATATAAAAAAGAAGGTTTAAGTGATCACAACTCTAACTCAGATTGTATTGATCACAAAATATTTACAGCCTGTTTGGTATAATGGAATATCCATTCTAAAGATAACACATTCCTAAGACAACGTTTGGTTTAAAAGCACACGCGGAATAAGTAAGCATCTGGTTTACCTATTCTTAAAATTTGGAGAATAGAGAAACCCACTACCAACCTATCTTTACTTATTTGAAGAATAGTTGATCCTCTGTTGTTCTTGTTGAAGACAACTCTACCCTCTCACGTTCAAGCCTCTGAAACAAGTAATCTTTCTTTAGCCTCCGAAACAACTTTCCTTCTTCGACATTGAAACATCTTCGAGCCTCTGAAACTTCTTATCCTCTCACGTTCAAGCCTCCAAAATCTTCCATTTCTTCAATTGTGTGATTCTCGAATCAAGTTCGTGATTCCAGCATCCTACACAATGCGGTGTTTTCATAATGTCTTAAATTCGGTGATGCATTTGCAAGAGCTTTTGTTTAAGAACCTTGAGCCGATACCAACAAACTCTTCGGACCATCAGTGGAGGTGATTTAAGGTAGATAATCACCCTTTTATTTTTATAGGAAAATATAATGAATGTGATTAAGGTTTCTCATCATTTTTTTATTTCATTTCAATTTTAGAATTGCCTAGGTGCTCTAAATGGGACATATATTAGGGTTAAGTGTAAGTATTCAATTTGTTTATCTTGTTTAAGTATTTTCTTTAACTACTTTCTTGTAATTTATATAAATTATTGACTTTTTTTCCACCTGCTTACAGAGTCACAAAGGTGCTGCTCGATTTCAATGGAGGAGTTTTCCTTTTTATCATGAATTGACTGGGATTTATGGAAAAGATCGTGCAACTGGAAATGACGCACAAACTGCTGCAGATATTCTGGAGGAAATGGAAAGGCAAGAAGATGTAGGTGGGATAAATGAAGGTGATGAAGATCAATATGAGCATAGTTGGCATGAGATA
>JANKOE010000005.1:20923685-20937452 GCA_026284465.1 Erythroxylum citrifolium
ATTCATTTCTCATAAATTTTTCTTAATTTCATCAAATTTCCTTAAATTCCTAACTTTTCTCACCAATTTCTTTCTCATTTAAATTTATTTTAATATTTCTAATTTTCATCAAAAGTTCGGGGTCCAACACTAGTGGAGAATCCTTCACGGTTAAAAGGGTATCAGACTCACTAATGGAAGAAATAGTGGATGCTAATCTATTTAAGAAAGAGGTAGAAGTTATGTTTGTAGAGAACAATCATGAAAAGAAATTTCAAAAGAAAAATAGCAAGAAAGGAAAGTGGCAGAAGGGAAGTGGAAAGGATAAGCACACCAAGGAAGGTAAGGGAAAGAAGAAAAAGGGAAAAGGAAAGAAGTGCTTTTATTGTGATAAGGAAGGACATTTTGCAAGGGATCACAGAAAGAAGAAGAGGGATAAGGCTGCAGAAAATGGAGAAGCAGGAAATGTAGAAAAACCAGAAGATTCAAATGGTGATGAAATTCTGGATGTTACTGAGGATAACGAAGAATTGAGCAGAGAATGGATTTTTGACTCAGGGTGTACAATGCATGTGATACCACATAGAGACTGGTTCACTACATTTGAACCAATCACTGTCAAGGTCAAAATGACAGATTCTGGGCAGCAAAGGATAGAGGGGATTAAAAGTGTATCCATTAACATGTTTGATAGAAAGAGAAGGATCCTTAGTAATGTCAGATTTGTGCCTGGAATAAGAAGAAATCTGATTTCTAAAAGCTTGTTTGATAAGCAAGGGTTTCAGATCAGATCAAAAGATGGACTCAGAGAAATCCTAAAGGATGGTAGAGTCATTATTAGAGGAATTCAGAGGTGTAGGTTGAACTATGTTATAGGCTCAACTGAAGTTAATCAAGTTACCAAGAAGGGAAATGATGAACCAACCAAGCAATGGCATGCAAGGTTAGATCATGCAGCGAATAAAAGCTTGTTCCACCTCTCTAAACAACGATTAATCCCTGATCAAAACCTACAGAAGTTGGAATTCTGTGAATCATGTGTGCTTGGAAAGCATCACAGATCTAGTTTCCAAAAGGGAGCACAGAGGGCCACAGAGATCATGGAATATGCTCATAGTGATCTCTGGGGGACAGCTCAAGTACCTACTGCAGGAGGGAATTTATATTTTATGTCTATTATTGATGACAAATCTAGGAAGTGTTAGGTATATTTGATAAAGAGAAAGGATGAAGCATTAGAAAATTTTATGAAATGGCATACGCTTATAGAGAATTAGACCGAGAAGAAGTTAAGATGCCTAAGGACTAACAATGGACTAGAATACTGCAATAATGAGTTTGAAGAGTATTGCAGTAGGAAAGGAATCTTAAGGCATAAAATAGTGAGAGCTACATCTCAACAAAATGGTATAGCTGAGAGACATAGGACTCTCTTAGAAAAGACAAGGTGCATGTTACTCTATTCGGGTTGCTCACACTCACTATGGGGAGAAGCCATTAAGACTACATCCTATCTAGTTAACAGGCTCCCAACCTCTGCTAATGATTACAAGACTCTATAAGAAGTTTGTAATTGTAAGAAACCTACCTTTACTCACCTTAGGACTTTCGGATGTGCAGCTTATGCACATCAGAAAGAAGGAAAATTGGAACTTAGAGTAATCAACGTAGTTTTCTTAGGCTATCCAGAGGGTGTTAAGGGATATAAGATCTTACTACTCCAAAAGGGAGGCTACAAAAATATCATAAGAAGAGATGTTATCTTCAAGGAAGATGAATTCCCTTTGTTGAACAAGAGCTCCTTAAATTCAGACTTCCAAAGGGAAATTCAGAAGCAATTAAGTTCACAGAACCAATCAGCCCCTTTCTATGTAACACCAGAACTTAATGAAGGTGGCACTACACAATCTGCAGATGTGGAGCCCATACAAGGCATTACACATTATGAACACAGGAAAAAAGAGGCTGAAGGAGTGGGTGAAGAAGAAACCCTACACACAACTTCATCTGATGTACAAAGAAGCCTACAAGACTATCAACTCACAAGGGATAGGCAGTCAAGACAGAGAATCCCAAATAGGAGGTACTTTGATTCAAACTTGGTTGAATTTGCATACTTTATAGCTGAAACTATAGAAAATAAGGCTCCAGAAACTTACGAAGGAGCCATAAGAAGCAAAGATGCAAAACAGTGGAAAGTAGCTTCTGAGAAAGAATATTCTTCACTAATGAAGAACATGACTTGGACTTTTGTTCCTAAACCTCCTAAAGAAAAACTAATTGAGAACCAATGGTTGTTCAAATTAAAAAAGGGAGTGACAGAAGCAAAACCTAGGATTTATAAGGCTAGGCTTGTAGCTAAGGGGTTTAGACAGAAGGAAAGGATTGATTACAAGGAGATATTCTCTCCAGTAGTCAAATTCAAAACAATTAGGCTTATTCTAGTTCTAGCTACACTTTATGACTGGGAAGTCCATCAAATTGATGTCAAGACAACCTTCCTATATGGAAAGCTTGAGGAGACAATCCATATGAAGTAACCAGTCGATTTTGAGGACAAAAACAAGCTAGATCATGTCTGCCTATTACAAAAATCCCTATATGGGCTTAAACAAGTACCTAGACAATGGAACAAAAAGTTTCATAAGGTTGCTGCTAGTATGAACTTCATTAGAAATATGATTACTGCCTATACTTTAAGGATCTAGGAATGACTAAAGCAATCTTTATGTTGGTTTATGTAGACGACCTAATCATCACAGGGAAGGACTTGAATAGAATTCAAGAAGTGAAGTCTGATCTATTCCTTCATTTTGAAATGAAAGACCTAGGAGAAGCTCAGAAGCTTTTAGGAATACAAATAATCAGAAATAGGAGGGAAGGGAAAGTTTGGCTTGTTCAAAGGAATTATATAAGGAAGGTCTTAGCTCAATTCAATATGGATCAAGCTAAACCTAGTTCAGTACCCCTAGGATCTCACCTACAGATGATGTCTGATAAGAGTCCTATGACTGAGGATGAAAAGAGAGCAATGGATCACTATCCCTATGATGTAAGTATTGGAAGTATTATGTACCTTATGTTATGCATAAGGCCTGATCTAGCTTATGCCATAAGTATCCTAAGTAAATTCATGGCCAATCAAGGTTTAGAACACTGGTAAGGGCTTAAGGATGTTCTCAAATACATATCTGGAACAATTAACTACAGACCATGTTACACTAAAGCAGAACTAACTAAATGCAATTACTTGTCTTTATGTAGTTAGGTGGATGCAGATTATGCAGCAGATAAGGACAAAAGAAAGTCTATTTCAGCATACATTTTCACATTATCAGTGAACACAATAAGTTGGAAATCACAACAACAATCAATAATGAGTTTATAAACATCAGAGGCAGAGTATTATGCTATCATTGAAGGAGTAAAGGAGCAAACATGGCTATCAAGTATACTAAAATAAATCAACACAGACATCACAAAGCCAGTCATTTACATGGATAGTTAGAGTGCTTTGTACCTGAGTAGAGATCCTGTGCTCCATGAGAGATCCAAGCACATAGATGTGCGATTACACTTTGTAAGAGACCAAATAGCAAAAGGGACCTTCAATCTGGAGAAAATAACAGGAGACAAAAATCCATCAGACTTCAGAACTAAGGTATTAACGTAAAATAAATTCACTTTCTGTAGGGATTACTTATAGATTAGTGAAGCCCCTTCACACCGAAGGTTCTTTCATCCGATCTCACTAGTGTGGCGAACACTAGGGTTAAAATCACTCTCGTTTTTTTTATATGAGCCAAGATTGATGAAGTGGGAGGGAATAATGTGATGGAAATCACAATTACTCTAACAATCCACACTCAGATGCAACAAACACAGAAGGAAATTGAAGAATCGAAGAAGAAATATGAATAAATGTCTGAAGGTCGAAGAGAGAACATGCTCTTGAATGTTCTCACTACTTCAGGAACAAAAGACAAGGTTCAAGACACTTGCACATGAGACAAACGTGAATAAACTTAAGCATCTGAACTCAATATACAGTCGTTTACAATAAGTCAGAAGCTTCAAAAAAAACGCAGCTTCAAACAAGATAATATGTAGACTAGAAGCAAAAGGTTTAGTAACTCATGTGAAAGGCACATGATACATATCTGACTCATGCAGAATCATCCGAAAGTCACTCTCTTCATCAACTATAAAAGAAACACAACTCAAGCATCAGAGGGAATATAGACAGACATTGCATTTTCACATTTTATTGTATTCAATTATCTGTGAGTGTAAAAATAGAGTGAGAAAAATATCAAAGAGTGCTAGAGTACTTACCTGTGGGTACTAGAAGAGTTTTGAAGACTCTTTGCCAGTGTTTCTAAAACACTCAATCTCTGTACAAGTTCTCATCTTCTTTTTCATACTAGTGGAAACCACATCAGTGCGAACCTTGGATGTAGATAGCATTGAGGCTATCGAACCAAGTAAAATTTTTTGGAGTTCTTTACTTTACTGCACTTTAGATTATCTGCAATATTAACTTCTTTATCAGTCTGTGTTTAAAAAGAAAAATAGTATAGCATTTTTATCCTAAAAAATGATTATGAAAAGGTAAGACAGTTAGACGAAAAAGTTGTCACCTTAGAACTTGAGAAAGAGAAAAGTGTTGGAAAGATCTTATCTATAGAAAAAGATCTAGCAAATTTTGTTGATGGAAGGAACAACCTTAATGCATTGCTTGGTAGTGGTAAATGCATTTTTTATCAGGCCAAAATATGATACAATGAAAAAAATAACATCATGCCATACAAGAACTTCTTTATCAAATCCAACAGTAGCTATAACCAAAACAGCAAGAACCTAATACATGGTAGAAATTATATCAAATCTCGTTCATTTTTTTGTGCTTCTACTGCGGTAAACATGGTCATATTAGTCATTTTTGCAACTTTCATAGACTGAGGAAATGATCTCAAATTGTTTGGAGGTCGAAAGGTCAAACTACGAACCTAAAAGAACCTAAAAAGTTTGGGTACCTAAAATGAGACAATACTTTCTGCAGATATGCTTCAAAACAGAGACAAGAGAAAATCAATGAATAGTTGATAGTGCGTGTTTGATACACCTGACAAATGAAATATTACATTTCAACTATATTGAAAGAAAAGATGGAGTTTTGCAGAAAAATTCAAATTGAAAAAGGGTACTGCATTTCATCAATTCGGAGCGATCATGTAAAAAAAATTGAAGATTTTTGTGACGAAAATAGTAAGATGGTAAGAAACAAAGATAGACTTGTAGCTCAAGGATATAATCAATAAGAAGGTATCGATTTTGATGAGAATTATGCACCTATTGCTAGGTTAGAGTCGATTAGAATTCTATTTGCTTTCGCATGTTATAGAAATTTTAAGTTATTCCAAATGGATGTAAAAAGCGCCAACTTAAATGGATACATTAACAAAGAAGTGTTTGATAAGTAGCCTCCAGGTTTTGAAAACGAAGATCATCTAGATTACTTGATGAAGTTATCTAAAACCCTATATGGTCTAAAGTAGGCTCCTCGAGCATGATATGAAAAGTTAAGTAATTTTCTGCTTGAGAATAACTTCGAAAGAGGAAAGATAGATAAAACCTTATTTATTAAGAGAAAGGAGAATGCTCTACTTATCGTACAAATATCTATTGATGGCATAATATTTGGTGCTACTAATCTATCATTCTTTGAAGAATTCTCAACTTTAATGTAAGGGAAGAGTAGATATATTTTTTTATAATGACAAAGGGGAAGGTTAAGAGTTAATGAAATATTTTCGTCTTACATGATTTTGAGCATGACATGTTATATATCTCTTCGTTCTTTTCCCTCTACTTTTTTATAATGACAAAGGGGGAGAATGAAGATGATAATATATTTTGCTAAAAGATGTATGATATACTTGCATTACTTTTACTTGCATACTTCGTGATGCATGACTTTTACTTGCATGATTTGTGAGCATGATGAATCTGTGATATATGTTACTAACTAAATTTGTGAAGTTTTAATATTTGAATTGTTAATGTAGAATTGTAACACGATGTAGTATTCCCAAAATGTTGTGTATATAAGACATCCGTTAAGCAATGATTGGATACTCCATAACGGTTATTATAGTCATTAATATAACCGTTAGAGGTGGAAAGGGAGAAACTAACGATTAACAAATTAACTGATTCTTCTGTTCCTGTCTCTTCTTTTATTTCTCTCAAGCTAGTTCGTTCTTAATCCCTAATTTTCCTGTTAGCTGCACCACAAATATCTCGTAACAGATGTGAGCATGAATCCCGACTGGTTCTGATCGATTAAAATACTTTTTTTCTTAATTTGTTTAATTTAAAAGGGTAAGTTTTGAAATAATATTGGTTGTTTCGGGCAGCTCAGCGTTAATGGGTAATTTGCGTCTGAAATATTTAGTTGATGTTTTCTATCACCTTGGAGACCTGATGCTCACCCTCAGTATTGAAAGAATTTGCTTTGTTTTGTTTGCTTGACTCCGATGCTCTTAAAGCACTTGCATAGTTTCTTTTGTGTTGGTTGCAATGTGATATAGCTGATGGATTCTGGTTGTTCAGACTGCGTATGGAGTGAACAGAGAATGTCATGGCCAGATAATGTCATTGAAGTAATCTTGGAGTGTTCATTTGACATCAGTTCATATTTGTAGTGTTAATCCAAAAAAAAAGAAGATATTTGAGAGTTCCATTTGCATGCAGAAAGAGTTCATCTCATAATTATTGTACAATCAGGTATTTTGTGGGTTTCAGTCCACGTTATACAATATGTCTATATGTTTAGTTTGATGATATTATACTTGGAATGGGGAAAGAGATACGGAACAGGAAACAAAGTAAAGAACCCGTCGGTTGATACTTAAGTTCTAGGTTTCTATCTACCCCAAAATTTCTTATTTCAAGATTAATAAGGATCTGTACAATTGCATCTTAAACACACAAGACACAAACTAAGTTCTCTATTGCCTTGTAAGAAAACAAAAAAGACCATGTTAGAAGTTCTGTACAGCAACCAAAACCGATGCTGTTATGTTTTTAAGAACTTTAATTTTCTATTGCTGCCAAAAATTGCAAGGACGGACAGCTTGGTCATGGTGGGGCTTATTTCTCACATTCCCTGATAAATTGATCTGCAATTACATTTTTGAAAGATAGATGTGTAAGATGCATGCATACTCAAGCCACCATAGCATTAAACAAAGTACAAAATTTAATCAATAGTAATGGAGATCAACACACGATTTCGCTAATCATATAAATTCCATCATTATCTTTATCTTCTAGGAACTATATAGATTAGCTATCACCCCACTAACAGTAAGATATAGTTACCATTCACCTGGTGAGTCTTAATTCCCATCTTCATCTAGAAAAATCTCAGGATGTATTGCTGCAGTGTTAACATTGAGTGCTTTTTTGAGCTTCCGTTGATCCAAGACTTCGACCTCAAGTAAGAACATTGAGCTAACAGGTCGATGATCTGAGAGTCTTATTTCAGCTCGCTTGTATAAGAGTTGTTTTATTCCTTTTCCTAACCAAAGGATTCGATCACACCTGCAACATGATGCCAAATAAACTAGAGTAACTACTACTGCTTCCTTCATAATTGAACATGTACCAAATTCCACCAACAAATCATGGATTGAGTGAGATGATTATAAATAAATATATATGTGCAATGATATTTTCTCTTGGGTGTCAGGAATTCTAAATCTATTATTTTCATACTAGTGTTTACCATGCTGGAGACCTCCTTTTCTCCCCTTCTTTTGGATCCACCCCAACGTATCTATCAGAATTCATTTCGTACTTGTATGTGGGAGGAAACTTTATTACTCCCTCATTCCATTCCTCAAACACATGCCCATTGCAGAGTTCTTTGTTTAGCTGCCACATAGATTGTTTGATCAAAACAAGATGAATAAGAAACGAAAACCAAAACCAAGAAATTTCAAAGCAGTTTCAACATCAGTTTCTGTGGACAAAAAAATTTAGAATATTGCAGGAAGCTCTCATCATAAGATCAGAAACTTCCAAACGAAGTTCCTGTTTATGACATGGCTTTCACTGTCTATTAGGAGTCTACCAACCGGTTTAATGAGATTACATTTTTGTTATCATCAGGATGGCTCAATCAGGGTAGACCAGGTGCAGCAACTCTTGAGAAACATGCTACTCACCAGAAAGGAAACTCTCAAGAGACACGTTTCTCACCTGATCATTGTTGATGAGTTGGTCCCATTGCTTAAGTGCAACAAGTTTTCTTATCTCTGTGTCCAACATGTTGAGACGGTAATTCAAATCCCCAAACCAGAATACCTGACTGTATGTAGAAGCATCAAATTCATGTGCCAGAAACACATAATATGAAATGAAAGGTTTTTATGCTCAAAAACACCATCCTTTGATGGTCTAAATATAATCATCAGCCACCTAGTTTTATTGTTTTGTTTAATCAAGGTCAAATTCTTCGCATCTCTTCCTCTCCTTACTGGTTTATAGAACTCCTTGTATGGTCATTTGGAATTTGCTGCAGAAGTAAACGAACTAGCACTCTAATTTGGAACATTTGATCTTAGAAACATATTCATGATTATTTCAAGTCCCACCTCAGTTAAAATGAAAGCGACTTGACAGTAAACTTTACAGATTGAACAAATCGTAATGAATCTTATGTGCTTTGAAGTAAAATGACGCTTACTCATGAGATGGTATGGTCTGTGGTTGATCCGTGTCAAAGACAGAAGAGAAACGAGTGCGGCGTATAATATCATATACGTCAGCGTTACGGCGTTGTTCAGCCCCATCCTTTTGACCTGAGGTCAGATGAGAACAAACGAAGCACAACCTTGACTGGAAGAGAGTCATGCTAACAGAAACAGATCCCTACATCAGCAATCCAGAAATTAAAGAACAAGCGCATGGTCATTCATGTTTAATGAATATACGTAATATCTTGCTTGTGATCTCCAACGTTTGCTGAGAAGTTAGAACCTCACAGCAAGATCATTATTTGTATGGTACCATTTTCGTCTCATCTGAATACAATCAAATGAAACTGGTGAAAAGTTTCAAAACATCCTAGTATAAAAGAAAATATGACGAAGAACACAATTCATTTACAAAGAAATTATACAGGGTTTCATTCTGATCCCCTTATTACTTCTTCAAAGATTGTTTTTACTTCTATTAATATAGCAAAACAATGTCTCACCGTTAAAACGGCACTTGATACTATAATGAAACAGTTATATTGAATAAGATGGACTAATCAAGAATGGGAAAAGGTATTATACCTTGTTTCCCATGTAGCCCATAAGACCAACTCCAACAGGGGAGACCTTCAAATTGTTTATGTGCCTTCTCAACCTCTTACGAACCCAGATCGATATATATATACCAATCATTTGCTTGCTGACAATACGCACATACTTAGGGCGTGACTTTAAACTATGCTGGCTGTATTCATTGCTGTTCTGTTCAGTTGGTAATTCTAAGAAAGTATCATCCTTTTCATCAGATAGCCCATCATAAACATCCTCAAGAGTATCAATAGCACCAGCAATGTCATGTTTCTTTTGCTGCTCCACCCAAATATTGCTCAGGTTTCCAGAGCTGTGATGAGATCGTTTAAGGCCACTGCCGTTCAATGGCAAATTTTGAGGACTGAGTAGTGAAGGATTTTCTATCCGACCAAAGCCCATTCTTGCAGAACTGCTCAATACTCTACGTAACTTGTTATTGGAAGAGATGACTTGCGGGCTTGCATCTAAAGAACGTTCAGGCCAGTCTAATCTGTTGTCACAATCAATGCCATATATTCTTTTTAGGTGTAAGTTTTTCCCAAGGCTCACTACTTGACTCAAGCTATGTCTTTCAATGTCAGAACCATCATTTGTTGCCAAGTACTCCCCAGTCAACGCCTCCAATGGCAGAGCATCAACCTCATCTGCAAGTTCATCAGCAACAGAAGAAGTTCTCAACACTGGAGACGGAGGGGCACTATAGCATTTGTGCTTCGTTTCCTGCTGCAAAGATTTGTTAAGAGTTCTTCTGATGAGTGCCTCCCATTTTGGAATTGGTCGGCTGCTCTCTGCACCTAACACATTCCCAGCATTCAAAGGGACAACCTCTTGGAATCTGGAAAAAGGGAAAATGAGCTATATAAGAGGGGCATCCTCTTCAAGAAATAATTAAAATTATCTCCGACCAAATATTTCAGTTTGAGGTAAAAAGCAGCATCATATTGAGACAGGGATGTT
The DNA here is from genome assembly GCA_026284465.1 of Erythroxylum citrifolium. Classification (NCBI taxonomy): domain Eukaryota; kingdom Viridiplantae; phylum Streptophyta; class Magnoliopsida; order Malpighiales; family Erythroxylaceae; genus Erythroxylum; species Erythroxylum citrifolium. The sequence continues at coordinate 20,933,981 of JANKOE010000005.1, forward strand.
AATACAGACTCTTAAGTAGAGCAGACCACATATGCAGTGATTTCAGCTCAAAGTATGACATCTTTTAGACAATTTTGAATGAGAAACCTCACAAATGGATCTGGCACTTGAGCACGATACTGCTTGGAATGGATGAAGATTCTCAAGTTCAATATACATATGCAAAGAAAACAAGTCAAAACTGCAACTCAACCTTTCCAAAATCGTACGGGTATCTACTTTTATATCTGGGTTAATCTTGTCATGTCTATGAATTTGTTTCCTGTCTTAAAAGTTTAGCTGGTAGCAGATAGCAGATATGAGATGAACCTAATCCGAGGAGCATTAGATCAAGTAGAGATGTTCAAATGTTAATTATTACAAGAAAATTTCTCTAAAAGGGCTTTTTATTATTAGCTTACAGTAGTTGTTGAAAAGCTTGCTTTTATCGTTTTCTATGAGCATCATGGCTTGGCTGAGTTGGGTTTGTGTCAGAATTTGGTCGGAGAAGCTCTTTTGAACATTTCACATCAGATGAATAAAAGATGGAAGCGATCAAACAGACAAAAGTACAGGCATTCAATTCAAGCATGCCGCAGAGGCAGAAATTTTCCTGGTTCTCTTTTGAAGTCCCTTGAATATATTTTTACCCTAAAAAGTTGTACAAAATTGAAATAAGAAATAAAGGAGATACTAACCCAATGATATACATGTCTGCAGGTTCGTCACTGCAAAGCCAGTCGTCAATCTCTAGATCTTCTTGTGGAAGTCTTCCAGCAACATTCCAAGTGCCTACTGTAACCCTGTAGATGTATCCAATCATCGTATTATATCTTAATAATTAAGACGTACGGATGTATCTTCAAGGTAAATGTTTAGGAGTAGGAAAACCACATCCAAACCTCACATCCTTATTATTTATGTACTGAACACGCAAAGTTTCTGATTTTCCTCGCCTGTGTCGCAACGCGCAGCCCGCAGAAGATGCATCTGTTTCAACAATTTCAGGCTTAGGTGGTGAGATGAATGAGCAAGTTGATTTGTTTAATTTCTGGAGTTGATTGACTAATAACAGGATTAAGCATGGGCCTGAGGTTCAATCTTAGACACTGCACAAAGAATGCATCGTTTTAACCTCTAGGATGATTACTTGTGGTCATGCATTCAAGCTTCAGTGGAAGCATAAAAAATCAAATATTACTATCATAGCATTGGATTGAGGAACAGAGAAATGGAATAGTCAATACTAAGATTTGACAGAAGCATTTTGTAAAAGAGGATATTGCCTGAAGTTTGACTACGGAAATCAGACTGGTTTCCCTGTGTGCGGTGAGCATGATTCTCATCCCTTTCGTCTTTCAGAGAACAAGCTGTATAAAAGGTTGCAGAAAAAACAAGGATAAACATACAACACCCAATGATTACGGTAAAGAAAGCTAAAGTGTGTGTACCATCATCTTCACTCTCGTTTTCTGTGTATTCATCTTCACTGAAATCATACACCTTAGGCTTTATGTTCAACCATTTCTTCATGACAAGGGAAGGCCAAAAGGCCTGCAATCAAAACATCTAGCTAATATGAAAGAAACAAATGGTTGAACTCAAGACAGCTCCATAAACGTTTAAAAGCATACCTCAGAACGTCTACCTCTTCTGGCCCTCATTGTCTCTGAGGATCAAAGTTCGTAGACTGAAGGAAAATATAGCAGACTCTGAAAGCAAAGGCGTTTAATAAATGAAGCAGCAGATTGTCAGAAGATTAGTACTTCAAATAAGTGTTTTCAAGGGTAACCTTGTTTCCTGATGCAAAGCACAAATAAGATTCATGGCCAAGACTGAAAAGAAAGGACAGGAAAAAGGTATGGATATATATTTAACAGATTTCTAATAGGCGAGCATGATATCATTGAAAATTTCAACGCAAAATCAACATCAGGATGTCACTTTCAGGTTAACAACCATTCAGTCCTCAATAGTCCCTAGAGATCCACATTGGCAACTTGATTGGTAGAACAGGTAAAACCCAAAACATAATACTTTTTAGCAACTTGATTGGTAGAACAGGTAAAACCCAAAACATAACACTCAAACCCCAGACGTGCTGACAGATCAAGGTGAGCAGGATTATCTCCCACCACAGACTCACCAAGAACCAAAATGAAGTCTGTAATATTTATAATCAACATAATACGAGACAACACTAAGCAACTGACCGAGTGATTGGGACCAATAACTATATGTTTATTTATAAAAAGACAAACAAACAATATATCAAAAGCATGATTAAGGTACTTAAAAAAGAAAACTCGAGATATCCAGCAGACCCCACAATGGCAAAACCAGCAGTAGAATAAATAAAAACCTTTGGGATTGGGGTTGACACTAAAATATACGTGTTTATCAGCAAGTAATTAAACATGATCAAGTTGTATGGTACAGCTGGCGCCATTGGATGGACGGTGAAAATTCAGAAGGGACCACGGAGATGACATCGGCGCACCATTTGCCAAGTTGAAGAAGCACTCTGCAGATTTCAACTTTCGAATAAGAAATGTCAAAGATTGTTTTCATGTTTTCTTCTTCGCCTGTTTCCATTTTCTTTATTTTTACCGACGTTCCAACCTTAAAGACTTTCGTTTCATCAAAACTATTTTCTAAGTATACTTACATTGTCTTATAGTTTAACCAATTGGGTGTGCACGAGAGATAGGATTTGTTGAATTTTGATGTTCTTCTAAAACGCATAAATTATGCACTCCTACAAATTCATTCCTTTTGTTCTAAAGCTTGAGATAATCAAGTTAAGTAAGAAAAGATGCAACAACACATCAAAATACAAATTAGTTAAGTTTAGAGAAATTAATCTTTTTCCCCCTCCAGTCCAAATGTAACCATCTTTTCTGTTTTGCATTTTAGTTTGATTAATTTATGTTTGTCTTGAAAAACACTGATGTCATGTATTTGATGTTTTGGATTTTTTTGTCTCTAAGAAAAAAACTAGAATATCAATAGGTTGATAAGGCATGTGAAGAACCCTCTCCCAATTCCAAATACTATATATGTTTTAAAAACCTTCAACAAGTAGTGTTTTAATAGCTTCTTCTAATTTCTCTACAACTGTTCGTCTAGTATTTAATTGGGAAAATTGTCGTATACTTGCTGTCAAATGAAAGCCTACTTTAGAATGTTTGATGTCTAGGATATGATAGAAACAAGAAAACTTCCTCCACCTCCTTCAAATAACTCAATTGTAAATCAAGTAAATAATTACAATAAATAGGAGAGCAGGAGGTGCAAGGCACTCCCAACAATACATTTTGTTAGTTTTATAAGTAATCTTTTTAATATTAATGACATGTGAAGCTAATAAAGGAGCTTAGGACAAGATCAGGAAAGAGCTCTAAGACTCTAAAAGACTAAGGGTGCGTTTACTTTCAGAAAATAGTTTTTTGTTTTCTATCTTAATTTTTTGCATATATTTTCAATTTTCATT
>JANKOE010000005.1:20937552-20951813 GCA_026284465.1 Erythroxylum citrifolium
TTTGAATTCATTGAATGATTTGCAAAGTTGTATAAATTTTGTATCTGATTGAACTATATATCTGAGAAGTGATTTATCTGTGATAGTATTTGAGACTTGTTAAATGGAGTTGAACTGTATGATTACATGCTATACTTGATCTCATTTTATGTCATGAGTGAACCATCGAGGATGGTTACTCTACTGAGTTCGCAAAACTCATCAAAATTGCACCGTTGCTTTCAGGTTCGAGAGTGAGACGACCTAGCTTCTAAGACTTCGTAGAAGCATATTTTGTGCAACTATTACAGTCAGATTTGGCTAGGAGGTCAGTCAGCTGAGATTGAGGACTTAGCTTTTGTTTTCATATTTATTGTATTTGGTTTGTACTGAGTTGTTTAATCTTATAGGATAATGTTGTAAACCTTAGATGGTATTGTGTTGTATGAAACGATGTAAATTATGGATCTAAATTATGGAGTTTGACTAATGTGATAACATTTTGAGTAGAAAAAATGTGTGATTGATGGTTTAGGTTATGTTGCCATGTTATGTACAGTGAAGGTCAGATAGATGTTATGTACAGTGAAGGTCAGATAGTTAACATGTCATTTCTAATAGACATGTACACGTGTACCCGATGGACACACGTGCATATGTCAGTTGGGAATGTGGTGTTATATGATGAATCAATATTCAAAGGACTTGATAAAAGCTTTATCGACAAAGTAAGAATTGACAATAAAGCATTTGATTGAAGTAAAGGACAAATGAAGTGTAACACTTCCAACTCTAATAATTATAAACTCAATTTTGAAATTATATTTGTGCTTGAATTAAACCAAAACGTATTGAGTATTGGTTAGTTACTTGAAATGGCTTTTCTTTCTGTTAACTTTAAAAAGGGTGACCATATTATAATTGACTTAAAAGGAAGTGAACTCATAAGAATTGAAATGAAGGGAAAAGCTCTTTACAATTGATTAGATTTCAAAGACTGAAACTATTGAAACAATGATTCTCTTGATGGAGTTAACATTGCTTATGTTGATAATTATATGTTTTAGCACAATGGGACATCTTGGTGGTAATTCCTTGATCAAAATGAGCAAAAATGAAAAGGTTGAAGGTCTTTATAAAGTGAAAGAAGTGAAGACAATATTTCAAGCTTGTCAATTTCGGTAAACAAATTCAATTGCCTTTTGGAGTAAGAATATAGAGAGATTAAGATAAGCTAAAATTGATCCCCTATAAGTAAACCATCACCTGATAAAGCAAGTCTTTTGTGACCTCTATAAATGAGAATAGTTGAAAAAGAATCTAATTTGTTTCTTAAACAACTTAAATTAGGAATAACATCAAGTATATCTCCAAAGGGTTTGATGAATTATGTGTTAAAGAAGGAATCAGGAATCAAGCATAAGCTTTATATACCCCTTAATAAAATAGGATAGCTGATAGAAATGGCTCCTAAAAGGTAAGAAGTTTGATGACTAAAAGAGTTCCTAAAAGGTTTCAGGAAGTAGCAATTATCACCTCAGTGTTTTTGCTAAATATGCTTCCAACCAAGCATTAGAAGATAAAGCTCCATTTGAGAAATGGATTAACAAATTACTCTCTGTTACAAGATTGAAATTCTTTAGAATTTTAAGTTATATGCACATTCTAGATATGGAAAGGCTAAGCTTAATAAGAAGAGTGATTTCAATAATTTCATTGGTTATAACCACTTAAGCAAAACCTATAGAGAGTACAACATTATCCCTAAGAGAATTCAAATTAATAGATAAGTGGTGGTAAATGAAATGACAAAATTGTATTAGAAAAAAATTGGTGTAGTCGAATGTTTTGAGATTCACTCAACATCTTTAACAAATGTTAAAGAAGTAGAGAGTGATGATGATGGTGTTGAGTACCTATAAGAGTCATTAGACCTTTGATAGATGTGTATGGTAGATCAAATATAGAAAGAATAAGAATGAGTAGATTATCTTAAAAACTTTGCACCTATTAGGCATGGAACTATTATATTACTCATTGCTCTTATCATTCAAAATGGTCAAAAGTTATGTCACTTGAATGTTAAGTCAATATTTTTAAATTAATACATCTATGAAATCATATATGTTAAGTAACTTCAAAGGATTTATGATAAAAGCAAAAGAAGAAGGTGTGTACCTGCTTTATATGGCTCTTTTTGGAATAAAACAAACTTAACGAGCATGGTATAACATAATTGATAAGTATTTGGTGCAAGAGGGAAGTATAAGTGAAAAAAGCTACCTTGTATGTATTAAAAGATGAAAGAGGCATGGAATTGGTAATTTCTTTCCATATTAATGATTTATTGATAAACATAAAAGTCTTTTACAAATGCTGAAATTAATCAAAACAAAGATAAAAATATGGTTCCTTCTATCTAGACATAAAACAACTTAGCCATAAATAATCCTTAAAACAAATAACATAAATAAAAGAGTTAAAGATATCATAAAAAGTGTATTATAGTGAAGATCACAATCCCTTGATGTACTCCATAGTGATTATAGATCTATTTCCTCGTTGAATATGACCATATAATGTTACTAGGGTTCTCTCCCTTTTACAAATGCTAACATAATTTGAAATTAAAATTAAAACTAGAAACTACTCAAAAGAACTTCTAAAAATTAGGTTTCTGATGCTCTAAAAATAGGCACTCTACTATAAACACAGTCTAGGACATAACCTTATCTTACTCTACACTTCAGTCTTTTCTTACTAGAGAGGAATATGGGTATTGAAACGCATATGTCCTTGGCATGTGATTTATATCTACTCTATCATATGACATAGGTTCTTGTCTACCCATAAGTTGGCCTGTGTCTTCTATACCTTAGCTTAAGAGAAGAGCATGCCTTAGTACAAAGTTGTGTCAGATTGTGTTCAAGCTTCTTGCCTATTTATTTTATGCAAAGATGGGCATAAGACATAATATGCTTGTTTCTGAGATCATATTCAACCAAAGATGTATTTTCTTCTAATTTAAATTATAAAGCTATTCCATCACGAGACAAACTCATTCTCATGTAACATATCTAAATTACCTAAAACATTGAATAAAAGCAATTAAATCAAGATAATTTAAGATAAAAATATAGTAAATAGGCTAAACATACGTCATATTCTCTTATACTTAAAATTTTCTTATTTTAGAGCAAAACAATGATAATAACTATCAATGAATTTAGTTGAGAAAATTAATATGAGACATCAAAATGAAGCAAACTAAGCTAAAATTGTTTATATACAACAAATTAACAATTGTTATTACAAGAAGTTGAATACAACATGGCAGGACTAGACATATCAAAGTAACTATGCCATAAGCGAAGCTGAGAAAAAAGAAGAAGGAGTGAAGCTTGAATATTATCTGTATGAAAAGAATATGGTAGAAATAATGATAAAGGATTTAACTAAGAGCATGTTATAGTTTTTGAGAAGCAATTGGTGTTTTTCATAAGAACATCAAGAAAGAGTGTTGAATTTTGATGTTCATCCAAAAATACATAAAAGCTGTACACTCCTACAAATTCATTCTTTTTGTTCTAAACCTTAGTATATGATCAAGTGAAGCTAAGCAAGATAGATACAATAATTCTTGTGGTCAAGAATTCAACAAATGTTGCAAGTTCATTGTAGGGAAAAATGATTGTATGGATATTCTAACTTGAGCTAGTGAAACTAATAAAAGAATGGGGTAGGATAGTCCCTTCTTTAGGAAAGCTTTTAATTGCTGTATCTACTCAACATAGAGGGAAAGAAACAACAGACTTTATAAAGATATTTCATTAGATAAATATGTAGTCGTGGACAAAACTTTATATTGGACTAGGGAAATTTTAATGAATCACAAAACTTATGAAGGAGCAATTATGCAATTAAGGATTAATTGGAAAGTGTAATTTTTGTTAGATCCTTTAAGACTTGTCTTTTGGTTCTTATGAGCACATTGTAGTTATTTATGTGTTGTAGCAATTTTCAAGCTTTTGTTTTGTTAATAAAATTATTTTATTTTTAAAAGAATGAATAGATACAACAAGTCAATAAAACAATGGTGGAACAATTGTTAGTTTGCAGATTTTGTTTTTAAAATGCAAATTCAAAGCAGTGAATAGTTGCTTAAGTTATGAAAAATTAATTTTGTGTATTTCTAAATCAAATATATTATCTTTCTTGATTTGCACTTTAGGGTAATTAATTTATGTCTATATTGAAAAAATTTACAAGTTGCAAGATAGAAAAGAGATACAACCTGCACAGCCAGGTCATGTACATGATGTTTTGCATTTTTCTGACTATAGGAAGAAATTCAAAACATCAATAAATTGATTTGAAATTATTGGAAAAAATACTTTGTATATATATATAATTTAACTAAAAAAACCCTAAGAAAACTAAACTTGCAGCCACAACTGCTATTTTAGTATTGAAAGTTCCAATATTATGTTCATGCGAAAGTTTTAATTGGGTTTACAGAAGGAATAAGTAAACAATTCATCAATTCAATAGATTTTCGACAGATGAGAAAAGATATTTCTTTTCTTATGAAGAATTTAAACCAAATCAGAAGTAGTAGCTGTCACTAATTATATTGGAAAACTACGATCGATTCGATGTGGTTTGACAGATAAGAAGTTACATTAAATAACTTTGAGGTGCGCCTCACGATTACAGGAACTAGACCGTACATTTGATGGAAATATGGAATTAATAGCTAAACATTGTCCCTAATTAACAATGGAGAATGGACCCACGTAGCAACTGTTCTGAATGATTAATTATGCACTTCGAAAATAACTCTTTCTGTTAAATGCTCAAATTGGAAATTTGGAATGTAGACATTCGTATAGGTTACTTCTACTGATAGTACAGTGGTCAGATGGTTGGAAGTGGATACGATTGCTATCTTGGTACATGGAAATTAAGCACGTCGCTAGAGAATGCACGCAAGATTTATGCACAATCGTTGTTATTAGGTTAGATTAAAGAATCCCAACTGTGATATTTGGTGTTTTGATTTGTTTAATGTTCAACTTATGATTTAAAAAATAGCAACCACCCAGCGATTTTCCATTACTTAAATCTAGACAAAAATAATGTAGCTACTTGCGTTACCTTTTAATGAACACCACATATTCTTGCAAGTGAAAGATGAATAAGAAAGGAAGCACACAAAGATTCTTGACAAGATAGAAGTGTTTCAAGAATATTAATATTAAAAAAAGAAAATAAAAAAGGGTGATTTTCCTTTTAAGAAATCATGATTATTTTATTTATTCTGATGTTGAAAATTCATGGCATTTGGGACATGAATGTTGTAAGATATATCGTCTATTCAAATCCACTTGGATCCAACCTAAATTAGGTTGGACGCATCAGCTCATGGACTACACGCTCGACGTCACCGGCACTAGTCTGTCCTCATTTCTAGTAATCAGGAAGCATCTCATTAATAAAAAACAAAGGAAGTTACAAGTTGGAAGTGGTTTGACAATGTACTTCTGGTCTAAAACCTTCATCCCCTAGCTTCTGCTTTTAGTTCTGGCCTGAAAAATGAATGATGCTGCCATTTTGGGCTTGTACTGGACTAAAAGAATACATCCATTTTTCCTGTCTCTGATTATTATTACGGCAACCCTACTGATCTAAATAACACAAGAATATATCCTGGGACTGATGTAGATTAGAAAGATTGAATCATGAAGTTGCATCACTTTTTGAGTGTCAGATTTTTTTTGTGTTCCTAAAAAGGGTCCATGAGAGGGCAGTCTTTACTCACGAAGCATCAACCTTTCATTGATCACCTCTCATGTCTCCTGGGCTGTCATGAAAAAGTTGAAAGATAATAAGATAAGCACGAGGGTGACTTGGAACTCAGATAAAGGTGAAATGGCTTCATTACAGCCCAGAGTTTTTCTTTTGAAAAAGGAGAGAATAACATCAACATACAGTACATACTCCAACGTACGTAGCGCATCTTCTTGTTTATAAAGGTAACTCTAATGTGCACAACCTTTCTTCTCTGTCTACCAAAACATTGACAGCTTGGCAGAAAGGAAAAATTAAAACATAAACAAGATGTGGAGTCTTCACATGTGCACGAATTTGGCATTTGTTTCCTTTTCTTGCCAACTTCCATATGAAGCCAATCAACTTTCCTTAGCTGATAATCAACGATTTTTAAGGCGGAGAAGTTTCATGACTTGCGTACAATATCTCACATAGTATAGATTTAGGCAAAATAATAAAAGGTGTTTTGGGATGAAAAGGTAGATAGATTGTCAGCTAAGAAACACAGATACAGACACGAATACAAACACGTGACACAACACATACATAAATATGGGGACATAACAATTTTTAAAATTTGGTGAACACGGACACGACATATAATATATATATATATATATTATAAAATTTAGAATTAAGAAAAAAATTAGAATTTATAATATGATATATATTGATTGATATGTTTCAAAAATTTCAATATCCTGATAGTTCATATATATTTTGTACTTTATAAGCCCCTTTCAAAAAATATAGAACATATATATGCACTCTTTGTGAGTGTCCATATCAAATACGTGTTCAAAGACATATAATATATATATATATATATATTATAAAATTTAGAATTAAGAAAAAAATTAGAATTCATAATATGATATATATTGATTGATATGTTTCAAAAATTTCAATATCTTGATAGTTCATATATATTTTGTACTTTATAAGCCCCTTTCAAAAAATATAGAACATATATATGCACTCTTCGTGAGTGTCCATATCAAATACGTGATTAACATGAACACTTATCTGACATGCAAACACGACTCTATTTTACCGTGACGTGTCCGTGCTTCTTAGATTGTCAGGCGTTGCCGCTTCTCTAAAACATTATCAGTTCCATCACGTTTATATAATTTATGAAAAGGGCATTCCTCAGATAAGACAATGAAAATTGGTCCAAAATAAATTAAAAAAAGTTGTGGTACGACAATGTTGAATAGTTGTCAGGAGGACACTAGCCACTTTCTGGCGTTTTGGTTTTCATTGCAAAACGAAAATAAATATTCTGTTCTTATTATTTTGTCCTATTTTATTCTACAAATATCTATTTATTTAATAAATAAAATTTACATAAACTAAATAGATAAATATTTATAGAAGAACAAAATAACAGAACAAGTGATCCAAACCTGCAAATGTTCAGATTCACAGGACATCAATAACTGGTGCTTACAAGGAAAAATGACTGCAATGTCCTACCAAGTATCCAACTAAGATTCAGGTCTCTAACCTAACCTAGACAAACAAACTTAAATTAAATGTCCCATAAATTATGATTATTAATGAAAAATCAATATCCAGCTCCATTAGCTCAATATCTTATTAAGCAGTTGAAGCTTGAGCAGTATGCATTAGAAGGCAATTTGAGTTGAGTTGTAGATGCCGCCATGGCGGTTTGTCTCAAAACGCATTACTCGTGGGTACCGTCACTCTCAAAATGCCTAGAAAATCGAAGAAAAAACAAAGCATAAAGAGGAAGCCCGGTAAACAATTACTCTTTTTCTTCTCTGCCCTTGGAGTCTGGACCACAAGCACGATTAGTGAAAATGATATGCACTATTGAATATTTGGTCCTTCATCTAAGGCAAAGAAAGTTGGTAGATAGTCTACATAGGGATTGTTTACACCGAGTACTGTTTTTGTTCCTGCGTTTTTTTATTTATCTACTGAGTCAGTCTGGTTGGGCTAGTAGAGGCCTACTTTTTCGGCCTTAACGAGATTTTGCAACAGAAGCTTTTGGGTTTGACCATGCAGAGCCCCCTAATATGAAGAATTGTAATCAAGATCTTCATCTTCATTTATGGGCAACCATACAATTGAGTATGTTCATTGCAAAATAATTTGCAGCACCAACAATATCCTACCCATAACAAATACAAAAAAAAAAAAAATGAGATGGACTCAAACTATAAGTGACATTTATGTCGAATAAATTAAATATGCCCTCGTTAGATGTGGAAACAAATGGAGAACGACACTCAAAAGTGACTCTCATTTTGAAAAAAATTAAAAAAATGACTCTTTAGTTGTCCAATGTATACTGATAACTGCTTATGTTTGATGCTTGCGATCATACCTTCATTCTGGGAATGGATAAAGGCATTTATGAGCAATACTTTCTAAATAGACCCTAGACCTGCTTTAGTCAAAGATTCTCTCTCCAGTTGAAAATAGCAAAAATATGAAACTACTGAAAATGCAGAGCAGCCCTGGTATAACAAAAACTGCTCCCAGCTTTCAGGACTTGAAAGATCAGAATAGGAAGTTCTAGCAGCATCAAGAATTTTTCCAGTTAAGTCAACACCATTGATGCCAGCGAAAGTACCAGCAGTGTTTGAAACCCTCATTACTGTCCCTGCATACTGTGGAGCAATATCCATGTGATTCACTGCAAAACCAGCCCACCAAGTGCCAGAAAGCCAAGAGCCACAGTTGTGCAAAAGACAGCACCAGCAGAAGTTCTGAAAATGGGAATTACAATCAATGCAAAAGAAGCGACCAGAAACCCAGTAGTATTTAAGAATTTCCATGTTATAGTCACAAACAAAATTCTTTTAGTGAACAAGTGGCCAGCAACCACCCCGCCAATATTTGAGAATATAAACATGTTGAGGTAAGGTACCATTTTTGAAGAACCCATTTCCTGAAGATTGAGCTGAAGACCCTGTTCAGGATATGTTGGCAACCAGTTCATCAACACGTATAAACCATAATGGAATGTGAAGTTATTTGCAACAATTGCCCACATCGTAAGCTCATTATAATCCTCTTCCATGGAACTCCCTCCATTCTCTGCTTTTGTCTTCTGACACGATTTTATTGGAAGTAAAGATTCTCCAAATCCAGCAGCAGCAGCTTTTGGATGCTTAGAGAGAGGAGGATCACTCGCATATTTATACCAAAGCAAAGACGACAAAACACCTAAACCTGCTTCAGCAAAAAATACAGATTCGGAACCCCTTAAGCTTCACAAGGGAAGGACAAGCATCCCCATTGTAGCACCTAGGTACATTCCTGACATTGTAAGAGAAACCGATCTTGATCTTTCATGGGGTGGAACCCATTGTACCAGGACAGTGTAAATGGAAGGAAAGTTGAAACCTTGCGCAACACCAATAAGAAAGCGAGCCACTGCTAAAGTTACAACTCTATTGGGATTAAGTGGAACCAAAAAGCATGTTGATGACCATAAGACAAATGAGAGAAGGAGAACCGTCCTTCCACCAATCTTTTGAGCTGCCATCCACCAGGTACTTGTGAACAAGCATAGCCATAGAAGAATGTCGAAAGTATCACACCTTTGCTCGATTGGCTTACACCAGCACCATCAGCTGATACAGTATAAGCAATAGAGAAGCCAACTCGTTCTATATAGCAAACACAAGTGCTTATAAAGGTCAAAATAACAATTATCGTTTTGGAAACTTCAATCCTGTCGTGCTTCACTTTTGTTAGCAGTAACAACTTTGCCACCTTTATGATAGGTGCAGTAGGTAGATAGTTGTCTTCATCTGCAAGCCCTTCTTAATGACAAACTTCTTCTCGATCTCAGTAAAATGAAGAAAAGAAAAGGATTTGGAACATACAAATATTCTCACCTTCAAGGTTGGTCGAACCGGGGGAAAAGACTAACATCAGAGAAATTAATGATTCTATCAAATATAGTAGACAAGTGGCATACTAATGTTTGTGAAATGAATTTACAGGTTAATTTAGGTAGAGCATGTTACTGTAACGCATTGCTTGCTAATGGTGAGTAGAATTTAAAAATTACAGGATAAACCTATCATTTCTTTGTAAAATGCTAGCCGCAAAAGTCATCTATACCTCAGTCTCATCCATCAAACATAATATGCCAATTATTATGTATACAAACTTAGTCGACTTTGTTGGGCTGAGGGCCCCATCTTTCTCGTTCCCCTCTTTTTCTATTTAGCAGTTTAGTACTCTTACACGACAGGATTTTACAATGTAAAAAATACTGAGAAGTAAGAAAGCTTCTGAGTGTAGAGCGTGAAGAAATCCATAATTCTTCGAAACAGAGGGGAAACTTTTCCAGCCACAAGTCCATAATAAACGGCAATGAAGAAAAATCTCAATGCTTAGTGATACAGAACTAGCTTTGTGACTTTAAGTGCTCTAAAGGCAATCACCTTTAGCATTTATGATACAAATTATTTTATGATTAATAAAGACATTTTTCATTATTTTGACGTTTATACATTTATGGATTTGATGTTGATCTTAAATTGATTTAATGAAGTCATTGATACAAAACATAGCATAGAGGAAATCATGATAAGATCATGACAATGAGATTCCTATCATGTGTAATTATGTTAGTATCTAAACAGTTCCTACTCATAAGATTAACGAGATGGGATATCATTAATCCGGATAGATTATCACATGTTATACTCCTTGATTGGATCAAGTAATAGATCTCATAAACTGTAGACATGAGTTGTTTAAAGTTAACATGTGGATGCTTACTAAGGGTAGTAAATATATTGGATTGAACTACTATGAGACAATCATATGGATATTCTATTCTAGTGTAAATGATAGTCTCATCATAGCAAGTATCCTTTGGCTTGAGGTGCTCAAGGATATCTCGGATACTAATCATGTGCTTTGGCTATATTCATCGATGCCTTTCAGGGGTTACTTATAGGGTGGTGATTGGGTACAACTTGAGGTATTCAGACGTAATTGAGTAGCCAATAAAGGATTCACCACTCCTCATAGAAGGAGATGATACCCACAACCTCTTGTTGGGGTTATTACTTAGGAGTCTCTGGCCAGAGCAGATATGTGTCATAAAGAGAGTCTTCAATGATACATAAAGTAATGAGATCCTCATGACAAGATCTAATATCACTTAGACTAGATGTGACGTAGTTAGTCTAGTGAGAGTTAACACTTTGACCATACTCTAAACTAAGTGAGGTATAGATGGTGAAAGGGCAAATTGTGTGAAAACATTGCATATGGAAGGGTTCGTAGTCAAACTACTAACTTTCTGGTCAATTAGGGGTTATGACATGTTGCTAGATACCTCACTTGACTTACTTGAATTAAGTGTTAGTTAATTCAAGTGCCCAACATAACCAAGAACTTAATGGGTCACACACATAGGAGATATGAAGGACTAGTAAAATGGTCTTAAATGGTGAATCAAGATATGAGAGAGTGTTTTAGGATTGTACCGCGATGTGTTCGTGGTATAAAACGTTGCATGGAATGGATTAGAAACAAGTGTTGTTAGCTGCCAATATGGTCATTAACTTTCCATTACTTCCATTAATGCATGCTATTAATGACTATTAACTTCCCATAACTCTCCATTAGTGATGGGGGGTTATGGAAGGCCAAATGGTGCAGAAAATATAGATGATTTTTGTAAATCTTATGTAAGAAAAAAGTGAAAGAAAGGTTCATTCTTACACACACTCTCTTTTTCTCTCTAACTGTCACAGGAGTTCTTGTCTTTGCTAGCACAAAGAAAGAATTCTAGCCATCTCTTAGTGATGTTTCATCCTGCTATCTTCATGTTGACTTTCATTAGAGACGATCTACATTGATCGTTGTGGTTTACAACAACCCAAGGCGGAGAAGGTTAAAGAACGAAGGAGATCATCGGAAAGGTATGTAAACATCTTACATTTTATGTTTTTGTTTTCTATATCTATATGCATGAGTAGATCTGGTTTTTGAGGTTCTGTTTTATTTTCTGCTACGTATATTTAATATAAATATTATGTATGAGATGTATGATCGGAACCTACAAAAGAAAATAGTAGTAGGCTATGTTGAGTAAGAAAAGTCATGAAATAACAATGTTGTCACTATTTTAAAAATAATAATTTGAGAGGCACCGTATGGTACCAATTCTAGTGGTTGACTTGTTTTCAGTATAAATTTTTTTAGAAACCTAATTACCTCCACTATTTATTGGTTAATGAAATAGAGAAAAGGAAAATGGAAACTTTTATATGATGAGTTTAATTTCAAAAAAGCCTTTCGAAATAGTATTTCATAAAAATTGAAATTTTGTTTTATGAAATGTTATTTAAGTACAAGAATGAATTGTTATGACAAGTATTTTTCCATGAGCTTTACTACTGTATGGGAATATTTCAGTTGTCTTGTTATGAAAAGTTCAATTTTTCTTAGTAAACTGATTAACACTGACTGAGCTCGTTTAACTCATCCTTATTGTCATGTATGAGTACAGGTATGCGTATAGGTGCTGCAGTAATTGAAACTACTCTATATAATTAGTTGTATTGTTGGGTGTTGTTATATTTATCATCTTTCTTACGTATGTGTTTGCTTGAAATTGGCTTAGTTGCTTGTATATATATAGTAATGTATTTTTGTAAAGATTTTAAAAGTGTGATCTTGTAAACATCTTTGGGATTGTAATTTTATTTTTCTTCATGAACTACAAGGGCTTTGATCCTCAATGATGTTTTTAAAATGTTGAGAATTGTATGTTTTTGATTGTTTATGATGTGGACCAGAGGTCCTATTCCATAAGTTGAGATGGTATACAAAATATTAGAAGTGTTTTAGAATGTGTTATGCAGGTTTTTGAAAATTTTGGGAAGGTCAAAATACAACCATTGTGCTACCCAAATTTTTAGTAAAATGATAGAAAAATTTCCCACCACTTTCCACGCTTTTAACTTTTAAAGTATAAAATGTTTTTAATAGTTAAACTATTTGGATGTGCGGGAACCATTTGGTAGAGTTTGATATCGATTAGAGGGCTACAATGGGGTCGCTAGGAGGGCTCCACTTTGGTTTCAGAATGGGAACCTGAGGATGGGTCCTTTCACAATGAGTTCTTCTTTTTTTATATTTCATAAACATCATGGTTCCTTTGGTGTTGGGTTACATTGCCTTCCTCAAGATTGTCTATAGTTATGTTACGATTCTATAGCCTCTTGTGTTGGATCGGAAAAATAAAGCATGAACGATTTGGATAAAATGGTAGATTTCAAAACTTTTTAGAAATCAAAATTGCAACAGAAGCAATATAACTAAATCAACATGCCAAGCCATACATGATATGGTATAAGGAAAATAATTTACATAAACAACAAAACGGAAATTTTTACTGACTCCTTCGCTACAACTTTAACTCCTCGCTGTGCTATCCTATCCTCAGCAATGCATCCTCTCCTAGGTAATGTATCATCTTCTTATTATTGTATCCTTGACCAATCCGATCAGCCATTTGTTCTCCTTGGATAACTTCATTAACAAGGTCCTTTGGTGAGAAAGGAGAAAAAAACTTGAAGAGACTTTGCCTTAAAAAAAAGAAACCAATGATGAGACACCTCTCATGCAATTTTCGGCTCACACATGTAAGATAGGAGAGAGTGAGAGATAAAAAATTTAACAACCACTTGTATTCCTTCTATCAATTTCGGTTAAGCCTCAAAGGAAGAAGTGAAGTGCATCCAATGCATCATCCTTCCTTAATCAATCATAAAGAAGCCAATAAATGAGACTCTTCTTATTTGTTTTAAATGGGCTATATGAAAAGACCAAAAACCTAAATCACATCTCTCATTTTCGATTTTGTGTTGAAAAGAAGGAAGATGGTCCATCAAATGCACCTCTTTCTTCTTTAATCCAATGAATGCTAATAGGTTACATGCTATCATTAAATGGTTTCATTAAAAGACCACCATTAAACCATTTAATGATAAGATCATTACTCCATTTAATAATGATAAAGCATGTTAAAAACCATCTTAAATATAGCAAACTAATGTTAAATATGCAGCTGCACATTTAGTCCATTAAAACCGAAAATCCACCTCCTTTTATCTTTAATAACTTTAAACTAATTAATTAAATTAAACTAAAGTCTAGCCCATTTCTAAATGTTCATATAGGCTTCTAATTAACAATTAATTAAAGTAAGCCTAACATTAAATCATGGGCTTTAAAACCTTAATTTGTATTTCTTACTTTACTTGATAACCTTCCTAGAAGTTAAATGAGGAATCTAATTGGACTTATATAACTCAAGCTCCAATAAGCCCAGAATTAATTTAATTTAATTATAATTAATTTTAGCTTATTAACTAAATGTCATTCCACTAAAGACAATTAGTTGAACTCTTGAATTACTAAATATTATGAGAACACAT
>JANKOE010000005.1:21011792-21026328 GCA_026284465.1 Erythroxylum citrifolium
TAACGAAAAAGATAACACAATTCAACCCCCCTTCTTGTGCGTGTTGATTATCATTTGTTAACGTGTGATTCACTTCATGTAAAAGATGGAACATTTGACCTTCAAGCAATACACTTACTAGTCCTTAAAAATTCGACAAGACTAAAGACAATCTCAAGCTTAAAGTTCCTTAAAGCTTGCTTGATCTTTTTTAGGCACTAGGACGACCCTAATTTAGTTTTCTCTCATTTTCTTGTATCCTCAAAAGGATTGATTGAATATTCTCTTTAGTTGTCTTTCGGCATATGCCTCGTTTATAACTTCCCAAGGATTTCCCTTTGTAATCAATATATTCTTTAAATTTTTAAAAAATAAAATTTAATTAAATACTTAATTTATTATTATTTAAATTGATTAATTTATTACAAAAATTAAATTAATAAATATTAATTAAAAATAAATTTATATTAACTATCAAATATTTATCTATACTTTTCAATATAAAGAATGATATGTAATTATATAAATAACAATATAATTTTTCAAACGAATTAATAATTAATTATTTATTTTAAAATTTTAATTATTTTTACTATCATATTAAACCATTGAATATATTATTAAAAATTAATAAATATAATAATTTATTTTTTATATTTTATATATATATAATAATATATAAATATGATTGATAAATAAATTGATTTATTTGATACATGTTATTCTTGTAACTTATTGTCAATCATCCCCTTGGAGCATACTACACAAGTCGAAATTAATTGTACCATTTAATAGAAGAATTTTGAAATTTTCACTAAATATATAACAAAATGTGCCTCTCTTCTTGATAGAATTGATAATCGAATCAATCGATGGACTCATAAGAGCCTCTCTTATGCGAGTAGACTTCAATTAGTCATCTCAGTACTCTCTTCCTTCCATGTCTACTGGTCTTCCCATTTGATTCTTCCCTCTTCCATCCTTAAAGATATTGAGGCTAAGCTTAGGTCATTTCTATGGGTTGGGAAAGTAGGTTTAAAACATTCAGCTAGGGTGAAGTGGAGTGATCTCTGTCGTCCTAAAAAGGAAGGGGGTTTAGGAATCAAACACTTGTCTACTTGGAATCAAGTGCTGTTAGGAAAACGGATATGGCTTTTGTTTGAAGATAGGGAAGCTCTTTGGGTGAGATGGGTTCATACCATAATCTTGCGGAGGCATAATTTTTGGAGTGTTCAGCTTAACTTCAATAGTTCATGGAGTTGGAGAAAGATCTTAACAGTCCGGGACAAGTTGTGTCATCAATTTAGATTTAGGATTGACAATGGTATGTCTACTTTTTTTTGGCAGGATCCTTGGCACCCGCGTGACATTCTACAATCTTTGTACACTCCGAGGGAGATCAATAGATCGAAGCTGCTGCTCTCAGTAACAGTCTCTGCTGTGATCTTTAATGATACCTGGAGCTGGAGTGAGGTATCCTTGGAACTTATCAGACTTTTGCCCCCCTCCCCCAGCTTATTTCCCAAATAGCTTCTCTCCAGATAGGATGGAATGGTTAGCCAGCTCAACCAAATGCTTTACCAATGATTCAGCCTACCGTTTATTACATCCTCCTTTACCTGTCGTTCCTTGGTTTAAGCTGGTCTGGTCCACATATAGTCTTCCCCATTGCTCCTTTACTTTATGGCTTGCTTTCTTGAAGAAGCTGCCCACCCGGGACAATCTTTCCTTCCTCTATATTCCAAACCATTATTTCCTGTGTCTCTCCGCAAATGAATCCATTGACCACCTTTTCTTTGCCTGTCCTTTCTCCAAATCTATTTGGGACCATTGTCTTTTTATTTCAATTTGGACACTTCCACCCCTTCCACTCTTTCCACTATCCTATCCTGGTTCTTAGCAGCTTCTAGTTCTAGAGGTTTAGTTACACCTTACTTCCCTTTATTGCTCTCCACTACTGTTTACCACATTTGGAAGGAACGTAATACCCGACCCTTCACGAATGAAGCCTTGGCGGAGGAGGGAGTGCTTTCGGGCGTAATCTCCCACGTTAGGGAACTGCTTAGCCTATACACCGAGAGGAGGTAATTTAGCTTAGTTCTGTGTTTATTAACAAGTTGCTGAGTTTTTCAGGATACTGTAGCAGAGGTTCTCTTTGGACTGCCCCTGATTGCTTCGAGGAGCTTCTCAGCTATTTTCTTGGTGGCAGTATGCAGGCCTTCTTTGGGCCTAAATTGTGTTTGGTTACCTCAGGATTTCCATGGTTGATAGACCATAGGCTGGCATTTCATTGTATAAACTGGTTTTCCTTGGGTCATGTTTGCTTGTCAATTAGTTTTTTTGTTGATAGTTCAACTTTGGCTTTGATCGCTTTCCCATGGCTTGGTGTTTTTCTTATCTTGGTTCCCCATTTTTAGGCTATCTCTTTAGCTGGCTAAGATGTAATAGATCTAATCTGTACACTATTTGTATATTCTTTTGCTCATTAATTTATTTACTGATTTACCCAAAAAAAATAAAAGTATAGGATGCTTCAATGGAATTGATAAAACTACATCAAGAGATTAGTAACTCTTTAATTTTATATACTTTTAAATATAACATAAATTTGGCCGGGCTGTAGAAGTCACCGCAAGAATCAGGAAGTCAATATGGGCTGAACCAATTTGACTTTTGCAGGTTGAGAGCATAAAGCCATAACTAGGTCAAAACTAGAAACAAAAATTAAAAATCGAACAAGCCACAAAAATATGGACAATTTGAAAAAATGTTCGAACAGCAATATGCGTTCTTTGAAGCAAATTGTTATGGGAGGGAAGTATGCGCAAAAAAGGGTTAAACGAGCTCCATTTCCATGTCATATAGGAATCATTAATGAATTGGGATATCTTGGTTCTAAAATTGAATTGTCATATTGCATAATGCATATTACTCAAACCAGAATGTCTGGTGTTGCCCGCAGTCATGCAGTCGAGTATCTTCGTAGAAATGCAACATTAGAAGCACCAAAGGAAAATAGGGCAGGGAACAGTTAGAAAAACAGAAATATCCAGAATAAAAGATGCCTTCCGATAATATTAATTGCAATCATACATAAGTCAATTTTCTTTTTGTTAATCACAAAGAAGGTTGCTTTTCAGAAGATATCAAAGACTTCTAAGGGTGGGGATCTGAACCCCTTAACAATATCTACTGCACATAAAAACAACAACAAAACTCTCAAACCCCTGTCCAAGGGACCAACTCAGCAAAACTTACCAAAACCATTACATGATGGTACATCGACTTCTTTCTTCAGCAGGCTGGGTAGACACTTGCTGGAACCTGTGAGACTCTGTTGGGTTGTATGTAAACTCAGAAGTGTCGAGCCCATACTGGTTCCCATCCAATCAAACAATAAAAAGAGAATAAAGAAATGTACGAATGGAGCAGGAAACACCTAGGATAAAGTGCTTCTGCATAGGTAATAAACTGAGATAAAACTCTAACATGATGACCGAAACAATAGACAACTGAATGTAGGCCATATTATAAAATTATCGTATAAGAATGTTCAAAGTATCTTCAATTTTGTTCACTGAAAACCGACAGCTTCATGACCTCATATTGGGAAGGCAACAAAATTTTGTGGACTTAACAGCAAACATAAAAAAGGCTCATTGTATATAAGTTTCTTTAAACTTTCAATACTTTCCCATTTTGGCCCATTGTCAAAAAAACTACTAAAACAGGCTAGATATTCCAAAGAAGCAACATACACTGTATTAATTGAAAGCAAAGACAAACCTTTTCCCTCATTCGTGTGCTCCACGCGTCATTTCTGCTAGGCCGCTGATCAACGATGCCAGTAACAGGTAAACCTGTTGCTGGCCCAGCTGGCCTGTTAAGCAAAGGTTGCCTGATTTGTTGCCTTGGAGCAATAAGCTCATCATCACTATCATAATCTACTGGCTTATTAGCTGCCCTAACCAAAAGTGCTAGCAAGAAGATCAGAGCCTGCAACATTTGGACTTATCCTCATCATATTCAGGAGATGATAACCAGCAGTCTATAAAATAGCAGAAGGAACAGAGTGAAATCCAGATCAAAGTAGATAGACTCTCCTATGTTAGCAATAAGTAGTCAAAACTTCCCTTGAACATTGCATAAAGAGTACTTGTGATCATATGGCTAATCTGAAATGTATAGTTTGGGGTCTGGATTATTTTATAGCATTTACAAAGGGGTATGTGAGTTGAGAGTACTGATATTTGTGTGGGTTGGATTCAAAAGGAACTTGGGTGCTGACAGTAGTTTGAATGATTAATGGGATCAGGACAACTCAAGAAGCAATATAGAGAAGAGCAAGCAAACCTAAGCTTTAAAGCACATTTAAAGTAACGAAACTGAAAAAAGTTTAAGAAGATAAAGTCAGATTATCACAGACGTCAAAGAACTGCATCAATTGTTACTCATGTCACTGCCATTAGTGGTTTATGATTAGGTTTTGAATAATTTAAAGGACATATTGGTTTAATATGAAAAAAAAGGGGCTGCGTATGATTCTGCTAAAGCTTTACAAGGACTTCACCATGTTTCCTCTCAGAAAGTAAGCATTTAAAGATGAGGCTATGGTCAAGACAGGCAATTCATCAATCTTCTCTGTAAGTAGATAAATAATTATCATGCTGACTCTTTTACCTAAGGATCAGGTCTAATTTCTAAAGAAATAGAATCATATCATAGAAAGAAGACTAAAGGTGTGATTTGCACCTCAACCTTTTGCAAAAGATATAAGTAAAATCCTATCGTTATCTTTGATACCATTTTGCACTTAACATTATTAAAACAGTGCTCATTGCATCCTAAATAAGGAGTAAAAATAATACCAGAAATAACGGTAGGAACTTACTTGAACCGTTTGTAAAATGTTGAGGTATAAATCGCATCTTTGGTCAATGTCTAAAGAAATCTTTTTAAAACCACATCAGTAATATTTTAAAAATATTAAAATGAAAGGTAGTAAAATAAAGACTAATATGACAGATGCAATAGTTGTACAGATTTTTTATCATTTTACAAAATAAAGACTAATATGACAAATGCAATAGTTGTTTCATAGTCATCACTTAGGAAGTAAAAACGAAGAAACAATACCTCCTAGACAATATGTCTTCAGTTTATTATTCTCTATTCAGAAGCTTCTACCTTTGGTCTATCTAAGACCAAATCTACAAGTGTCAGCAATATATGACTGAGTTTGTAAACTGTGCACTCAGATATGGTAAGCAACTACTGATAGTGTGTGCCATTGGAAACATTGACCCTCATCAAAGCAATTAAAAGACTTATCATCTAATAATGCTTACCTCCAAAATGACTATTCCAAGAGCAACCCATTTCACAATTTTCCAATTTTCTCTCAGAAAACTAAATATCATGTCAAAATCTCCAGTTTTGTCGACTGGAAGTTCCTAGAGCACAAGAGTGAACAAAAGGCACATGCCAAAATTGCTGAGTATTGGTTAAAACATATAAATTACACAGAGAAGAAAAGAGGAAAATAAACAGCACTAACTTCTTTCCAGCTCTTGTCGAAGAAAATAAAAGCTGCACATCCCAACTCCACCAATATTAACAAGATGATCAATACTGAATACTAAGTTGGATTAAGGAAATCAATCACACTATATAAACAAAGCGGTAACCAATTCATATAGTTATCAACTACTTCCTGTCTCAGAAAATGTTGCCTGAAATATGCTATATGATGTTAGGGATTTTTTTTTAAAACCTTAGTTCAGAGGTGCAAAAGAAAGATGAAGAAGTGTTAAAATCTAAGTAAAATTAAGGCCCAGTAGCAAGTACTTTTATGCTCAGGCTGTTCAACAGTGCATCTACACATTCATCCACTAAAATGAGAAGATCACATGAGCAGAAAGGGGAGCTTTAAATGTAAATATGGCATGTGATGCTACACTATTTCAGGAGAAACAAGTTATATAACAAGATTATGTTGTGAACAATACTCTACTAATTCACATGTTGAACAAGTTAAGACTGAAAATTTTGTTAGGATACACAACTGAGGCAGCATCCGTTCCGTGTTACAGCCCCAACACATCCAAAACAAGAGATGACAAAAAGAACCACTCCAACACCAATAAATAAGTATAGGAACCTGCATAGAAAGAAATAAAAATTAGGATGTCCATCACACTATATAACAAATACCAACTCATCCAATGAAGAGAGTCAGGAGCACTACTTATGTTATGTCTCTTCTCTCTTTATAGGTAAGAAATTAAAATCATCCATAAAATCTCAAACCACAACTCACACTTAGAAACTTCATCATGGGATAAAAAGTCAATTACATATGAAATGACACATAAGCACTGGTTCAAGACATGGAAATAGCCTAAGTGAGAAAAAGGGGAAGGTTAAGTCAATCTCAACCTCCAAAACCATAGTTTTAAAGCCTTTTTATCATTAAAGATAGAAATGGGAGTGTACACAAGGAGGATATAAAACGCTAAAAAAGTATATTATGTACAAACCATTGGAAACAACTCAACATTCATCTAACCAAATAAAAGGTGGAAATATTCCAGCACCTTCAACAAATAAAAAGCCACGTTCTTGTGCCAGATCTAAGTGAAAAGGCCTTTTAATAGATAAAGTTAATGAGGGCATTCACATGATACTCTACTATAAATGAGTGGCGTTTCCAACCTATATATAACACCTTTCTCTTACCAGAATGCTAAAATTCCAATTTACAGCCCACATGACCAATGCTTCTATATTTCATACATGATAAATGCAAAACAAACTTACAACCACAAACTTTAGATGATAAATGTAAATGAGATAACTTAAGAAAAGACAAAGACACACTGATTAGTTCTGCAGGAAGAAGAATTGAGAATTGCTCAACTTGACAACCTACCGTAATTATTTCAAATTTTATCTCACTTGCCCCAGTACATTCCAAATGCCAACATTAACTTTGAAACTGAGCATCAAAACACAAATGTATGCTATCCAAACTAGGAATCACTAAAAATATGTATGCACTATAATTTTGAAATCTAGACCAACATAGAATGTTTCCTAAAACTACAAACCTAAAACAAAAAATGACTAGCAGCGACTCAAAAGCCCAGACTAAGTCCCTCAACCACAAACAAACACAAGAGGAAAATAAGAAAATGGGGCAAAGGGTCATACCAAGCTTTTGGAAGCTTATCAAAGATACTTTCCAAGGGAGACACTGTTATAAGTATGGGGCGACCAAGCTGCATCAAATTTGTATCATAACTGACAGGTGCCAGGGGGGTGTCACCTGCTGCTCTTGTATACTCAACAAACAAGTAGATCCCATAACCAACCATAGAAAGACCTGCAAGGGTGAGCAAAAAGTTGAGGAGCTTCAGTACGCACTCCAAACATCCTCTACAAGCCATGTTCTCCTTTGAAATATCTCAGATCCCTCCAACTGTCACTTGTGTATCAACAAACTTGCCTCCTGCATTCATCGGAGGTGCCCACATCAAAACAATCGCAATGTCAACCATCAGAAGTTATACTTCTTCCCCTAATAATCAAAGAGCGGCAATTTTCACGTTTTCTAATAATGTAAAATAAAATTACAGGAATTTTTAATCAATCAGGATCTAGATTCAAACATGGGTCCACATAGAGGTTAAATTACTTTTCTTCAAAGAAAATAACGAGCTCAGGCAAGCAACTTCAGCAGGGAAAACAATAAATTGCTCTGACCACCAAAAAAGAAAAGATCATTTCATTATAACAAAATTAAAAAATGAAAACGTAATTTCCAACAGTCTTACACTGAATTTCAGAGCAGGCAAACGGAGAATTCAAGCATAAAGCTTCCCAAACCCCAAATCCCAAAAAAATTGAACCTAAAAATCAAACTGTTATCCTCAATCTCGTCCGAGTTTACTCACCAACCAATCAAAAATAATAGCAAAAAAGAACAATCAGAAAAAGAATAAGAAAACAGAAAACAGAAATTTTGGATACTTGAGTGAAATCGAAGCAACTTACGTATTTGATGTGTGTGTGTATTGTAATTGAGAGAGAGAGAGTTTGACGACACCTTGCTTTTCGTTAAATTTGTCTTCTCTCTTCTGAGGTGGGTTGTTTATTTGTCCCGTACCTGCTGCGATGCTGCCAGATGGATGCGGTGGGCAACTCGAAATTCTTTGCTGTTTGAGTATATACATTTAAGTTTTTTAATTATATCAATATTTTCTATCTCTTATGCAATTATAAGAAGGCATTGACTGACGAAGATCTTTATTTGCCATATTTCTTTAAATTCTATTACTGAACTAATTCAAACGTACATGGATAATAGGCATATAAGTTTATGATAGACATGGAAAGGGTAATGTTGTAATTCAGGAGCATAAGTCCGCACCTCCCCCTTATCTAAATGTCAATAGATTACAACATCCACGTGGCAGTGAAATCTTTCGGTAAATTTCCATAACTACAAATGCTTAATGCTTTACTTATTTTTCTTTTAAGTAATGTAAGAAACAAAAGCATAAAAGACGCAACCTCCCGTGTCATTTTATTAATTCTAACAAAACAAAAACAATTCATTAAATTTTTGTGAGCGATGATCATATCATAAAAGTGGCTAAAAATACCAAACCATGAGAGTTTCATGCATATTTTTCCAAAAAAAAGAGTTTCATGTATTTAATTGAGTTATTATATTCAAATATTAATATTGTTTTTAATTATTATATACTAATATATTATTAATATTAATTAACATTAAATATTTGTTTAAACTTTTATATAAGTAATTATATTAATAACAATTAATTAATTAATATTAGTTATGTATAAAATATAAATGATGAATAAATTAATAAATTGATCGTCTTAATTATTATTATTGTATAATCTAATGAGATATTAAATTACCATCATTTTGAACTAATAAATATAATAATAAAAATTTTAAAATATAGTTAATTAACATTATATATTAAATATTAGTTTTTTTAAAATAAAAAGGATAAATTTCATTAATAAAGAATAGAAGTACAAGCACAAGAGGGTACCCTTCAACATACGAGACATTGAAGAGTTTGTCTACTCAAGATAAAGGTTTAAAAGCATTGAAAGTGAAGTAGAAAAACAAAGTTGGAATTTCAAGTTACACCTTCCAACATTAGAAGTACTCAGATTCATGCCATCGTTTCCAAAATGAGGGTTAAGGCTGCATTTTGTTTGGAGTAGAAGCTTCGAACATTCCTTTCTTTCCATATGGTGTGTACGGTCATACAAACAGCTACTATATGGGATGAACTTGGGAAGAAATATGTGAGATGATAACTATTGGATAGCATTAGAAAGTGTATGAGCTTGAGAGTTCCTTATGTAGTGTAGCTTGATTGATACCCAGATATGATTGGTTGTCTCACACATAAAGAAGAGATGTTAATATTTAAAAGTCAAGACATGTTAATATTTAAAATTTTGAGATGATTTGCAGTGTTGAGACAATTCTAAATAGCAAGACATAAAAGAAACGAAGTCTTGGGAAGGAATCGTTTGTGCCAGATAGTATGATACCAATCCACTATTGGTTTCTTCATCCATAAGACGTCTCTTATGATTCTATTTGAAAGATGATGAGTAGGTCGATTATGCCAAAAGAAAGTATCTTGAGTAAGTGGATTGGGAGGATAATGGGGTTGCAAGTGGCTAAGAGCTGCAGGGAAGTTCCAGTTGCATCCTATGATGGAGTCTAATCTAGCATGGAGTAGGAGCTTGAGAGAATTCCTTTGCAAGCTCGTTAAGTTGATGAGAGCACCCTAGCCAGACCAGTTGTCATACCACAAAGAAATCAATTTCCTATTGCCAACTGAACAAGAGAGATCCTCTCTAACTGTGTTTTTCAAATGCAACAATTGATTAAGAATATCCTTTGAGAAGCTCATGAACAATGAGTATGTTGACACCAATTTGTCGGTTATAGATGAATGCTCCCAGATTGTCACTGATGAGAGGAACTATGGATGTTTTCATTCTCATAGCAAGGATGTTTGAAATCCATTAAAACCCATAGCAACCTTAGCATCCATCTCACCAGAATTAAAAGTGTGCGACACAAATTGGAAAACCTCTTCATCAACCACGTCCCAATACTTCTTAAAAAAGATAAGTTGAAAACCATCCGGCCCTGGGGCCTTATAAGAACCCATACTCGAAACAGCCAGCCAAACTTCTTCCCAAGTAACGGGTTTTAACATATCTTCCACTGCCGTCTCAGATAACCGAGGAAAATTTAAACCCACAAAACCCACAGTATTGAAGCGCCCATCATTCGAGAACAACTTCTCAAAGAACCCCACTGCCATATCCTTCAATAAAGCTGGATCAGATATCCACTCCCCAGCCTCATTCTTCAAACATTCAATTTTATTCTATTTCCGACGAACCCTAATAATCGCATGATAAAACTTAGTACATTGATCACCATCCTTAATTCAGGCAGCCCGAGACTTCTGAAACCAAAATGTCTCTTCCTGTTTCAAACATAAATCATATTGACATAACAAGTCTTTTTCAAGCAACAAGATGTAAGAAGAGGGGTGATGCTGAATAGCCAACTGAACATCCTTTATTCACTTTAATAAAACCCTCTTATTTTTAAAAATATTACCGAAAACTTCCTTATTCCAACGAACAGCTTATTCCTGAATCAACAAAAGAGCATCAGAAATAGAATCATGAGGCTTAAACCATGCCGATGAAACAACCTGCTTGAAATCCTCCCGTAAAGTCCAAGCAGCCTCAAATCGAAACGGTCGCGCCAAAGTAAAGGAAGAGAAACCTCTCAAAGACAATAACAGATGAAAATGATCAGAAGCAAGCCGAGACAAAGACATAACAGAAGCTTCAGGAAATCTCAGCCGCCAACCGGCATTACATAAAGCCCGATCCAAACGTTCTTGTATAAAACCAATCCTAGCAATTGAGCGTGTCCAAGTAAACTGACAACGCACACAACCCAAATCCATAAAAGAACAATAGTTCCAATGCCGTAAAAACCTACCACAATTTGCCACAGATGGTAAATCACCCCTTTTTTCTCATATACATAGGCAATGTCATTAAAATCACCAAATAACAACCAAGGCGCATCTATAGAATCGGCAAGATCGTACATCTGAGACCAGAAAAAATCTCGCTTACTACAAATAGGACTAGCATACACCGCAGTAAGAAACCAACAACTACTTCCCCTAACAGCAACTGAACAATGAATGAACTGAGTATCCATCCGTAACGAACGGATATCACAAACATTCTTATTCCAAAACAACCAAACACCACCCGCAAAACCAACAGCATGAGAAAGGAAGAAGTCAGAAAAACCTACCTTCTTCACCACCCTAGTCGCACACCACCCGCAAAACCAACTACATGAGAAAGGAAGAAGTCAGAAAAACCTACCTTCTTCACCACCCTAGTCACACACTACCCGCAAAACCAACAGTATGAGAAAGGAAGAAGTCAGAAAAACCTACCTTCTTCACCACCCTAGTCGCTTTGGCATCCAAAATTCGAGGCTCCACAATAATTAGAATGGTCGGACAATAAAGACAACATAATTCTCTGAAATGGGTCAAAAAACCTCTCTTCGCAGCTCCACCTCAATTCCACTTAAGTATTTTTAAATCCATTAAAAATATATTTAAAGAAAGAGCCAGAATCTTACAACTTTCTAGGCGAGCTTCGACTCCAACAGCGACCAATACAATCCTCATTCTCCTAGAAAATAACATCATCATTCTTCAAAAAAACCGCAACAATCACCCCACAGTCCACTTTGTTGACCAAAGCGTCCGACGTTACCACGAGTACCTCACACACAATGACGTCACCAGCAATAGGGTCAGGAGGTTTTAGTTCATTAGAAACAAATTATGCCACCACCCGACCACCAACTTTATCAATCACTGGCAACCTAGGCACCCCCACTGACGGAAAGCTTGAGTCGCCCCTACCAAGAATTGATCAGATGCATCAGACACCATACCCTCTATGTTCTGCCCAGAGCTTTGTCCAACCTCCAAAGTCTCTTTTCTCGGTATTACCACCAGTGGACCCTCAGAAATAAGCCTACTCACAACAGGCCCATTTCAAAACTGACCCTTCTTACGACCAGACCTCCCAACCCCCTTAACCACCTAAGGCTTTTTCCATTTATCTCTAGGACCCATAGTCCCACTCACACTAGGAATCCTCTTGCCAGACCCAACCGAGCCCTTATCCGCCTGGACAACCACTCTATCCTCCACCTGTAAAAAGTCAAATCGAGAACCAGTAATGGTGGTAGATACTTTCTTCTCATGAGAAATTGGAGAAGACTTACTTCTAACAGTACGTCTTGGTTTACGTTGTGCAACTAACCATGGGCCAAAGATATCTTCTTTAGACTTTGAACTATCCGCAACCATCGCTATATCCGTAGCTCCATCAGCTTTCGTTGCCCCATTCGTCACTGGAACCACAACCTCCGGACAATTTTCTATACGATGATTGACACGGCCACATCCTGAACAAACCCCTAAAATGCCTTCATACTCTACTCATTTCCATGCACCACCAATAAATACCTTAGGAACAAGAGGTTGGTCAAGATTCAATTCGACACAAACTCTAGCAAAACGTCCTCTAGTAGCCATGGACGTCTGCCTATCTACCTTAATGGGCGTTTCAACAGTACTAGCCACTGCAAATAGGAATTCATCACGATAAAATTCTATTAGAAATTCAATAAAACGCACCCAAGTAACCATGAAGGAAATTCTAGCTATAGAGGGCTGAAAACCTTGATTCTATTTTTGGATATACAACGACTGGCCTCCAACAATATATGGACCATCGGACACAATGCGCAACATATCCTCCTTCTCTTCAAATTTAGCAAGGTAAAAATCATACCCCAAATCAATAATATCTAGTTCTATCGAAGGCTTCCAAAGCAAGATCAACCGATTTTCCAAATACGTGAAATTAACAAACCTCCCGTAAACTTTAACAATGAGAGCATCGTTCCACTTACCACTAACCTCCTAGACAATATCATCATCAACCAGAGCCTTTGGGCGCAAGTAATCATTCCCTTCATACTCCGAATTTTTCCCGTCCATTGACTACAAAGATCAAAGGCCAAACTCTGACCTACCGAAGAAGTGAACTTTGCCCTAGATGACTGCCCTACCAAACAATTACGAAAGGAAAGTGATGGCTGTGCATGCAACTCAGCAGGAGCCGACACAACGGGATCATCAAATAGAAAACCCGCTAAATCAAGGCCTGGGTGTTGTCCCACCTCGGAAGAAATGAAATCTGCATTTCTACTACAAGCTGCCATCTGGGTTCCTCTCTTTGATTAAAAAGTTGTTCTCGGTGCGTTAACGCAAGTCTCTACCTAGTCACCTTGTAAAAACTAGAACGGCCAGACTTCCCTTTCTAACAAAAGAAAAAATGAACCACACAGTGTCTGCACTGAAACTAGTAGACCCAAAGGGAAACTCGCTACTAGCGTGGGTAGGTAATCGAAGATCAGAGCGTCGGAAGCCGAACTCGCTACTAGCGTGGGTAGGTAATCGAAGATCAGAGCGTCGGAAGCCGAACTCTCTACTGGGGTTGAAGACGATGCAAGTTCTCGAAGATCTAAAAATCGAAGCTACTGTAGTGACCAAACTTTTCAGTACCGAAGAAGACTGGATCTGTTTGTCGTATATTGATAAGAATGGTGATGAAAACCCACTTGGAAAACAAGATAATAGCAGCTTGAGTGCATAGAGGTCTGTAGTTGAGTGCCAACAGGTTCATTTTTGACAGATTGAGTGCATAGAGGTCTGTAGTTGAAGTAGAGAGCCAAGCAAATTGCTGAAGTAGGCTACAGCCTCAGCCTTGATAACCTGTGAACACTGAAGGGTTAGTCCCTCATGAGTGGTAATGGATGATATTTTGTTGATGTTCTTGTGAGCAAGAATGGACTTAAAAAAGAATTTGGAACATTTATCTCCCTCCTTAAGCCAATTGATCTAAGATCGTTGTTGTAGTGAAGAGTTGTGATGGCTAACTAAAAGCATATAATTCGAGAGAGCTAACTTTTCTTTTGCAACAAGTGAAGGATCTTGTGGTGAAAGAGCAAGGTGTTCCTAAATATCAGTGAGTTCAATCCTTGCTTTCGATAACACCTCGTCAGTGGAGCCCCGTGGAGGATGTAGAGTTTTAAGCTCTTGCAAACATCAATGAGTCCAGTTACATGAATCTAAGCAGTTTAATAGGGGTGTGGTCTGAGAAGAGAGAGTAATATTAACTCAAATTTAAAAAAACTTTAATATGCCTAGCTTTTTGTTTGATGCAAAAATTGTAGGAAAATCCCGGAGTGTCCATCACATGGACACATTGCGGAAAACAAAAATTTTTGTTCCGGGAAGTTCCCGAAAGCCAGGATCCAAGTGTATGTATAACCAGTCAAACCATAACGACCAAAGGAGAC
>JANKOE010000005.1:21088193-21101533 GCA_026284465.1 Erythroxylum citrifolium
TGTTCAACACATGATTAAACCCTAATCATGCTAATCTAATAATACTACTGTAATCTGCAACCACAGCCTTACAATAACAAAATTAAACTTTCACACAATAATTGAAAAACTCCCCTTTGAAGCCCTCGATGAACTCTAGCTTCTGTTACATCTCCAAAAGGTCGGAAGAACCTAGCCACGCATGACTCCGGCGATATCCATCACTGCTGGTGTAACTCCGGCGTCAGACATAGCTCCAGCAAAGGTGGTGAAGGATGGTGCGATGTTGATGACGATCGGTGAAGAAGATGAATGATATTAAGAGCCACTGGCGGTAGCCGAATGGTGTCTGTGTCAAGGTGTTTGAGTGTTTCCAGTGATGTATGTGTGTTGGTGGTGTATGGCCGAGTGTGGGTGAGAGTGACGAAGATGATGGTGGCGGTGCTTGGTGGACGATGTTCGGCTCTGTGTGATGGCGTGTCGGCTCTGTGTGATGGCGTCCTCCCCAAATGGCCTAATTCGGTAATTATTTAAAGGAACGAGGCGGGCCGGGTCAGAATAGTAGTGGAATTTGCCATTTTTGGTCTGGGTATCTGTCATTCGTCACGACGAATGAATTAATATTCGGCTCGACGAATGCTTTAGCTTGCTTGTCGCGACGAATGAATTTGTGTTCGGCACGACGTATGGACTTGGCTGGCTCGTTGCGACGTGTGATCATCCCACGACCTGTTGACTTCTTGCATCGTTGACTCCTTGTGTTCCTACAATTAAATTGCAATTTACAGCATCAATTGTCCTTGAAAAAATTATAATGCAATTAATATCAATTTGGAACAATCTAACCAACAAATTGCAAATAATGTGAGCTTGACATAAGGAACTAATTTAAGCACAAAAGTCATCAATTAGGAATCAACAAGTACATAAAAAGATATGAAAATGCAGCCAATTTATAATATAAACTAGGCTCAATCAATCAGACACTTATGCAACTACAGTGTTTAAGATAGAATAAAGTTTGGATACAGCTCGAGAAATATAAAAATAATATAATCAAATTTTAGAATAAGGTATAAATTATCATTCTTACTTTTTATGTATTAATCATTCTATAAAATTTAAAGTAATCTTAGTTTTAAAAAATTAAATACTAAAAAGTTTTATAATTCTTCCTCTGGGCAAGATCAAAATCCATTACTTAACAATTGAACCCCTTCCCAATTCCCAAACAATAGATCCCAAATAGGATTATATTACTTTGATGCATTGTTAACTTTAGTTATTTACTGCTTTTGTGTTGTCGACGGCTAAATATACCTTCTCCAACGACTCCATTGAAATGCAAATGAACCTTAAAGCTTTGTGGCCCATAGGAACGAAACTGATAATCTTAATAACATAAAACCATCAAAGAAAAGCCAAGTTACTATTGAACTCTTGCATTATTAAATGATTAAACAGAAAAATAAATCACAAGTCAACATCCAATAAGGTTCCATGCCAACCTTATCCAGAGAGTCCTATGGCGCCAGAATATTGTATAAATAAATCACAAGTCAACATCCATTAAGGTTCCATGTCAACCTTATCCAGAGAGTCCTATGGCACCAGAATATTGTCTTCAACCCCACCAGTTTTCCATTATTACACAACAATTCAAAGTAGGCATAAGCCCCGGCCCTTACCAACTCCAAGAGAATATGATCTCACCACCAATGTTGCCCATATACAAGCTGTTCAATACGAATATCAACAAAAATAAGAACACCTACAAGGCCAACAACATTCAGCTGACATGCTGCCTCTTTGCTATAATCTATTTGCAACCACGAGCTTCACATGGGTTTCTCAATGCACTTACTTGGCCCTTGCCTAGCAATTCACGTTGCCTACCTGAAAATGGTCGTACCTGACAAACTACTGTGGGGATTGAACTTAAATAAAATCGCCTTTGTGGACACTTTATGTTATACAAACAGTAATTGGCACAATAACTGCCCGATTAAGACACTAGACAATCACCCCATGCCTATCTTTTAGAAATGCAGCAGATTGCACAAGTAAAATTCACTAAAGGGAATGAACAGACATAGGTGGATTTAATTTTTCCATTCTACTACATGGTCTAAACCACTGAAGGTTGCATGTTATGTGCCAGAAGTGCTGGTTAAGAAATTGCCTGGTGGATCATAAACATGGTTAGCTGAAACTGTCTCAACTTTTGGTGAACGGAAAGGTGAACCCTTATCAAGCATGATCTGGTGATGTTAAGACACTTCACAAAGAATTACAGCCATTGATGTGGGGTGGAATTGTAGAAATGCCTTGCTTGGAGAGCTCGGATAGCATACTATCAGTTGATGGAGGCCTCAGGCCTAAGGGCAACGGTAGCCATGGCTTGCTGATTGCCTCTTTCATTACCTTGTCAATTAGCTCATCCGCCTGCAAAAGTTCAACATATCCCAAAACAATTATCAAAGGCATCCTTAGCTTTATTTAGTACAAAATAAGCTTCATGATCAGAACTTAAGTGCATGTCCTTGAGACTTTGACATGTATTTGCAGGATTGTGTCTAGTAGAAGAAATTTCATATCATATGGCATATGGCAATATAAGATTAATATAGAAATTTCCTATCATATAATTGGCAATATAGGATGAGTAGTACATCATTCCTAATATTTGATGTTCGGAGAGTAATTTTCCTATGAATTCTTAGGTTCATTCTTAAGAACTGGAAAAGATGTAGCAAAGTAAGATACGCCCTTGATTTACCGAACCTTAGAACAAAATTAGTATCAACTCCTGAACTTTTAGAATTTACAGACTTGATTAACATTATATAACAATTTTAAGGTCCCAGATAAATTAGAAGAACATACTGAGTAAGGCATTATCTTACTGGATGTAGGTCAGCAGAATTTGGCGGCATTGTACTGCTGTAAACTGCAGAAGTACCATGAAAATCTGAAGCATTCTGCATTTTCCACAAACAAAAATGAAACTTTTAGTCATCTTAGTTACATGTCTCTAATTCTAGATATGTCCACTGCCTGTATACGTTTCACTTTGCCTGTAATCATGATCAAACTTTATAACTGAATTCTTACTTGAGGTAAATAAGAAAAACGACTCTGATGTGCAGGCATCACAGGGCAACCCCAACCATCTGCATGCATCTGAAACATGAAGATGTGATACATGCCATGTGTACAGCTATTCAAATATATCAATCACAATGTTGGAAAATGAGAATTTACCCCGGGATAAGGCCTCCAATGCCAAGAATCTGCTGGTGGCCATAGAGGATACCCAGATGAACCCCACATTTGAACACCAGCTGGGTGACTAGTAGCGGTTCCCCACATAGGGAAGAATGGACTTGGAGGAGGGCTGTGATTGGAATGATATGGAGGGTAGGCCATGATTGGTTTCTGCAGATAATAACTCCGTTGTAATTGATCTCCTTGCCGCTGCCATCTTCTGTCATCTTCCTTAGGAAGAATTTGTCTTCTATGCAATCGATACTTCTGCTCAGAAAGATCACTCTTGTTAGCTACCAGCATAATATTAGGTGTTCTCTACAAATAAGATGAACAAGTTCAAAGAATCATTCCTTTTCGGCGATCCAAAAAAATTAAGTGAATGAGAAATAGCATGAAAAGCAGAGCAGTTCACAACCAAGGAGAAACGAACTTGAAACACAGACTGTTAACCGCAAGACTAGATTTTGCTATCATTTCATGAACTTTTAAACTAGAAGAATGCGTGCAAAGGAAGCAACTGTCGCAAAATTATCCTGCAATCGAAATAAATCCACAGGAGCATCATCTAACACAACAAAAACAAGCTAACATACCTGGAGGTGACTAGCCACATTATGTCTAGTTAAGCCTTCTACTTTCATAAGCTCCAGTATTCGAGAGGGAATAGCCTGATCTATACCTAATTGATCCACTGCCTGTACAAACTCTTTATGCAGCTCTTCTGTCCAGTCTACCTGAAAATGATAAAAGATGAAATGAATTTCTGGAAGAACATGGATGTAATATATAAAAATATTAAAAAAATAATGGTATTACAGGAGAAAATAGGAACAAAGAAATGAAAGGAACAAGATGGTGTTGTTTGGAAAATTATATGATAAACAAAAGAACTTAAGGAATTAGCAAAAGTCTATAGTACAAAGTAGCGATTCCATATTCTGAAATTTGTTAAAAATGATAACTCCATAAATGTAGAGCAATGTGGAGCGTGTAAAAAATCAGAACTAGGGAGTAAATAGGAAAATCTTCAGAAAATATTTCCTAAACCATATAAGTTTAATCACCTTCATCTTCTTTCGATTTACTCGAGTAGCACTGTGATGAACGGAAAATTTGAATCCATTTTCACTACCACTAGAATTGCTGAGAATGTCTTTGTTTTTGACATATTGGCATATGTTGTTTCTGTTATTGGTCCCATCAGCCAAGTCACCCTCCTTTTTGACCAAAGTCTCTTCCAAACTTTCTGGATGCTCCACCTGTGGAGACCCTTCAATAATAGTACAAGTATTTTCCACAGATTTAGATTCTTCTTCTTTTCCCACTGACTCTTTTTCTGTTGAGCAATTATTATGATCTTGACAATCCCCATCATCAAGTAACCTGCCTCCTTGTTTTAGTTGTGGGGTTGAAGGAGCAGGATACTTATAAGTACCCGGTGATTTTTCATGGTCATTTTCAGTAGCCAAAGACACTTTGTTCTCTGTCTCTGAATTTTCATTAGCTAACTCTTCATTCTCCAGTTTGAGCTGCAGCATGGAAACTACAGGTTCTTTGATAGGCCTAAGTGATTTGGAGACCGCAGCGCCTCCTGCATTAAATGCCTGCTCAGAACTAACTAAGTTAATGCTTTCCTATTTGTACCTTTCAACCCTAATAGCCTACATGAAGTAAACCAACCAATTTGAGGACCTTATGAACCACATGTTGCCATATATTCCTCAGTTTGTCTTCCGAGATCGGTTTTTTAAGGAACTCAACTGCGCCAAGCTGAATAAATTGTCAAATGGAATTCGTTAGCTATCAAATAGAATTCGTTAGCTATCCTATGAAAAATATAATCCGAGCATCAAGTTCAAATGAAATTCAATAATTTGTGCAACAAGTGGAAATACAATTTTAATCAGCGACAAGCAAAAACAGAAGCTCAAGAGTACATTATTAGATGGGATGACACAGAAAAAAAAAAGAAAAGAAAGTCCATATGTTCTAGTGGCATGCGTTACGCACGTGAATCTATGTGCACAATTACATGCTAGAGTTAAAAACTTACAGCTAGGCACTTCATCATGGTGCTCAGGCATTGAATATTTGAAGTCACTGGGAGAAAACAGAGTTTGCACAGTATTAGAAGCTGTAAGTTTAGTTTTATATGGAAGAGAACCTTTTTCAAGTATAATTTTTGTGACTTCTTAAAATTAATTAACTTCACAATCCAAGGTAAATGAAAGAGTAATGTATATAATATAAATGAAAATATGAGATAAATTGCTCTCACTAAAATCCAGTTTCTGCCATGATGTAATATGTACATATTGGAATACATAAGTATTTTGGCTTTAAACTTACTAATAGTTGGCATGTCCTTAGCATTTTCTAGAAACTTGAAAATCCCACTGCTATCGCTTGAAGTCACCTGAGACCAATCAGATCATTGGAATGGCATTTTCCAGTCAAATAATCCAAGTCATATTTGTGCTCATCAAGTAAGATATTTAAAAGAATATAGTTGGATGAAAGCAAATCTTGATAACACTGCAAATCATGTTGCAAATAAAAAATAGGGCATTACAACATATTGATAAAGCAACAAATCATTTTGAGGTCTATAATGAGGTCACTACCTCAACTATGGCAACGTGGAAGCTTTCAGATTTGCTTGAAATTGCTGACATTGCTTCATTCTCATTGCAGAAAGTGGAAACTGAAACAACGAAATTGCAATGTTATTCAACAAACAAAGGAAGTCTTTAATGAGAGTGACCACTATTTCTTAGAAGAAATACAAGAGATTAACGTAATAGTACAAAGGGAACCGAAATTCCAAAATATAAATTATGTAGGACAAAGTCATCTTATCTTCCCTTATAATCTGCAAATTTTCAATTTAAAAACATTGATAACAGAATTGAAAAATGGAAGTAAATGTTCAAGTCTGCAACTAAGAATGAAATCATTTTGAGAAACAAGTAAATCAATAATTGAAATGCCCTTAGCTTTCCATTTCACATTGGGACCAAATCAAGCTGTAAATCACTACAGGAAATTGTACAAAAACAAGAATTTATAAGTTATTTCGTCATAAATAGTCACCATTTCTGATAGAGCAGATCCTTTTGTCAATTTTGTTTATCATCTAAAATGACATGCTTATATTCCACTTGAGTTTCTGGACAGGCATGCTCCATTCATAAGCATCTATCATCACTATATGTACCCCCAAAGAAGGAAGTAGGCTTCTAAGTTCTATCACTATCAGTTGTAGGCTCCGTGCAACAAGCTTCAAAAATAAAAGCAAAAAGAACCAAACACATGGTAAAGAAAAGGGAGAATAAGGATGCCCTTATGGGGGAAAGAATGGGGACTAATAAAGCAGAAAAGTTGGAAGAAACAAACTTAAAAATGTCACCAGAATTTCTACTTCTTGAAAGAGAAGTTGTATCCACATAACCAATTACAGAAACGGGGAATCAAAACTCTAACCAATATAGTCCATTGCTTCGAGTTTAGACTTTATGTCAGCAGCAGACGAGCTGTTCTCATCAAGAATAAGGACCCTGAGGCCCTTTGGGAAATCCTTCCATGCTGATAAATCATTAGCAGTGCAAACCATAGCTGGTTT
This sequence comes from Erythroxylum citrifolium, assembly GCA_026284465.1. Lineage (NCBI taxonomy): Eukaryota > Viridiplantae > Streptophyta > Magnoliopsida > Malpighiales > Erythroxylaceae > Erythroxylum > Erythroxylum citrifolium. The sequence goes on from JANKOE010000005.1 coordinate 21,095,065, forward strand.
GGCATTGTTTCTCAGGCTGCCGACAAGTTTCGGTGATCACTCCTTGTCAGCATCCAATCCAAGTCTGCAGAACATTAATTCTTATCAAAACTCATGAATACTTGATCTGATGCCTTATTTGCTGATTCAAATTGTAGAAGGTAACATTTAAAGGCGCAGGAGAAAAAAACACTAATTTGCTCGTAAGCCTTGTGTAAGTTGGACATTAAGTTGAACAAGATCAGCCTGATGAAGGCACCTTCCAAAATCAAAAAATTCAAACAAAAAAACCAAACCATTGACCAGTCCACAAAAGTTTGTTCACAAGAACACCCTATTTAACACGGACGTTTCCTTGGTGGCATGTAATACAAGTTGAGTCTTCCTCCAGCATACTATTAAATCAGCTAATCTAATTAAAAATCACAAAAGACCCAGTTGGAAAAAAAGTTCAAAATTTTAGAGAAGATGCCGAGTTGATGATCCTGAACCATGAGTATTAAGTATATTATTACATCAGCTTGGCAGCGAGGAAAAACTTATTCAAAGGTAAAATGTCTCCCTTGCTCCAGCTGGTTTGAATGAATCAACAAATAGACAGAAACCCAAATGAAATCCTCACAAAATAGACAGGAAAGGAGAAAAAAATTCAAAACATTAGGGAAGAAAATCAAAGAAGAAGAAGGAAACAAAGATGAAGATGGAAAAGAAGTAGATGCGGAACTGGGAAATTCATAAAACTCTGAGACAACCAAAATTTAAGACCTCAGTACATGCATGCACATTAACAACAAGGTCATGAGAAAATACACTTACTCTTCCCTCGAAACAAGGGAAACAACAAGACATCCATCAACTACATGCAACTTGCACACATGCCTTTAAGAACTTACAAAGCTCAGAAAAGCTTTCCCCTTTGAGTACAAAGTCTTGCCTTTTCTTCACCAACAGCTTTTGGCTTTGGCTGTAGGTATTGACCCCACATAAATGCAGGAGAGAGGCATCAGAGTGGAGTTGCTATTGGACCTCCTAAAATATGAAAATCTTCTTTCTAGCCAAACAAAGAATATATAAAAGATATTCTAACAGTTACTATTCAGATATGTTGATGGACTTTTGTTTATCGATTTATATATACAAAGTTACAGAGTGCATCAAAACTGACAAAGGAACCTGTGGTTGAATCAGATGTAAGAAGGTCAGATGAACCTGTGGTTGTATCAAACGGTTGTTGATACCAGTCCCATGCGATCCCAGAAACCTCTGCAAATGGTTATGAACAACAGTCCCATGCATCCCAGAAACCTCTGCAAATGATTATGAACAACACTTGCTGAGATTTCTGGGATTGCATGGGACTGGTAGCCATTTTTGCGTTGATGTTTTTCAGACAGTTATGGGTTCTGAAGATCTCTCCAACTCATGATTTTGTTATTTTCCTTAAACCAGGAAGTGCTCAACTTTTTGCTAGACCTAAACAGGAGAGAGCATAGATCTTCATATAAAGGCTCTCGGATTGCAGTTTCAGTAAGTTCCTCTAAATCTTCTATGCTTGCCATCTTAATCATTGAAGTTTTTTGGGGCTTGGTGAGCAATAGGCTGACTCATAAAAGGCAAGGATAGTGAGTCTACATTTCCCTAACCAATTCGGAAATAGCTTTGTTCGGAACATCAACAACTATTGCTGTAATATCATAAATGCCAACAACTATTGCTGTAATATCATTAATGTCCAACAACTATTGCTGTAATATCATTAATGTCCAACAACGATATCACTGCTGTCCAATAATTTATGCTTTTGAACCTTTGTATTTCCTTTTTTTGAAATCAATATAACAGTAATCTTGCCGTGGAATATATCTTTGTGTTGATAATTGCTGCGTAACCTCACATTGGTGCTTTCATTGCAATCTGTATAGATGACAGATCATCATTACCAGACCAGATTCAAAGTGCTTGACGAAAACGTCAAAGCCATAGCTAACTCTCAGTCCTCCCTCGCCGACTCTCAGGAGTCCCTTCGCCGTGATTTTGCACTGCTTTCTGCTTCGGAGATGAAAGCAAGCTGATTTTACGGGAAGTTTTAGCTCGTATCTCTGCTGACTCGCACCAGCACAATACCATGGGTTCTGATATAAAAGGCTCCTTCTCACCGGAAAGTTCTTCGCCGAATCCTCTCGGCCACCACAAGCCTGCACCGGTACATATGGCTCGTTTCTATGGTGTTAACCCAGAACGGTGGGTGCTACAAGCTGAACGTTACTTTGATTTCTATAAAATCAAAGAGGAAGAAAGGATCACAATCTCGTCCTTTTATCTCAATGATTCGGCTACCGACTGGTATGATTGGATGCAACGTAATCACCAGCTCTCCGGATGGACAGCGTTTACAGCCGCCGTGCTGCAACGTTTCCGGTCACGGGATCTTGAAGAACCAGAAGGGCTGTTAGCCAAGCTCCAACAAGTGGGTACGGTGACTGAGTATCGTTCCAGTTTTGAAGACATAACCAATAGAACCATTTACTTACCAGCCCATTTCTTGCTTCACTGTTTCATATCGAGCCTCCGAGCCGATATCAAACACTCCGTATTGGTCCATCGCCCAGCATCGTTGGAAGAGGCCATGTCTTTGGCCCAACTTCATGAGAACCGGATTGCATTGGAACGAGGCCTGGTCCGGCCCACTTTGGGCACTACCAAGCCCTTACTTCCAACCCCAAAATACCCTAACGCAGCAACTACTCCTAACCCTACTGCCACAAACACAACAGCCACCCTTCCTGGAGGAAACAGATTGTCGTTCCGCCGCCTAACCCCAACTGAAGCCGCACAGCGCCGTTCTAAAGGTCTATGCTACCACTGCGATGAAAAGTACGCATGGGACCACAAATGTAAAGCCAAACCCCATTTACTTCTCTTTGAAGACGACTTCGACCCACCTGAGCCACCCGACCCGATTATTACACCGCCGCCGCTCTCACCAGATTCTGGTACACTCTCGCCGGAAACCGATCTTCAGTTACAGTCCTCCATATCTTACAATGCCCTAGCTGGCGGGTGTTCTGTTTCGACTCTTCGATTCCATGGGTTAGTTAGTGGCAAATCGGTTCAAGTCTTGCTTGGTGGGGGTAGTACTCACAATTTTGTTCAGACGAGAGTTGCAAAGTTCTTGGGTTTACCGGTGATGTCTATTCCGAGTTTTTCAGTACTTGTGGGTAATGGGGAACGTTTGGTTTGTGAGGGCATGGTGAAGCAGGTACCCCTCGTAATTCAGCACCAAGAAGTGTTGGTTGATTTCTTTGTTCTCCCGTTGCAAGGGTGGGATATGGTCCTTGGTGTCGCTTGGTTAGCAACGCTCGGTCCCATCGTCACGGATTATGCTTCTTCGATTTTCGAGTTTAGTCACCAGGGTCGAAAAATTCAGTGGAAGGGCGATTCATCTCAGTCCGTTCAACCAGTACAGTTTAATGGGCTGCGTCGACTAAACCGCACTGACGCTATTGCTGCCTTGTTCAGGTTAGACCTGGTCCCTGCTCCAGATTTAATTTCTTCAGTATCATGTGCCACGATTGATCTGTTGCTGGAAGAGTTTGTGGATGTATTCTCGAAGCCCCATGGTTTACCCCCTTCCCGGCAGTGTGATCATGCTATACACTTGCTGCCTAATTCCGGGCCGGTGAATGTGAAGCCATATAGGTATCCTCACTTTCAGAAACAGGAGATGGAACGGTTAGTGGCTGAAATGTTACGAGATGGAATTATACGACCAAGTACTAGCCCGTTCTCGTCACTGGTATTGTTAGTCCGAAAGAAAGATGGAACGTGGCGTTTTTGTGTTGATTACCGAGCCCTCAATGCAATAACAGTCCGGGATCGATTCCCAATTCCATCGATCGATGAGTTATTCGATGAGCTCCATGGTGCCAAGTATTTCTCGAAACTTGATTTGTTAGCAGGATTTCACCAAGTTCGAATTAAAGTGGGAGATGAAGGCAAGACAGCGTTCCGGACTCACGACGGCCATTACGAATTTTTCGTAATGCCATTTGGTCTTACGAACTCTCCTTCGACCTTCCAAAGTCTCATGAACGACGTCTTCCGACCCGTTTTGCGAAGGTTCGTACTTGTGTTTTTCGATGATATTTTGATTTATAGTCCTTCTTGGCAATCGCATCTTGAGCATCTTCGAATTGTCCTGACTTTGCTTCGTGATAACAACTTGGTGGCTAAGCGTTCGAAGTGTATCCTTGCTCAAACTTCAGTGGCTTATTTGGGACACATTATTTCCCAACAAGGAGTTCTTGTCGATCCAGAGAAGATCGTTGCCATTAAGAATTGGCCAACACCTAAGTCAGTAAAAGAGGTCCGAGGTTTTTTAGGGTTAGCCGGGTACTATCGGCGGTTCATCCGCCATTTTGCATCGATTGCGGGACCCTTGACTGACCTTCTCCGCAAAGACAGCTTCGTTTGGACCGAAATTTCTACTGCAGCCTTCGAACAATTGAAGCACTTACTGAGTAATGCACCAGTGTTGGAGTTGCCAGACTTTTCGCAACCATTTACAGTCAAGACCGATGCATCTGGAAAGGGTATAAGGGCTGTGTTGTCGCAGAGGGGTCATCCCATTGCCTTCTTTAGCCAACAGTTGAGTGACAGAATGCAGCAATCATCGACCTATCAGCGTGAAATGTTTGCTATCACCCAAGCTGTTGCAAAGTGGAGACAATATCTTTTGGGGCGCAAATTCACGATTGTCACCGATCAACAGCCACTGCGGAATCTCACCGACCAAGTTATTCAAACCCCAGACCAGCAAAAGTGGCTTGGGAAGCTGATCGGGTATGACTTTGACATCCTATATCGACCAGGTAAGCAAAACAGTGCGGCTGATGCTCTATCTCGAGCCCCTTCTTCCCAATTCTTTGCAATTTCCCAACCTGAGTTTGATATTGTTGCTGAAATCAGAGCTGCTAATGCAACAAACCAGGAGCTTATTGAGTTGCAAAAACGGTTAGAATCCAACCCTGACAGTTTGCTGGATTTTGTATTCAAAGATGGGTTATTGCTATATCGCAGCAGGCTCGTCATTCCCTCCGATTCTCCGTTGCGAACTCAGTTGCTGGTTGAGTTTCACTCATCTCCGATAGGCGGCCACGCTGGTATTACTCGAACTTTTCATAGATTATCCGCGAATTTCTTTTGGCAGTCAATGCGCAAGGATGTTAAGCGTTTTGTGAATGACTGTCAAGTATGCCAGCAAATGAAAACAGCATCTTTGAGCCCCGCTGGTCTCTTGCAGCCTCTGCCTGTCCCCAATCTGGTCTTTGAAGCCATCTTGATGGACTTTATAACAAGTTTACCAAGCTCCAAAGGTAAAACTGTTATTTTAGTTGTGATTGACCGCCTCTCGAAGTATGGCCATTTTGTAGGGTTGCCTTCGAACTTCTCTAGTATCTCGGTGGCTGCAGCATTTGTCCAGGAGATTATTAGACTTCATGGCATTCCAACCGAAATAGTTTCTGATCGGGATGCTCGGTTTATAAGTGAATTTTGGAAGGAGATTCACCGGTTGCAAGGCACCTCACTATGCATGAGTACTGCGTATCACCCGCAGTCCGATGGACAGACCGAAGCACTAAATAAGTGCTTAGAGATGTATCTTCTGTGTTAGGTTGCGGATAATCCCAGTACTTGGATGACTATGTTGCCATGGGCCGAATTCTGGTATAACACCGCCTTTTAATCCGCTGCCCAAATGACTCTGTTCGAAGTACTCTATGGCCGACCACCTCCCACTATCCCACGATATGTTAAGGGCACCACTGGAAATGCCTTAGTTGAGGCGCAAATGCTTGACATAGATCTGGTTTTATCATTGCTTAAAACCAATTTGCGCAAGGCTCAATCCCGGATGAAGACCTTTGCTGATCAGCATCGCAGAGAAGTGATTTTAGAAGTTGGGGACTGGGTTTACGTGAAATTACAGCCCTATCGACATAATTCCCTTCGTTTGCAGAGGCACAGCAAGCTTGGGAGGCGCTACTTCGGTCCCTATCCGATTGTAAGTCGTGTTGGTGAAGTGTCTTATAAGCTCGACCTGCCCGAATCTGCTAAGCTTCACCCGATTTTTCATGTTTCCATGCTGAAAAAATGCATTGGACAACCTCATCAGCAGATAACGCCACTTCATTTGGTAGATTCAGTGTCCTCATTAAGGCTGCAACCTTCGGCTATACTTGATACACGCATAGTTCAACGAGCAAACTTTAAGGTTGAGCAATGCTTGGTGAAATGGGAAGGATTGCCCGATGCTGATGCGACATGGGAAGATAAAGCTCATCTGATCAAGTCCTTCCCAGATTTGCACCTTGCGGACAAGGTATGTTCTGATGGGGTGGGAAATGTTATGATTCCTCCTGATGCAATTGAGCCCAATATCGATGGATTTGCTGAGCAAACATTGAGGAGAGGCCAGAGGCCTAAATCG
>JANKOE010000005.1:21259550-21274517 GCA_026284465.1 Erythroxylum citrifolium
CTTAACCAATTCTATACAATTTGTTATTATCAAAACATAAGTAGAAATCAATTTGTCAACCACCATTGGTCCAACAGTTCTGTCTCCGGAGATTCTGTTCTGTTCTGCCTTCAGCTACCGGAGACAGCAACCATACAAGCAGTAAGTGATTTTGTCTTTTTCTCATTAACATGACAAGTGTCTTAAACCATTTAATGCCCTTGTCTTTTTCCCTTCATTCACAACCCTTCTTGGAGTGGGACAAGTGAGTTGAATATTGCTTATTTCCTCCTCAACCGAAATCTACCATCTTCTTCTTCTTCTTTAGCGATTTCTCCATTTGGTCTAGATTACTTACTACTCTTTTCTTGTTGGACCCCACACTCCACTCGTAGGTGTTTGGGGGTTATACCCCGGCGTGTGTTTGCGGGTTATACCGCGACATCCAACACAAATTGGTATTGTCCTATCTGGAAATCGAACTCGCGACCCCTCAAAATTTTGTTGTTTCTAAGAACACGCCTCTCATCATTGAGGCAATTAGTCATCAATAAAGTGAGCTAGACAAATATTCTATCTTTTAGAACATAATTTCATCATTTAGGTTTACTGTGTTTTTATTTTTATAATCTTATTTTATTATAGGTTATGTATAATATTGAATTATTTAATATTAATTACTAAAAAACTTAATTTTAAAGACAATTTTGTTTTTTGCAACTTCCAAACCCCAAAACAAACACCGTTTTCAGCGAAGTCGCGACTCGGTGCCTGCCGCTTGTGAAACTTGTTTACAGTCTACATTTCTACGTGCCTTAGCTTCCAATTCTTCTTCGTACAAGTGAATCAAACCCAAAACTCATGTCATCCACACTCAAGAAGCGCCGAAAACCCGGCTTCAGAAGGCCTCAGTCCCAACCTGATAGCAGTTCATCTCATTCTTCGATGATGGAGCCACCGCACAATTTGTTTCCAACTAAAGGTGAGTTCTTCTCACTTGTGGCAGTGGTTGCGATCGCTTCCTCTGTAGCCTTCACCTGTCACTTGATTGCCGGTTATATGTATCCCTCCACGATGCCCTTTTGTGATACTCATACCGACTCGCTCGACTCTATCTCAGGTGTGTAATACTTTGTGCCAACATGAGCAGTCCATTATTACTTTAGCTTCGTAAAGTTTTCTTCGTCTGATGCATTTTTTCTTCATTGCTTTGTGGTTGCTTGCTGGGATGTACTATTGTATAAAACTGCAGGTGTTAAATTAGATGGCAAGAGAGCGAAATTAACAATTAATGTTGACACCTGCTGATAAATTGAACTCGTGTTTTTTTTTCCTTTCAATAAAACGCCTACTGATTATTAAATTAAATAAGTGCTGATTTTAATGGCTGAATAACTTAATTTCTTAGTTTGATAAACCGTTAACTCATATGTGTGTGTGTTTGTGTGTATGCGTAATAAGATAATAAACAAGTTCTAAAAATCATCACTTGTACAAAATCACTTGGTGTACCGTTTGAGCAACTTAAAAAATGAGAATTCATTTGAATTCATAGATTTCATCTTGGAAGCTAATTTCGGTAGATTAATCAACACAACGTGGGTCCAATTGAAAGACATATCATCTTAAAATTGGTTGAACGAACTCATTTTTTTAATACAATATTCTCTCTATAGTTTTTATGTTTACCAGTTTACCATCTGACCGGTATAGTGACAAAATTGGTTTTAGGGTCTAATTAGACTTTTAAAATTTTAAGGGATAAATTGTGCTATATATTAAACCTGAGGGGTTTATTTGATCTGTTTTCCAAATTAAAAGGAGGTTAAATGTTTTCTTTTACTCTAATAGAAGGACTGTAATAATATCGCTTTGAAGATTTGATCCATCTCTGATAATAATCATTCGATACATACAATCTGTATATTAATTGCATATCTCGTCCTATTTAATTTTTGATTTTTTTTCAAATTGTTCCAGCTGTACTAAGGCTCATCTGTCCTATAAATTTGTAGCTTTTGTTTCAATGTATATACAGAAAAGTTCTCAGTTATTTCCTCTATTAAGGTATCAGAGCGACCAATCTGATTCTTCTTCCCCTTCTTTCTTTTCTATTCTTTTTTTTTCTGTTTTTGTGTTCAATGGCCAATACCACCACAATGATCCACAATACAAATGATTCCCACACCTTCTTAGTTAGCATTAATGTTGCAGCCCAAGCTCCATTAAAGCTTACCTCAAACAACTATGTTTCTTGGAGATTACAATTTCAATCTTTATTTATTGGATATGATCTTTTAGGTTATATTAATGGTTCACAACCTTGTCCTAAGAAAACACTCACCGGAACCACAACACCAAATCCAGATTATATAGTCTGGGTTAGACAAGATTAACTCATACTCAATGCAATTCTTGGTTCTCTCTCTCCCACAATAATTCCATTTATTGCTTGTGCAAAAACATCAAAAGAAGCTTGGACAATATTGGCAAATACATATGCCAAACCATCTCGTGGACGAATCAAGCAGGTGAAAAATCAATTGAAGCAGCTCAATAAGGGATCCATGAGTATTACTGATTTTCTCCAAAATGTCAAAGCTAGAGCTGATGAATTTGCAATACTTGGTGCTCTTACAGATGATGAAGATCTTTTAGACATAATTCTTGAAAAACTTGGAGATGACTACAAAGAATTGGTTCGTCCAATCCAGGCTAGGGAAACGACAATCTCTTTCAATGAACTACATGAAAAACTTCTGAATTTCGAAACATCTATTCAAGGTAACAACAAATCTGAACCTTCCTATTTTCTTGCTACTGCTAATCCAACAAATCGCTCCAGTCATGGTTGGCGCACTCAACCACATTCTGGTCAGAACTCAGCAAACAATAATGGCTGGCGTTCATCTGGCAACAACAACACAAATTGACGTTCATCGTCCCATAGCTCCACCAGCGCTACCAATGCTGAATCTAATTGGAAACCATATCTTGGCTACTGTCAAATCTGTAGAATTAAAGGACACATAGCTAAACGTTGTCCATCTTTTTGTTTGGTACCAGTTCACACATCCAACAATATCAATACAACTTCCTCATGGCAACCTCAAGCACATCTTGCTGCAAATAGCTCCAATACACCAACATGGCTTCTGGACAGCGGTGCTTCTCATCATATCACTTCAGACTTAAGCAATCTGTCACTCCATACACCTTACAATGGATCCGATGATATTATGATTGGTGATGGAACGAGTCTTCCCATAACTCATATTGGTTCCACTTCTCTCAAAGCTCCAAATGCTCAATTGTTTTTAGACAATGTTCTTTGTGTCCCTAACATGAAAAGGAATCTGATTTCAATTTCAAAATTTTGCATTTCTAATAATACCTCCATTGAATTCTTACCGCACTCTTTTATTGTGAAGGATCTTCGCACAGGAGCAGTGCTTCTGAAGGTTCACACTAAAGATGGTGTATATGAGTGGTCAATATCCTCACCCCTTATTGCCTTTCTAGTGTCAAAACTACCTCATCAGAATGGCACAATAGATTAGGCGACCCTATACTTCCAATTTTAAAACATGTTATTTCCAGTAATCATTTAGATTTATCATCCTCTATTCCATTGCATCTTTCATGTAATGCATGTTATTGCAATAAGAGTCACAAACTTTCTTTTTCCAGCTCTACCATTACTTCAAGTCGGCCTCTTCAGATAATCTTTTCTAATGTCTGGACCTCACCAATTGTCTCTTATGATGGCTTTAAGTATTACGTCATCTTTGTGGATTATTATACCAAATATATTTGGTTTTATCCTTTAAAACAAAAATCACGTGTGAAAGAAATATTCATAAGATTTAAAGCCTTTATAGAAAAATACTTCAATCATCACATTAATGCCTTATATTCTGATAATGATGGTGAATATCTTACCCTTTCTAATTTCCTTGCTCTTCAGGGTTATATAGCTCATTTCATTACTCTGCCCCACACACCTAAACACAATGGTTTCTCTGAATGTCGTCATCTTCATATTATCGAAACAGGTCTCACCCTTCTCTCCCATGCCTCTATGCCATTAACTTACTGGTCAAATGCCTTTGCCACAGCAGTGTATTTGATCAATCGATTGCCAACTCCGATATTAAATCTCTCTTCTCCATATGAAAATTCTTTTGGTTGTCCTCCTAATTACTCAAAACTCAAAAGTATTTGGGTACCTATGTTACCCTTGGCTTCGGCCATATACTTGCCACAAATTAGACTCTTGTTCCAAACCTTGTGTTTTCATAGGATACTCATTAACTCAAAGTGCCTACTTATGTGTTCATACTTCAATATCCAAAATTTATATTTGTAGGCATGTTAGGTTCATTAAGTCAGTATTTCCATTCAAATCCTTACAAACACAATCTCCACGTCCCCAATCCACCACTATTTCTACTTGGATACCACTAATAATAAAAATACAATCTATGTCTTCGCCACTCATGCCACCATTTGAAGTTGGTACTCAATTGCAACTCTAGTGTGAACCTTCAACTACCAAAAGCACATTCAACTAGCAACCTGACAATAATCAACTCCACCACCACACCACAAGATCCAATCATCCCATGCGAACCAGATCCAAAGATAACATTCACAAAACTATTCAAAAACTCAATCTTCATACCCAACTAAGCAAACCTCATGATGTTGAACACCACACCAGCTCAAGCTCTTAAGGATCCAAAATGGAGACAGGCCATGTCTGAAGAATATAATGCTCTTGTTCGGAATGGGACTTGGGAGCTAGTTCCACCTCATCCTACTCAAAATATTGTTGGTTGTAGATGGATTTTTCGCACTAAACGAAAGTTTGATGGTTCTGTTGATAGGTTCAAGGCTCGCTTGGTTGCAAAAGGTTTTCATCAACGTCCAAGAGTTGCTTATTATGACACATTCGGCCTGGTAGTCAAACCCACTACAATTCGACTTGTTCTCAGTCTTGCAGTAAGTCATGGATGGACTCTTCGCCAGTTTGATGTTAACAATGCGTTTTGCAAGGTCATCTTCATGAAACAATGTATATGCATCAGCCCCTTGGTTTTGCGGACCAAGATTTTCCATCGCATGTTTGCAAATTGCAAAAAGCAATCTATGGGCCACGTGCTTGGTATCAAGAACTTCGCAATTTTCTTCTTCAAAGCGGTTTCAAAAACTCTCATTCTGATACATCTTTATTTGTGTTCAAGTCTGGTGGACACCTATTATATCTACTTGTATATGTTGACGATATCATTATTACAGGGGATGATGCACCTTTGGTAAATCAGTTTGTTCAATCACTTGCCAATCGCTTCTCACTTAAAGATCTTGGAAATCTTTCTTATTTTCTCAGTGTAGAAATTATACCTAACAAGCAAGGCTTTCTGCTGTCACAGCGACGATATTTACAAGATCTTCTTACTCGTACTTGCATGTCTGATGCAAAACCAGTTCAAACTCCACTTCCAACAAATTCCACACTTTCTTTACTTTCAGGGGTTAATCTATCTGATCCTACAAAATTTCGAGCTATTGTGGGTAGTCTCCAGTACCTTTTTCTCACTTGTCTGGATATTGCTTTTGCTGTCAACAAACTCTCTCAGTTTATGCACAAGCCTACAACTGAGCATTGGACTCTTGTTAAGCGTTTGCTTCATTATCTTTATGGAACCCTTAATCTTGGCCTCCAGTTATATTGTGATTCTCCAGTTTCATTGCATGCCTTCACAGATGCAGATTGGGCAGGTGACAAGGATACTTTTTGCTCAACTAGTGCCTACATTGTTTACCTTGGTATAAATCCAATTTCATGGAGTTCAAAGAAACAACTCTCTGTAGCTCGTTCCTTTACTGAGGCAGAATATCGTTCTGTTGCCAATACCACTGCTGAAATCAATTGGGTGTGTTCTTTATTAGATGACCTTGGTATTCAGTTGCAAAATTGTCCAATGATTTACTGTGATAACCTTGGCACAAATCAATTGTGCTCCAATCCTGTCTTTCACTCCAGAATGAAGCATGTGGCTATCGATTTTCACTTTGTACGTGATCAAGTTCAAAATGGCACTCTCAAAGTTGCTCACGTCTCCTCCACACATCAACTTGCAGACCTTAACCAAGCCACTTCCACGAACCCGCTTTCTTTTACTACGAGACAAGATTGGCCTCTCTCATCGAGACCCATCTTGAGGGGGAATAATATCGCTATGAAGATTTGATCTATCTCTGATAATAATCACTTGATACATACAATCTGTATATTAACTGCATATCTCATCCTATTTAATTTTTGATTTTTTTAAAATTGTTTTAGCTGTACTAAGGCTCATTTGTCCTATAAATTTGTATCTTTCGTTTCAATAAATATACAGAAAAGTTCTCAGTTATTTCCTCTATTATGTAACACTGCTTATATTCCATTCCCATATTTGAGAATAGGTCAGACCATGGTTGAGTTAATTGAAGGGTTTTGCTAGTGGAAATGAACAAGCTTTTATTAGCATTGAATTAAACTTATAAGTGAATTTTAGGTAGCCTGCATGATTCGTGCCTTGTTTAAATGAACAATATTTTAGAACTCTTTAAGCTTAACTAGTAATTAAGGACTGATGGGTGAACATCTCTTGAAATTTTTGCTTTTATTTTTTATTTAATTTCATGTGAAGCATTTCTTTCTCACTATTTTGCTTTGTTTTTTATTTTTTAAAGACTTTATTTTTGGTGCAATCTTTTTTTCCCTTTTCAATATATAATATTTAGTAAATAAAATTGACTTGGGTAAGATGCTCGAGTAAACATACCGGTAGATGGCAAGTAGTATTAGGATTTTTAATATGGGCAGAATGTAGAGTCCACTAACAAGAATTGAGCTTAGGTTAACTATTGACAAAATGACTAGAGCTAGTCATTTGGATAGTTAACCCTTACTACGTATAAATCCTTTAACATTTTCATGTTTAGTCAATATGAGATACTCTAACAAGCAGTATGAGAATTGACTTGAGCAAAATGTTTAAGTAGGATATGAGTATGTGGTCGGATTGAAGACAGTCAAGTGAGAGGTTCAATTTATAGAATGGTGTTAAGATAGTTTCAATAAAGTGGAGAGTAAGAATGGCCGATGTGGACAGGGTGAAGGGGAAGTGTTAAAAGGCTCGATGTCATTTCTACATCGGAAATGAACAAAGGATTGTAGTGTGGTTTATATATAAGAAAGGATCTATAACCTAATACCTTAAGATTTTGTGTTAAGATATGGACTACTTATATATAGACCTTTCCTCCTCCTTAAAACAAAAAAAATCCAACACTTACCATTTATATACTCTCAATTGTTACTTTTTGGTGTATTATCAATAATTTTGCTCGCAATTATTATCAGTCTTCAGTTGTTACTCTCAATATGATGTACACGGTCTATACTAAGTTGTCTTCTGACATACTGTTTCAGAATTTTGTGAGCCTTGCCCAAGAAATGGAGAGTGTTATCAAGGAAAGTTGGAATGTTCTCAAGGTTACAGAAAGCATGGAAACATTTGCATAGAAGATGGAGATATCGATGAAAGAGCTAAAAAACTCGTCTGTTCTAAGAATCTTAATCATTCTAGTAGACCTCCTCGGTCCCTGAATTCCTGTATTTTCTTCTTAACTTCTCTATCTTTGTACTATACTGCAGTCAGAGTGGGTTGAAGATCATATCTGTGAGTCTTATTCTCAGTTTTTGTGCCATGGTAAAGGGACAGTTTGGGTATGTCAATTGCTACTTACCAACAACTGAGCTGATTTTATATTATGTTGCGAATGTCTATTAATTACATGTATTCACTTTCAGATACCTGAAAAAGAGATATGGAATGCTTTAGGTGGGCATGAATTGATGCAAAACTTCGGTTCTGACAGCTGGATTTACTTGCTTACCAAGAAAAAGGTTACAGAAACTATTGGTACATTAATGGAGTTGAAATTAAATTCAGTTGGGTACGTATTCATACTTCTTTAATATTGTGATTGAGTGAAAATTTTGGGCTCTCCTTTTTGCTGTGATTTAACAACTGTTCTTTCTGTCTCTTTCTCTCTGTGTATGTGTGGAATAACACCCATTTGTTTGTCTAGGAACAAGGAGTTGAAGTGTCCAGACTCGTTAGCAGAAAAATACAAGCCTCTTACTTGCCATATACGTCAATGGATCTCCAAACATGCCTTCATTGCCCTGTTATTTTGTTCAACGGTAAATGTTTTTTAAAGGGAGGCATTTAACACTTGAATTAGGTGTCCAAAGTTGAAGCTTGTTTAGTCTATGAGGCTTTACAGGTTCTGGGGTCAATAGTCTTGCTTTTTAAAATCCAAAGAAGGCGAAATTTATCAGCTAGAGTTGAACAACTTTATCAACAGGTACTGGAAGCCATGTTTCTTTCTTTCATTAAGTAGCCATCTAAATTGTATTTAGCTTTTCATTCTGCTACCTGCTGTATCTCATGTATCCTTGCATGGCCTTGCTAGAAGAACTTTTTCCTTATTTACTATTTAATGAGAATCATTTTGCTTTTGGCTTCATAATTAATTGTACAGGAGAAGTTGGTAATGGTAGCTTAAATAGTCTCATGTGAATTTTATACTATTAAATCAACAAGGAATATAGATGAAAGCACAAAATTCTGCTATGTGAGTGCAAGCATGGAAAGGACTGGTATGGTTGAAGGATTTTTTTTATAGTTTTGAAGTTTTTAGTTTCTTTTAATTTATCTTGCTTAGCCTTGTGGATCTTCTATTAAGACTCCAGCATGCCTGAGATTTTGTGAATAAATTGATTTTGCTGGGCAAAGGGAAAATTTTAATGGTCCTGGGTTAAGTTTTTTTATTTCTGACCTTTTGCAAAAGGAAAAAAAAGAAAAAAAAATGTGAGTTGTAATCTGATGCATGTTAGGTTTGTGAAGTACTAGAGGAGAGTGCCTTAATATCAAAGACAGAAAGGGGTGAATGTGAATCTTGGGTGGTGGCCTCTCGGTTGCGTGATCATCTGCTTTCACCCAAAGAAAGGAAGGACCCTGTCCTATGGAAAAAGGTTAGCGAGAATTTCTTTACTCATCGTAGTTGTTGTTATTGTTATTGCTGCTATTGTTGTCACTAATGGACTTGAATTTGCTTATATCTTTAGTTACTATCTATTTGTCTTTTTGTACACAATCGATTCGTCTTTATGAATTCTAATGCTTGAGTATGATGATAATAGTTTATTTACCTCTCATGTTCTGGAGTGGTATTCTTCTTGTATAAGTTAAGAACTTGAGCATCATGGCAAGTTAAGCCTACAGGAGATCTCATTTTTTGGACGCTGTTGGGTATTTATATCTGAGATGTTACAGTGCAATTATGTAAAGAATTAGTTGATCTGCATCTTCAAAGGGATTTTGCCGTACCTTGTTACTTTTGTCTCTTTGAATATATGCAACTTAACGAGAGAGAAAAAACATGTATTGTTTTTTTAACCTTCCTTTGAACATAGGTTCATATTATCTGCAATGAAAAACCCAATAACATTATTTTCACTTCCATTATTAACATTATTTTCACTTCCATTATGAAGAATTTTGATCTGGGAATACTCTCTTTGTGGGTTAAGATTGAAGGTCTATGTATTGAAAAGAAGAAAGATTGAAAGAGGCCTAGAATTATATCTTATGACTATCTTGTGGATTGCCTTGGCTAAACTAAATAAGTCAATTAATTTTATAACCTTTACAAGCTCTATTTTATTGAAGTTGTTAAGAGAATTCATCAGTACTTTTGCCAATTTCATCATTTGAGTTTGTGTTTGACTATGTCATGAGGTTGCAGCCCTTACAGATTGTTTGAGGTGGTATGTATTTCTCTTTTAATAAAGGAAATCCAATTCCATAAAGTGGCGTTAATTTTATTGCACCAGTACCCATTATTCCATGAAGTGAAAAAGGCTTGGACCCAACATCTAATTCCTTTTGAACTTCCTTCTTCAGTGCATTCTATGCTTATGAAGCTGTCCCATATATCTTATGAAGTTGAGATGAGTTAATTTCAATATTTTAGTTGCTTCTATCTTGCAGGTTGAGAACTTAGTACAGGAAGATTCTCGAATAGATCAGTATCCTAAGCTGGTAAAGGGTGAATCAAAAGTGGTGTGGGAATGGCAAGGTATGAGTTGTGATGCTGTATATTTGATTGGTCAAAGAAGGGATGTTAAGTATGCGGTTGCTGATTTGCAATGTAAAGGAGCATCTTTTCTGTGTTAAAGGCGTAGCATGTTGGTTGACTTTGTTTTCCGGCACTAGTGAAATTAATTTAATTGGGCTTACATTGTGTCCCAACGTGGACCCAATAGTGGTTTATTTTTCTTGATCATATGCATGACGTGTGATTGTTCTCACATGCATAGTTGAGGGTGCTTTAAGCTCGACAGGAATAAAAAGAAGAGAGGGGAGCAAATTCGTGTCTGATGATGCCAGCAAAGTGAAATCTGCTCAAGAAAGCCATCCTCTGAATTCTGGTGAGCTTGCTTTCCTAAAAGTCTGCTTTAAACACTCTGATACAAGAATACAATTGTCTATAGTTCACTTTTATGAGTTGCACTTGCCTACACTTTGTTTGCTTTCCATGATATTTACCTAACTAATATGCAAAAGCTACGAATATTTCTGCAGAGTCCAGGATATTGATGGTTTGAATATATTGCTATGGTCCTGCCTACCCCAGGGCTAAGGCGAATTATTCCTTCTCCAAAGATTCAGGAGAAGTTATATACAGAAGAAGATACTCAAAAGGTCGAGTTCAAAGTTCTTCTGTACGTCAGAATACAATTATGCAGCTGTTAATTTTGCTGATCTTAACAGTATGGAGGATTACTGATGGGTACGGAGATTGGTAGGTATCCTGTACATGTCGATTATCACCATCCTTTTCTGATACAACCTGTCCATTTGGAGAAACTATGACCTGTTTCTAGAAGCATCATGAACTCCTGAACTTCCAATACCGGAGTTGGACTTTTTCTTAACATATATTCTGTAAAATTGGAGTTGTCCAGATATTTCTGGTTATTTTGGTTCCCAAAGCGTCTTCCTTGATTAGACTTTCGCCTTGGCCCTAATTTAAGAAATTAGTATCAGTGCTGCCAGTTATGGCTTCATGAGTGATAAACAATTATACGGTAGTTACTCTTTAACCCTTCCTTCCCAAAACCTATTATAAATGATAAAAGTTTAGGGCGTAGATTACCAAACAGCCAAAAATAAAATAAAGAAGTTCTATTTATAAATATCTTTAAAATGGCGGCTTTGATTTTTTATAGAAAAAAAAGAAAAAATGGATTCAGTGGCAAGAAGCAAAATGGAATGTTGAAATGGAAAGTTGTAAATGACTCATTAATTTCCATTATTCAACGAGGTCAAAAAGACTCGGTATTTGTTTGGATTGTATTAATTTTGAACTTATTCTATCAATAGTTAATTGAATTATATCAGCTTGTTTGATTAGAAGATAACATCAATTGTTTATTTAAAGTTGTTTGGTAAAATTGATTGTTTAATAGTAGTTGTTTATATATAAAATAACTTATGAAGGTATGATTAAAAAAAAAGATTTGTAAGGATAAAAGTATTATATTTTAGTATTTCTTTGATTATTTTCACAAGAATTTAGATTTTTTTAAAAATTATTGCTACTATTACTTTCTTTTTCTATATTAATCAGTTTAAAGTTCAATATTCTATTATATTAACTTATTTTCTACTACTACTTTCCTTATCCATATTAACCTACTTTCTTTCTCTTAACTCACCAGAAAATTTATAGATTATGATACATCTAAACATAAAATATCACAATACAAATGAAGTTTAACAAGAAATCCATACTATCATTTAAAGCAAAGATTTATAATAATCTAAGAACAACGTTTAACTAAACTAAAAGCTATATTATCACGATTAGTTGCCATCTCTTAAGTTCTCGACTCTTCAACTCCTTGTATAGAGTTAATTTCAACATCTTAAAACATATTTGGAGGTATAAATTCAGGATCATGATCGATGATGTTAAAAGTCGAGTTACCAATTGTGTTTCTTCTAATATAGTTATGTAACGCAAAACTGCACAAATTATTCTATTTTGATCCATCAATGAATACTTAGACATTTTCTTCAAGTTCTTCCATCAAACCTTAAGCATATCAAAATCCCTCTCAATACAACTTCTTAATGATGAATGAGTTCAATTAAAAATTTCTCAAGATCCTTTTGGATTTTCATTAGGTAAGGTGTCAAATATTCTTCTCTTTTCAGATAGCCTTTGTCAATCAAGTAATATTTACATGAGTATCCATAGAGGCAATATAATAGTATGCATGATATCATAAAAAGTCCAACAGCAAATCCTACAAATCTTTAAATTACATATTGGTGGTTTGGAAGTTTGAGTCTCGTATTACTGATTGTATCAAGAAAATACGAGAATTATGTGCTGATCCCTCCTAACCCACTAAAACATACGTCAATAGCAAGTCAAAGTCACATGTTGGCAATATATTTTTGTTCATTCATAGTTCTCTTACTAGATAGGAAGTCATGGATGGTTCATTATATATATGGTTCAAAAAATACATGATTGTAATTTTTGGATATGTGTAAGTTTTAATATTTAACCTCGATAATCCGCAAGCGTACGGGTCGTTCACGTAGTACCTAAGGTGTTAATCCTACTAGGAGGAATAATCTAATCCTAAAGTTTAAGACCAAACAATTCGCAATAATTTAAATGTCATAAAACTAAAACAGGAATGCAATGCAATTAAGCAAATCAATTTAAAAATCAATCACGAAATATTAACAAATTAACAAATTGCAATGCACACTCATGAATCAACCTAAGGAACTACCAATTGAGAGAAAGAGAAATTTTACCTATCCTTAATGATAGCCTAATTGATTATGAATTTACTGGATTATTGGTTCTAGACAGTCCTAGGGTTGATTACTATATCTCGAGTTATAACCATTAACCCTAATTTATAAACCCTAATCGGATTATGAGAATTGCAATCTCTCGATTAACAATCTATGAAGTTGTCTAATAAACTATCGAAAACTATTGCAAGATCGCTCTTCCCACAATTTACCGATTTGATTTAATTCTCATTCTATTAAATTGCTTAACTCTCGTTAGCTCAATTTAATTATTTTTTCACTCGATTCACCCTCTCATTCTATCAACAAATTATGCAATTGTAGAAATTAAATCACAAAACATCTAGTAAAAACACAAACAATCAAATTTCATTAATTCAGAACTAAATTTCCAAAGGTGAGTTTAGACATCCTCAACATTCACAAAATCTATCATCAATGGCTATTCTAACTCTATACACTAATAAAATTGAAAATACATCAAAAACCAGATCTAAACGGATGATGGAGGCAAAAACATCGGGAAACCTCTTGTTTCGAGAGTTACTTCGAGTCAGCTTCTTTTCCATGTCTCCCTTCCTTCGTCTCTTTCTCAATCTCTTGCCAATTCTCTCTAGGGTTTTCCAATGGTGGCTGATGCAAAAAGGTCCTCTCTTTATTTGTCTAATTCTTTATATACTTGATGTGTTCTAGGTAGCCCTAGGGTTTTTCTGAGGTCGAAAAGGTTTGAAAAATCCCTCAAAATGAGAAGTTTGGAAGTGGTTGTACATTTGCCTTACGCAGGTCACGACCGTGACCTTCTTCTAAGCCTTTTGTCACGATCGTGACATGTAGGCCACGATCATGGGCCAACTCCAGTGCTTCTGTCACGATTGTGCCACGATCGTAGGCCATTGTTTTGGCCCAAATGTCTATGAAAATTCTCTATTATTAGATGTTGACCCTGAAACAATAACAAACACATCAAGGTACCTCATAGACATAATAATTAAGCTCAAAGACTTGTACTAACTCATAAAAAACTTAAACACAATTAATTCACAAATTAACACAATTATAACCTAAACATATGACATATGTTTAATTGTTGATATATTTAATCGTTTACACTTAGCGATTAATGACATGAAAATGCTTAAGATACTTACTTTAATTCATATATGATTTTAGGTACAATTTAGAAGCAAAGAAATTAAAATGAGTTGAAAGCACTACATTTGGGCCATTTTTTGAAGATTAATTTTCACTTATCTTCGTGGAGCAAGAAGTAGAAAATTAAAAGACAAGAAAAAATCAAAATACAAAGAAGAAGAATTTAAAGTGCTTGCTGGAAAAATGAAGAAATAATAAGAGAGCAAAACGCATGTGGTAGCTGGAAGCGTGAAGCAAAAAACGGCAGCGTAGAGACACAACATATGGACAAGAAATGACAAAGTAGCAGTAGACGTTGGGCATTTCATGCAGCAACTTGCGTTTTATGCAACCAAAATGACGAGCAACAGAGGTGGACAAACAAGGAGATGAAAACGCTGCGCATAAGAAGGAATATAAGTATGATCGAAAGCAGATGCACGGGCAAGCAACAAGGAGCAAAATGACAGTAGGAGAAGTAGAAAATGCTAGTTGCTAGGATGTTCAGTGGAAGCAGCGGAGGGTTTGAAATAAGAAGTGAATAGTAGCATGGTCCATAATATATTATTTCTCACATCAGTGAATAGGGAGGAGAGAACACAACAGTAGCGTGAAACAGAATAGTAGAAGAGAGCTTGTGGGAGAGGAGTAGAGGAGTAGAGGCGTGAATAGTGTGCGTGACCTAACATGTTTATGTTAAGTTAAAACTGACTTTACGTATCGATTAACGTTTTGATGATAAACAAAGAGAAAGATGAAAAGCAGACGTTGCAAAAACAGAAGATGCAAAAGCAGACGTTGCAAAAACAGAAGATGCAAAAGCAGACGTTGCAAAAGCAGAAGATGCAAAAGCAGAAGATGCAAAAGCAGACGTTGCAAAAGCAGA
>JANKOE010000005.1:21414078-21427122 GCA_026284465.1 Erythroxylum citrifolium
ATTGTCTTTATTTATATTAATTGTGGTTATTATTTATATGTAAAATATTTAAAAATTATTGTTATTTCAAATTAATTAACATTATTATTTATTGTTAAGATTTTTGAAAGCATGGTTGATGTAAACAGTAAACTAGTAAAATATACAGTACAACTGTATAATATATCAATATGGACTATTTAGTAATTTTTAAAATTTTAGGGACTATTTTATAAATTTAAAAAATATCCCGAAACGTTACCCGGTATCAACCGATACCGGAACCGTTCCGTTCCAAAGCTCAATCCGGTACCGAACCCGGTACGGTATTCATAACATTGCTTACATTTCCTTATCAACAAATATTAGCGCATTCAATGTTTATTATTTCTAAAATATATTAATGTATATTATTTTATATTTTTTAGATGTACATAATAATAAGAAATTATATAATTTAAATAAACTACTTAACAAATAAGAAATTTGTGCTAGTATTAATAAATTCACTTTTTTACTTAATTGTATTATTAATTATCAAAATTGAAAATTTAAATTCTTACAAAAATATTTAATGAAATACTAAAATATGATATTTATGTTCGTATAAATTTTTTTAAGTTATAACCTCATAAGTCTTTTTACATATTAACAATTAATACTAAACAGTTGATTTTATTAAATATTTTTAATAAATAACTGATGTTATTTGCAGCTAATATAATCGGATATCAATTAATTATTGATAGAATCAACTAACAACTAATGCAATCAATTAATTGTCAATCAAAACTTTAAGTTTTTTTTCAAGTTAGTCTAATATTTCAAATTTTATAATTTTACCTAATAGTACACTGATATTTTGAATAACGACTTCTACCGTAATTCATTCCAATAATTTATACACTGTTAAATTACCCTCCACGTCTATATTCCAAAAGACCTTTGATAATATGATACAAATATACAATACGCATAATAAAGATTTAGGCATCGTTATCCGTTAAATGAGAAAAGCGCGGGAAGTACGAAGAAAAAGAAATCCCCAAATCCAAACTCTATTAAACCCTAACCACAATTACAATCTCTTACTAAGAACCTCGGACAGAGTCCTCAATGGAAGAAGACGATCCTTTCTTATTTATCACTGACCTTTGCCAGGTGTCTGATTCTCAGGAGAAATTGTTGCGTAGCTGCCCGTTCGCTTTCCAGGCGGATGAGGCCCATGACGGCTCCGGCGAATATTCGCTGGAGCCAACCGGAGTCCTGATGATGTCGCCGCCGGAATCTTCCAAGGAGTGCATAAGTGTGGGAACTGCCCCTCCTGATAATAACGATGTCTTCCACACCCCACCGGAAGGTTCCTCACTCTCTAGCTCTCAAGAGATGAAGCAATCGGTGACCGTCGATCTTCGCAGGAATCGGGCGATTGGGGAAGAGGGAAACGAAGAAGGATTGGATACCGTTGATTCGGAGAGGGACACGAATTTAGGGTTTTCTTTGGAGGCGGATCTGACTGAAAGGACCGGGATCAGTTCGGAGGAGGAATCGTCCCTCAATCGAGCTCGTCTAAGCGAAGTAAGTCTCTTAAAGTCCACGGAAATTAGGGTTTCTAAAAGGGGATTACCTTCAAATGTTGCTTTATGTCAGAATCCTTTGAAGATTTCTAAAGCTTTGGAAACTCCTAGGAGTAGTTTAATCACCGATGCTGGGGAAGTTCTAGACATATTGGTTAAGTCTGCGGAGAAACTGAAATCATTGTCGGAAAAATCTGAAATTTTGGATGAGAACTTGAACGTGGAGGCTCCAAGAGGTTGCTTAGGCACTAAAGATCAAAGCTTTTTAAACAAATTCACAAAATCGCTGGAGAGGTTGTATTCCTTATCTAGAGAGTTGGTGAATTTGGATGAGAATACAGTTGTACCAACTTCAGGGAAAAAATTGAGCATCGAAAAAACCGAGAATTTGCGGTATGTTGATAAATACAAGGGAAATTATCCTTGTCAGGAATCAGGTTTGCTGCAAAATCCTGAAACCGAAGAAACATTACTTGAAATGAATGGTGGCAAAATAGAGTGTTGCAAAGAAAGCTCCACGATGAGAAAGATTGAATTTTCTACCAAGTTATTAGATTCATTTAAAAATTATGAAGCTGATGGAGGGTGTAGTGGCAGCAGACAAGATGTAAGTAGGGAAGGACAGAATAGGGAAGCTATATCCAACACGAGTGAGGAAGGTTCAGCGAAAAAGATGATGGATGATATTGACAAGTTTAGATACGTTCCTTCTGCTGGTGCTCTGTGTTGTGAAAGCAAAAAAGATGCTAAACAAAAGCGTGCATTGCCAGCATCAGTATGTGGAAAGGAAAATGCAGGAGAAGATGAAATGGAGAGTGATAGTGTTCGGTGCTCTTCAGGTTCCGATGAACTTACACTCTTTGATGTGCTTAGAATCCTTACACAAGACTGTTATCATGATCCTAATCTTGAGAAATTAACCATCTTTGAGGCTGCAAAAAGGCGTGGCTTGACTTTTCCTTGAATCTTGTTGTGTTCCTTCTCCAGTGGGAACAAAAAGCTTAAGATAATGACCATAATTGGCTATGTGGGTCAGGTTGCTAATCAGCATTTAGAGTAGCCTGTGTGGAGCAAGCCGGAACTGGCAATAGATCTTTTAGCCGGAACTGGCAATGGATCTTTTAGCGGATCAATCATTTGGTTTACATCTTGTACATGTTATATGTGAGTAGGATTTTCATTATTTGAGCTGCAACATTTCTATAGGTTTCTCCTTTTTGTTTGATACTACTGTTAGCAAGGTTTTCTGTTTTCTGACGGGGTTGCCTGCAGCGGCTTAAAAGAATTGTTAGTGACGTGTAAATATAATTGTTTATAGCTTGTAAGACAATGACTATTCTTTTTACAACTAAAGCATGGTTGTTTTCTTGATCTTATATTGTGGTATTGCAATTATCCAATATCTTATCTTTTGGTTGATATGTTGGAAAAGTTCATTTTGATTTCGTATTGGCAATTGTACACCATCATGCCTTAGCTTCAGCTCAACCTAGAGCCTTAACCGAAAAGTGGGTGTTTTTTTTCTTTCCTTTTCCTTTTTTTCCCCCTAAAGTCATGCAAACGTAGTTAGCTTCAGGTATTCAGTAATATAGTGAGAAAGATGACCAACCAAAACGAACGAGTTACCTTGTTTATGATAACAACAATGTTAGGCCCACCACGATGCATGTAGTATAGCTTCTGATCTGAGCTGGAATGGACGTTTTCGATTTTTGGACTGTTCTTTCACTGGTTTAATGGTTGATGTCCGACTTCTTTGTTAGATCTTAAACAGATAATATCTTGACATCCCAAATTCAGTTGCCTATCTTTTATCTTTCTTTTTTTTGATTAAAATTATAGTGCTGGTCTCGATTTGCATCTTAGCCTTTTAAACAAATAGTACACAGCACATAAATAAATTGAAAGAGAGCAAGAAGAAAGGAGGGGACACTCTTTTAAAGAGACACCAGGGGAAGTTAGCCTTGTGAAAACTGGCATGTGATTCTGAGCCCATCTTAAAGTTGCTTTTAAGGGCGTCAACATTGTCGTGCTGTTCGGATAGTAATTCAATCTTACCCTCATTGAATAAATTTGATGAATCTGATTGGATAGACCAATTTTTCACTAGCCGTATAGGATGACCTAATGACATGCACAGAGCTTCAACCCCGGTTCTGCACAATGAAATATTTCCAAGGGTCTAGAAGTAACACAACTTACTTAGGATATGAATGACTATAAATGTTTATTTTATCTCCAGCAAAAGATGATGGCATATGTACCTGAGATGATATTGAAGGCTCAAGTATTTCCACCTTCAGCTAGGTTTATCTCCTTCAAAAACAGTCAAACATACATAAATTTAAGTTTTTGAGACTCATGATAGAAACATTTCTCTGTTAGGATTGATTGACCAATATTTGTTAGATTAATTTAATAATTATAATGTGTATCCATATTATTCTATTTGATTCTAATATAAAGTAAGTCCAAAATAAAGGTTATTGGGCTTGTAAAGGAAATTAGAATCATTAAGGTTAATTAATAAAACCTTTCCCTCGATCTTTAGTCAAGTAATGTTAACAAATATTAAAAAAAACATACGTTCTTGTACTATTGAAAAAAAATGAAGAAAATGAAGAAGGCGGGAGTGGATAAAGTTTCTGCGTAGAGAAGTATTTGTAAGGAATTATACATCATCATCATCATCACCCAGTTCAAAATTTCGTAATGAAGCAGGATCTGGGGAGGTCCGATAGTACGCAGTCTTGCCCCTACATAGTAGAGAAGTTGTTTCCGGTAAAAAAGGAATTATACATATTGAGCATAAATCAAGGTTAATTTTTCTTTCTTTTGTTTATATCAGGAATTTTAAGGTTAGAAGGTATTGAATCAATTGTGTCATAAAAGATTTTGGATGAATTCTAAGGTTGAAATATGGCTTAGAATGTTAAAAATTAAAATTTACAGGTAGTATTAGAGCAAATTATGATACTTTATTTTGTATTAAGGTTAACCTTAAGATTAATAGTAGCGATTAATATTACTTTATGATTATAAAAAAATTATGTTATTGCATCCGCTGTAATCTCTTAACATAAGTCATCTTGTTTCTCGACTTCTATGGGCTATCGAATTGATTAAAATTATTGATAAAAATTATACCTTTCATAATAATAGTTTGTGTGGGGTTCTTTATCATGCACGTCTGTTTGTTTTGAATTGAGTTGGATTTTTGAAACAAATACAAACCTAAAGACTCTCTACCTTAAGGACCTTAATGGGACTATAATCATGTGCATGGGGTAACTTTGTTTTTTTTAATAATAAATGAATATGCATATTAAAGAATGTGTGGACATCCTGATTTGGTATTGCGACTAGTACATAAGTAGAAAAGACATATTTTGAGGCTTGGGAAAAGTCTAATAGGTATTCTAAACTTGATGTGATTGACAATGGCTAGAAATGTTAAGCCATTAACGTCTCATACGGACAATGCAAGGGAATTCATGATGAAAATGAAAGATTACTCACAATCAGGCATAGTTGACCAGTCTATTATAGGAAGCTTGATGAGTGAATTGACGACTAAGAAGTTTGACTGGTCACAACCTATCCGTGATCATGTGACAAGCATGTCAAATCTGGCTGTAAAGCTGAAATTAATGGGCATAGATGTGAGCGAATTCTTCCTAGTACAGTTTATCATCAACTCACTTCCCCCTAAATTTGGTCAGTTCCAAGTGAATTACAACGCTCTGAAGGAAAAATGGAACTTTCAAGAAATCAAGGTCATCTTAGTGCAGGATGAAGGGAGATTAAAGAAAAAGAGGGAACGCTCTGTTCATATTACGTACACAAAGAAGCTAGTTGCAGAAAGGGAAAGCCAGGAAGGAAGAACAACAAGAAGGGCAAAGCCCTAATGAAGGTTAATGAGGGACAAATCCAAAATGAGCAGTGTTTTTTCTTTTGCAAGAAAGATGGTCACCTCAAGAAAGATTGCCCTAAGAGAAATGCTTGGTTTGAAAATAAAGGTAAGTACTATTTTTCATTATTTTTTAATTAAATCTTATTGAGGTGCCCAATAATACCTGGTGGTTAGATTTAGGTGTAACTACTTATGTGTCACATATTATGCGGGGATTTCTTTTGATCCAAACTATAAACGAAATTGAAGAGTTCCTATATAAGGGTAATATAACAAAGGCACAAATAGAAGGAATTGGGATGTATGGATTGATCTTAGAAACTGGTTGTAATCTAGATCTTGAAAGGTGTCTTTATATTCTTGAATGTGCTAGAAATTTAGTTTCTATTAGTAAGTTGGATAAGATAGGTTTCAATTTCAATGTTGGAAGCGATGTTTTTTCTTTGTATAAACTGCAGTACTAATATGGTTTTGGTACATTAATGGATGGTTTATATCATTTCAACCTTGATGTTAATTATTCTGAATCCTTATTTCATGTTGAATACAATATTCGTAATATACGTGGTGAACATAATGATCATTCTACT
This sequence comes from Erythroxylum citrifolium, assembly GCA_026284465.1. Taxonomy (NCBI): domain Eukaryota; kingdom Viridiplantae; phylum Streptophyta; class Magnoliopsida; order Malpighiales; family Erythroxylaceae; genus Erythroxylum; species Erythroxylum citrifolium. The sequence goes on from JANKOE010000005.1 coordinate 21,420,138, forward strand.
TACTTGTGGTATCAAAGGTTAAGTCATATATCTAGAGAAAGGGTGATGAGGTTAGTAAAAAGTGAAACCTTACCTTAACTAGATTTTACTAACTAGGATATGTGTGTGGATTGCATTAAAGGCACGCAAACCAAACACATATATAAGAGTTCAGTCACAAGAAGTACTGAGTTATTTGAATTAATACACACTGATATATGTGGTCCATTTTATGTTTCATCTTAGGGTGGTGAAAAGTATTTTATTTTATTGATGACTATTCATGTTATTGTTATCTCTATTTACTGCATAAAAAGTCTCAATTAGTGGAAATTCTTGAGGTGTTCATTAATGAGGTAGAAAGGCAACTAAATAAAAAAGTGAAATTTATAAGGTCTAATAGAGGTGGTGAATATATGGTAATTTTGATGTCAATGGACAGTGTTTAGGCCCACATGCAAAATTTCTTTAAAGTCGAGGCATTTTTGTACATTATATAATGCTTAGCAGAAATGGCTCTGATTTTGGTTTCTTTTACTATAAATGAGACTTCTATCAAATGGCTTCTTTTTGTGCTTGATCTGGTCACTGTTTAGCGTCCTTTAATCGTTTAGTTCTCTTAAAAGACTGCATGGGAGAGTTTACAAGTCCTTGCCACCACCCGACCTATTTTCTTTCCTTGGTGACTGGAGTAGCCATAATGCATTCTTCGTTTTTTCTCGATCACTCTGCTTACAATTTTGGGTTTGGCTTAGAAACAGAAGCTCTGCATGCAGCTTAGGGGAGGGGATGGGGACGCAGAGCTGCATGCATGACCACCGAGGACTATCTTTCATGTTGTAGGTTCTCCTAGCACGTCAAGATCATATCTGCCTTCTTGAGCCTTCTGACAAAAAGTCGTTGTCACAGGCAACAGTCAGTTATTGTTGTTCAATAGTTTGTCTGTTTTTTTCACTCTTCGATATATTGGTGCTTCACTATTACGCAAACCAGCTTCTCCTTTAAATTCACAAGCCCCCCTATGGTTGAACTTTTTCCTAGTTTTGCTTCCTTTTCGGCTCTCTCGGTTTATAAACGTGTTGCTTCCTTTTCGCGTGCGCAAATCTATCAGGCCGTATTTTATTATTATTATTATTTGTGATTAGTATTATTAGTGTTATTTGCATTTATTTTAGCTATACCTTGAGATTTGGGTTTTTTATTATTATTTCTATTTAGTCCTTTTATTTCCCCATTACTTGTATTTTCATTTATTTTATGTTTTATGAATTGTTTTTATTACCTGCATCATTTTTATATTGTCTCATTTGCATGTGGGTCCACTGGAAACAACCTCTCTATTATATAAGGGTAAGGCTGCGTACCCTAGACCCTGCTTCATTGCGGGATTTTGGATTGGGTGATGATGATGATGATGATATAATGCTTAGTACACCACAACAAAATGGTGTAACTGAAAGGCGAAATTGTACTCTTATGGATATGGTTAGGAGTATGTTGAGTTACACTAATGTACCTTTATCTTTATGGATGTATGCATTAAAAACAAATACATATTTACTTGATAGGGCTCATTGTAAAGTAATTCCTATAAGACCTGATGAATTGCAGACAGGTAAGAAACCCAGCTTGAGGCACCTGTATATTTGAGGTTGCCCAGTAAAAATAAAGATTTATAATCCTCATGAAAGGAAGCTTGATGCAAGAACCATTAATGGTTACTTCATCAGTTATCTTAAAAAGGCCAAAGGGTATATATTTTGTTGTCCTAGCCATGGTAAAAGAATAGTTGAGCTTGGTAATGCTAGGTTCATTGAAAATGGGCAAATAAGTGGGATTGGTGAACCACGAAAGTTGGATATTCAAGAGATTTAGGTGGAAAATCCTTCACACAGTGTCTCTTCTCAGGTTGTTGTTTCTCTTGTTGTATCACAGTCACGCAATATATTGGAACAACAAGTTAATATTTCAAACCCACAAGAAAAGAATATCAATAATGAACTAGTAATTAATCTGCAAGTCACAAATGATCAAGTGATACCACAAGAAATAGTATTACAAAGGTCTATAAGGGAGAAAAGACCAGCTATATCAGATGAATATGCGGTGTATTCATTTGAACATGTGTGATTTAAGCATTGATAATGATCCAATCTCATTTAAAGAAGCTGTAAAATTTAACAATTCTGAAAAATGGCTCAATGCTATGAAAGAAGGTTTAAAATCTATGGTTGATAATCAAGTATGGGAACTAGTTGAGTTACCCGAAGGCTTAAAGCAAGTGGCTATAAATGGGTCTTTAAGTCCAAATGGGACTCCAAAAGTAACATTAAAAGGTACAAATCTAGACTTGTAGCCAAAGGTTATACTCAAAAGGATGGCATTGACATTAAAGAGACCTTTTCTCTAGTTTCAAATAAGGACTCCTTAAGAATTGTTATGTCCTTAATAGGTCATTATGATTTAAAACTTCACCAAATGGATATAAAGACCACTTTTTTTTGAATGGTGACTTAGAAAAAGAAGTTTATATGGACCAACCGAAGGTTTTGTGACTGTAAAAAGGAAAATATGGTGTGTAAATTAAAGAAATCAATATATGGTTTGAAACAAGCTTCTCGACAGTGATATGTTAAGCTCAATGATACCATTACCTCTTATGGTTTTGTAGAGAACACTACTGATAGGTGTATCTATATGAAGGTTAGTGGGAGCAAGTTCATTATTTTGGTACTGTATGTTGACAATATTCTTTTAGCTGGTAATGACTTGGGCTAGTTACATGATGTAAGAAAATGTTCTCTAATAACTTTGAAATGAAAGATAGGTGGTGAAGCATCCTATATGATTGGAATAGAAATATTCAGTGAAAGGACATATAGATTGTTAGGGTTGTCTCAGAAATGATATATTAGTAAAGTATTAGAGAGATTTAGGATGAAAAATGCTCAGCAGGGATAATTCCAATTCAAAAGGGGGATAAATTTAGTGAAATGCAGTGTCCTAAGAATGGTTTAGAACGAAAGGAAATGGAATCTATTCCCTATGAATCTGTAGTTGGGAATTTGATGTATATTCAGACTTGTAATCTGATATCAAAGTAATCCCGGATTGGACCACTGGAAAGCTACAAATAAGGTTCTTATGTATTTACATGGATATAAGGATTACATGCTCACATACAGGAAACCAGATCACTTAGAAGTGATTGGTTATTTAGATTCAGACTATGCTAGTTGTGTAGACTCAAGAAAATCTGCCTTCGGTTATCTATTCTAACTAGCAGGAGGGGCTATCTCTTGGAAGGGTGGAAAATAGTTTGTCATTGCTACTTCCAACATAAAGGATGAATTTGTGGTAGGCTTTGAGGCCACTATTTAAGCATTGTGGTTGTAAAACTTTGTCTTAGGGCTAGGTATTATCGATAGTATAGCTAGACCACTAAGAATTTATGGTGATAATTCTACAGCTGTCTTCTTTTATAAAATGACAAGTATTCTAAGGTTGCTAAACACATAGAATTGAAGTACTTATCAGTCAAAGAGAAGTGCAAAAACATAAAGTGTCAATTGAGCATATTGGAAATGATCTAATGGTAGCAGATACATTAACTAAAGGATTACTACCTAAAACATTTACTGGCCATGTTGAAAGGATGGGTATTATAGATAATTCCTTGCTAGTATGAGATCATAGTATGTATGTTTGGATATTTGCTATTATTGTTTTGACACTTATGAATTCAATTAATGTTATATTTTTGCTTAGCTGTTAGTTGTCACATTATGTTGTGCACACGTATTGTTTTATTTTAATGACAAAATATATTTTGAGAAAACATTAAAGTTGAGAATTACAGTGTTTCTCGATTATAGTTAATTTGAGTTGAGCTGATTGTGTGATACTTGGAAGGAATCATATCATTAGATAACTTGTGACTGCCATTATCCCATCATTGCAATTCATTTAAGTTTGATGGCTTGATAGATTCAATATATGGGGCACACTTATGAGGTCCATATTACTTTATTTAATTCTAATATGAAGTGGGCCTAAAATATGGTTATTAGGCATGTAAAGGAAATTAGAATCTTTAGGGTTAATTAATAAAACCATTCCCTCTCCCTTTAGTCAAGTAAAGTTAACAAATATCAAAGACACATACGTTCTTACACCATTGAAAATAACGAAGAAAGGGAAGAAGGCGAGAGTGAATAAAGCTTTTGTGTAGAGTATTTGTGATCAAGAAGGAATTAGACATATTGAGCATGAATCAAGGTTAGGATTTCTCTCTTTTGTTTATAGCATGAATCTTAGGGTTTGAAGGTATTGAATCAATTGTGTCATAGATGATATTGAGTGAATTCTAAGCTTAAAATATTACTTAGAATGTTAAAGATTAAAATTTACAATTTTATCTCCTTTTAGGTTACAGTTGATTTGACATGTCCTGTGTTTATGAGAAATGGTTTATGAAGTAACCTGACTGTTTGAACGAAAAGACAAGCCAGAACTTCATGTTCCAATTTTCTTAACAATCAAGATAGATGTATTTAATGTTGGGCATACATATTACATACTCCCATTTTGTTTATAAACTTTAAAGCATAAAAACAACAGAAGGTATTGTTAAGGGATAATTGGAGAAGACGACAGTATGACTTTCTCATTTGTCTTATATGTAAACAATGTTGTATTAAAACTAAATAAGAGACATGCATCTTCACATTATAGTCCTTATTGTCGTTGTTGCTTCTTTTGATTCCTTACAATTATGTAATCATTGCTAAAATATAAATAATGATGTTGTCATATGTCAGGGGATATATAACAACAAACATATTCAGCATAAATCTTTTTCTATCTGTATCTAATCTATTTTACAGTTGTCTTTTACCTAGATTATTCTCTTATTAATTGGTATCAGAGCTCAATTATGTTGCCTATTTGTAAGCAGTTGCTTTATAGTGTTAGATATTTTCCCATTTGGTAGACAATAATTAATTTCATTTTAACGATTTTAAATAACTTATGGATTAAGTTACATAATTTGATCCAAATAAAGATAATATGACCCAATATATGATCTAAGTTAATGGGTATTGAACCCGTGATGGGGAGGCTCGACATGGATGCTATATATAGAAGGTTAAGGTCTCCTATAGCTACTGTAACCAATAGTAAATGTACGGATGCTCTAACCTATTCAAAGGTTCACATTTACACAAAGCTATAGGAAGGCTTTATCGCATTGCAGTGAGTAACTCTCATGAAGGTCTCAGTGGATTCGCACTTGTTATGGCCTCGAAAAGGACTTTAGAAAGTTATGAAACTGAAATCAGGTATTTTTATGTATTTCTTCAATATTTCCCTTTCGCGTTTGATCCGGGATACGTAACTAAGGTTCATGTTTTGTGTTACACGCGGTATAAGAGTGGTTACATGATCGGGTGGCTAAAAACAAAGGATTTGTTATTTTTCTCCATAAGGTTTTTAGAGAATAAAGTTTTGTTTTTCGATTTTTTCTTAGATATTGATGCTTGAATGTTTACTAAATATGTTTACCATTGAAAAACAAGTTGAAAACGAGCTTGAGATTACAAACAATCGACCAAAATCTCACCTAAAATAACCTATTTTTTGGTGAGGGTGAGAGATTGTCGAGGGTGTGTGCCACACGCTCCCGACTGGTGAACAATACCACCCTTATAACATATGTGCCAAATAGCAGGCAACACGTGTGTGGACAAGGGCGTGCCATGTGTCAACAGGTGCGATACACGGGCTGAGGATAAAGGCATGTGGGTGCACGTATGGCGCTTGTATTGAAGGCACGTTTAAGGTAGGCATATGCACAACACACGTGCTACACCCACGTGTATGCCAACGTCGACTCATGCAGTGATGATGTCATCACACTAAAGGGAAAAATCAAACTTAAAAAAGTTTCTGAATTCTTATAAATGTGCCTCGGGGCATTTTAGATCAATTCCCAGATTGGGGGAATTTACAAAGTGAGTTTTTAATATTTTGGATGAGTTACATTCAATGATATGGGATCTGTTCCGTACCGGCCGATACCGGCCGGATAATAGTACCCAGATCCCACCCTCGTTATCGGCCAAAAATACCGATCGGTAACGGGGTTTTCCATTGGGTACCAACCAGTACCCAACATACTAAAAAATTTCGTAACCATTTCGTAATTTTTAAACAGTTGGAGGACTTATTTGTAAAAAAGATAAACCTAAAAAATCTACCCAGCCCTCCCCCCGACCCTCTGTCGTCTTCTACTCTTCTTCTTCTCTCTAAAGTCTAACCCTCTCTCTCTCTCACTCTCTCACTCTCACTGTCTCTGTCGCCAGCGTTTGGATCCTCTCACCGTCACCGACGCTTGGTTGTTGTCTTCTCCAGTTCCCTCCTCGCCCCCGTTGTTCTCCTCCTCGACATCGCCTCATCTGTGTAGATTTGGCCTCATTTGTTGCGAAGTCCACCGCACCTCTCCTCCTCGCCGCACCACCGCACTACCACTGACCCTCCGACACTCACAAGTGGACGACTGTACGTGGATAACGGACAACCCCACCACCTAAAGCCCCAATCCGAATACCCAAGTGAAGACTCGAGTCATCCAACGGTTAAATAATTTTTTGGGTGTGTGTTGACTGTTGATACTTCATTTTGTTGCTTGATCCGTTGATGAGTTCATGTGTTCTCTTTGTTTCCAAAAATTCCTGGTAAATGGATTTTTTTTGTGTTGTGGACTGGAAATGGATTGGATTTGCTGTGTATTAGTGTTGATCAGTTGATGAAAATGTTGTGATTGCTGTCAGTGGGACTTGGTTGTGGAGGAATGGATTTGGATTGGGTTTACCGAAGTTGAAGTTTGAATTTTTGAATGTTTGGAAATTGGAATTGTTTTGGAATGAAATTTTGGAATGAATTTTTGTATGTTTGGAAATTGGAATTATTTTGGAATGGAATTTTTGAACTTGATTATTTGAAA
>JANKOE010000005.1:21479675-21499973 GCA_026284465.1 Erythroxylum citrifolium
AAACGCGCTAAAGGGGATTGCCTTTAGGGCACTACTCTAACAATCTTACGGTACTGTACACACATAAGTCGACTTACCCCAATGGACAAGGCGCCTTATCAGTACTGAGCAAGCATAAGTCGACTTACACATGTACAAGTCGACTTATCACTTACATGGACACCAGTGGTATCAAACTGTAGCAGTTGCACTGTAAACCTATAGGCATGCCTATCTATCCATCACTAAGACAATGAAGCAAGCACTGTAACATTTCATATGGATAAGTCATATGATATACATTTTAGGTCATAAGATCTATACTCGTGTTCATGCATGTAAGTCATAATTCACCACCATTTGAAGGGTATCAAAATCACACTTGTATAATCATACTATATACATATGAGTAATGAATATGCATACAAATCATTTATACACATATAAATTTTCTTTGGAATACATTATGCTCAGTATTAAATTCCAATGTTCAGTCACCCAATTCACATATGGTAAGTTCTATTTCATTTATTTCTAGGTGTTTAAAATTTTTTATACACATTCATAATGGTCAGGATAAGATGCGATAGAAATCGGAAACAAAAACAATGCCACAGTTGTGACAAACACTCTCTCCATTTATTCCACTAATTGTTCCTTACTATGCATATAGAAAAAGTCAAAATTGGAATTCGAGTTTTGCTAGACATTTTTGCCTCTATGTTTATAGTTTCTATAGCACCAACAATCAGACCATTTGGACTTCCAAATCATGAGATATAGACAAAATATCATAAGATGCTCCAAAATAAGGGTAGCATCTGGTCACCTTTTTTATCTCAATTTCGAAGGTCATATAGCCCAAATTAAGTCAGAGTACCTTCTAGAGATATTTATTCTATGTCTTAGGTTTCATATGCAACTACAATCACACAATTTTGAGGTTTGTGCTGAGCTATGACTCAAACAATGTGACTGACTCAAACAAACCCTAGACAGAATTCCATTACACGATAATCTCTTGTCATAATCAACCAATTCTATACAAGATAACACCAAAATGGCACCAAAGTATCATCCTAGAAACTGTTCCATATCCAAATGAATCTTTTTACACATTCAAATTGACATAAATATAGAAAATAACTAAGTGAAGTCCCAAACCTCAAAATTGACAAAGTAGGTCTTTTGTTGCCTTACCTTCCCTTCCTCTTTGGCTTTGCTTGACTCACCAACTAGAAACACCAAAAATATACCTTTCAATACCATTTCCAAACTTATAATTTCATTCCTTCATAAGCAAAGTAAGAAGAGATAAAGGATAAAAGAAAATCCCTAACTTTTACTTTGATTTCCATCTAAGATTGGCTTGATTTCTTGCTTGAAAAATGATGGGATGAAGAAGGTGAAATGGAGAGGAGAAAATTTTGAACTTAAAATCCCCAAAATTGCTTATTGGTCCTTCTTCTTCCTTTACGTCCCATATTAATTTCATTCCCTTATGTGTTAATTTTCTAATGTAACAAATTTCATGTAATTTGGTTAATTATTCTAGGAGTTATGTCCAAAACACTGCAGGCTGTTCAAAAATAGAGACAATAGCCATAACTCAAATTCAAGCCAGAATTCAAAAATCTTAGAGGCATAATAAAATTTCGGTTCCTTCATAAAAGTTTTAGATCTATGTCTCTAGCTTGATTTCCAATTGGAATTATCTAATTTGGAGGTCTATAGACCAAGATATAGCCAAATTATAAAGATATATTCATGCTAAAATGAACAAATTACCTATTTACCCATATCTGTTACATTAAATATCATGTCTCTTACTATACTTAGATGTATTTAATTCATTTGTTATGCTCACTTCATAATAAACCCTAGATATGTTATAATACTTTTAGGGTATATGTTAGGGCCTTACATTTCTCTTCCCCTTAAAAATAATTTTGTCATTCATACCTGTATTGAAAAGCTGCAGGTGTTGAATTCTCATTATCAATTCATGTTCCCAAGTTGCATCTTCAATGCCATGATGTTGCTAGAGCACCTTTACAAGAGTAATTTGCTTATTCCTTAATTGTCTCACTTCTCTAGCTAGAATTTCCTTTGGCTCTTCATCATATGAGAAGTCTGGTTGGATCTTTATTTCTTGTAAGGGTAATACATGTGAATCGTCTGATCGGTACCTCCATAGCATTGAGACATGGAATCAATCGTGCAACTTGGATAGTTCCATGGGAAGAGCCAACCTGTATGCCACTGGTCCAATCCTGTCAAGGATTTCATATGGACCAATAAACCTAGGCTCCCTCTTAGCTCCACTCTTCTCCTGCATCACCCTCCCTTCTTTAGTGGTATTTTGTTGACTCTCATAACCCCAACAAGTTCACATGCATCCCAAAAATATCATATGCCATCAACCTACAATATCAATTCATCCAATTACTTTTAGGGTAAACCCTAACTCCATTAAATTGGGGACATCTTCAATTTTTCATCTAGTCTCTCAATTGACATTCCCCTTAGCTTGTGATCTCACTTGTAGGCATGTTATGCATTGAATTTCATGAATTAACCTTTACATTGCATCAATTTGGCATTTAAGGAGAGTTAAAGTTTCAGAATTAGGAATTTTTTTATTTTTATGCATATTATAAATTATTTTTACAAATTGCAGATTCATGAATTCAATTGAAGATTGGTTTAAGGTTTTTCAACTATGAATTATATCTAATTTTGTCCAAATTAAAGTTTTGGGTCATTTTGCTTAAATGAAATTTGGATTTTTGAAACTAATCAAATTTTTACGTAAATGATGATCTTCTAGTACATTTTTTAGTAATTTATTCATTTAATTTATTGATTTTCAATTCGGTTGAGTTATTAGGTGTCTTAAATGAATGATATTTAGAATAATTCAATATTACATTTATTTAAAATCTTCTAACCTTAATTATGTGCTCTAAATTTTTTTAATACAATCATTTTTGTATTTTTAAAATTTTCATTTCTAATAAATTTTTTCATTTTTCATTTTGTTTTTGTATCATATGTTGTGATAATTGAAAATTTGTATAGGATGAACTTTATGGAAGATTTTTTTCTTATAAGTGACTCTATATACTTGGCCTCTATCATATTTTTAAACCTTCCCTCTTACTCCTTATCTTGTAACTTTCCCTTACTTTCATGGCAAGAACTAGAGGGAGCCTTGATCCTATTCCTAGGATACTCACATGAGGTAAAGCTACACGTACATCCTATAGGACTCTTAAGACTCAAAAGAGATCATTGATCCCTCCTCCTCACATGCCTGATCCTAGTAAGGATGAGTACTTTGATACTAACTCTCCTTAGTTTCAAGACTATTCTTCCCGTAATTTACATGAAAATCATGTTATCTCTCCTAATAGTTTAGAATAATTCAAAGCATATAGTCTTGTATACTATTTCATTGATCAAGGGTAGGAGTCCCTTCTTACCAAGATATGTTGTATAAGTCTTACAAATGTTAGGCTATAATATGTTAATTTCCATCCTAAAGTAATTCGTGATGCCACTCACATCTTCTCTAAAATCCTTAGGATCAGCATCCATCTCACTTATGATCTCATAAATGGGATCCTAGGCATCCTAATTCATGAAAAGTCTGCATATTATGTTTATCACACCAAATACAACATTATACCTTGTTATCTTCTTGATAGAGTCATAATTATTTTTAAGTTAGGACTCTAAAGACAAGTCCATTGAAAATCTGATGATGTTTGTAGCCTCAATGTTATTCCTCATTTCCACCATCTTTTTATCAACTATAATTTTGTTTTTTCCAAAGGTCACTTTATCTTTTAGGCCATGATGATCTTTGGTTCCTCTCCACCTTATGCAAGGAAATCAAATTCATCTTGGCCCCTCATTTTGTTTAATATGGTCTATTTCTACTAAACTAAGAAGAAGAAACAAAACATCTCTTATGCTCTCACCCTTACCCTCATCTTCTAGCATTTTCATATTGCTCTAGTTGGCGATGAGATTGATTTTTATTTCTTTTTTGAATTTTCTACTCTCAACCATATAAGTTACCAATTAATTGATAGTCAAATGACTAGGCCACATCAGCAACAACGACTCTAACCTCAGCAACTATCACTATTATATAAGACTCTGCCTTATGTTGATGGTCCTGATGAACCTCTCTTGAGTAACATTATCAAGCTACCTACAAATCATAATGCTGCCACTTCATAACCATATCGTCTCTCTTTACCTAATGCTCTTCTAACGACTATTAAGGATCAGCTTACCATGTTGCAAGGTGAGCTTGACCCTTTTTGGGACATCACAATGCATTGACTTAATGTCTTTTTCATCTTAATCGAGCCTCATTTTACCCCATCATCTAGTTGATTTCTTGTTGATGATTCCAAAGAGTAGTGATATTAGATGTATAGAGAGTAATTGCTTTGTTATCTTTGTATTTCTTGCACTTTATGAGATATGTTTGACCAAATTTATGTTATCTACAAATATAGATATTTCTTTGATATTGAATATCTCTTTTGTTATTGATATTAAATTATGCTCTTGATATTGAATTATGTGTTTTATATGAATGAAGGGGGAGCTTATCATCTCTAATATATCTTATAATCTTGATATTAAATTATTTTCTTGATATTATATTATATTATATGCATGAATGAAAGGGGATCTAATCATTATCTTAATAGTTGTTTGTCTACTTAATTTTATTGTTGCTCTCTAATATCGAAAGTGTTTTCTCATTATTAAGAATTGGGAGATTATTGAAATAGGGGAGGTCCTAATCAATTTTTTGATGATAACAAAATATAATTACTAATAAGGTTAATATGTTGATGAAAAGCAGTATAAGAATAAATGAATTAATAAACTTAAGAAGATAGATTATGAAGTTGACAAAGAGAAGCTGAAATTTGCAACCATCTAAATAAAGAATAAACCAAGAATAAAAGAAACCAAAGCTTATCAAGGTCATTCTTTAGTTTATAATGTTAATTGTAATATCATTTAAACACTTTGATATTCTAAAAGGCTCATCATGCATAAACATTTCATTTCAGTTCATTGCATGAGTCTTTCTATTTATCAAGAGACATTGAAACTTTTGATTTTAATATAAAAGTCTCTTATCTTTCAAAAACAAAAAATTAAGGAGTATTTTAGGAGGTGTTTAAATCATAATTGCGTTAAACAGATTGAGTTTGAGCATTTGAAGTTGTTAAAATCATATTTTTAGGTTGATTGGTCGACCTATAAAAGTTAATGATCAACTAATATAGTCTATGTAAGTTAATGATCAACTAATATAAGTTAAAGTTGTTATATTTGATGTATCATGAGTTTGTTGTAACATTAATTGATGTATAAGTCGACCAATGTGTCATATTGGTCGACCAATCTGCCTATTGATTGTCTAGTATCCTAAAGGCTAGTGAATGTAGTAGTATTAATGTATACTAGTCAACAAATAAATTGTACTAGTCAGCAAGTACACCATAAGTAACCTTTATAACTGCTAGTTCTTGGCTCTAATGGCTAGGAAGAGTCCCAAAAGTCTATATATAGCTATTTTCTCATTAGTTTTTATATCAAGAAGCTTTTGGGTATATTTTACACATATTTTTAAGTGTATTTTAATGATTGGAGCATCATTACTTCTTATTTGTGTGAATGAGTCTCTTTATAATTATCAAGTGATAAAGTTAGTTATTTTGAGTTGCAAGATTTGTTTGGAGAATTTATTAGTGAATTGAGAGTAATTTAAGTGGGATTGAAGTTCTTTCTCACCTTAGAAGAAGATTGCATAAAGTTTCTCCTTGTCACAAAAGATTGTACAAAGATTATTTTTCTCATTGAATAAACAGTTATAGTAGAATTCCATAAAAAATCTAAAAGTAAACACAGGCAAAGATTATTTACTTGAATAAGCAGTTATAGTGAAATTCCAAAAACAAATCTAAAAATAAACATAATCAAAGATTATTTACCGAATCACTATTAATCAATGTACATTCTCTTTTCGCTGTCTTCTTTAAATTATTATTCGATTATTTGAATTTTTATAATATATATATAGATAGATAGATTTTTGTTAAATTGAGTTTGTTAGTTAGAAAAATACTTTCAATTTTACAAACACCCAACAATTTAACTCCCTTTTGAGACCCATTAGGAACTAACAAGCTATAATAGCTCCCCCTCGTAGAGTAGTGGTATAACAACGCTCGCCACTTGGCGATAAACACTACCCCTTTAAGGTTTTATATGGTTACCCACCACCAATTCACGTACCCTATTTTACCAAGGATTTCAAACTATTGACGGAGGATACCCTGCTTAGAGAGAGGACAGCAACCATCCGAGTTATGAAGTTCCACCTTTAGTGTACACAAGATAGAATGAAGCAACCATCTGCAGATGACTCGTTTGTTTATGTTCAGAAACTAAGATGCCCCCGAGACTCGCATTCTCTTTCTGTCCTTTTGATGGCAAAGACAATTAAATGAACCAGGCAGATGAAGGGTTATGTCCAATACAAGGACTATACTCCATACATCAAATGTTGAAATAATCTTTTATGCACTTTTGAGCTATATATTACAATCTTTTGTCAACCCTATACAAAAAACAAACCCCACCCAAAATTTATCCCTTGACATATTAAGTTTGATTGGAGGGGTAAAGGTAGCAACCATCATACCTCATTCACTTCAATATTTGGTATCCAAAACATGTTTAGCCTAGTTATGGGATTTGGCAAAAAGTAGCCTACATCCCTAAGTTATCAAAACAAACCATTTTGACGGTGTTAGGGACGGACCAGACGTGGGTATACTGAGCTACTACTAATAGTAGCCTGCAGTCAAAAATTTATAGTAGGGTAAAGAAGTTCAGCTTGTGGAAATGAGCCATTAGATGGCACATCCAGCAGAAGATCGTTATCACAATTTGCATCCACAAAAGGAAGACAATCCAGCATAAGGGAGCCACCATCTGGAGGCATGGTAAATAGGCTTCTTGGACTGAAGCAAGATCCATCATTATCCATAAGGTCTTTGCTTTCATATGTAGCCTTCATGACAAACCTTTTGGGACTCTTTATCGCTATTCCTTCTGCGGAAAAATTTCTTTGAGAAAGTTCCTGATGTAAATTATGAACAACTTCTACAACAGCACAATACAATATATATCTCCAGGTAATTGACCTCCTTAGTACCAAAACTATAAAAGAAGGCGTGTATAACTGCAAGATTCCAGGGACTTGCCATATTTTTTCGGTTGAGGATTATTAAAAATTAGGAAATGGCCTCTTAGCCCTCTCAGTATTAACATAAATTAAGAAATTAAGAAAAGCTGTCACTCAACAATATATAGTGACCAGCAAATATTGCTAACCTGGAAGTTTTAGAATTAACTTTTCACATTCCTTCTTGACAGCAGTAGAACTATTTCTTGCAATGCCATTTGGTTCCTTTGCATCCAGCAACTTCACACTACCAACCGTACACTTCTGCATCCAAAGAGAGGCTTAATAGGACAAGTAGATAGAACATCACAAGGAACCAAATCACAGACAATATCATATGCTACACACTTCTACCATAAACAGATCAATCAAACCTTTAGTTCACGATATGATTCCACCAATTTGGATTTCGACAAAGTGGATAATGCCAGCCTTTTTACAGCCATACAATCTTCGGGTTTTGCTCCTGATAAGGAAAGATCAAAAACACCTTCTGCAAGCATTTGTTGATACAAATCCATGTCCTCCTTAAATTGAGGACTATTAAACATATTTTTGAGGCTGCAAATGCAAAGGAAATGATTTTAATCTTCAATCACCACTGAACTTCTATAAACTGGATTCATTCAAGTGATATAGAATGTATCTAGATGATGCCCACTTCATCTAACATGCTCAAATACTAAAATGAATTGCACAAATACAGAAAACAAAAGGCACGAATATTGTGTAATGAATTTTTGTGCAACAAATATTATTTCCACAAATCAATTGAATATGCCAGTTGCCAAAAGGCGGAACTTTTAGCAATATTGCATAAAAGTTAGCAGTTGCTTGTGCCCCCATTGCCCATCCCCAAAATGTAATAATGATGATCATTGTCCTATCAAACTGACAGCTACTACCCACAGCGGCAGAGTACAAACCTGTCAGGAAGTTTGGCAGTATCAACAGGAGGTAGATATTTTAGCAACTGCTGCTGCTCTTCAGTAGTCAAGTTTCTACCGAACTCCTCGAAAGTAAGAATATCCTGAAACATAAATGCACTGAATCGTGTCAAACACTAATGAAGTCTATATTAAATATTAAAAGTGCAGAGTTTTGATATATCTTAACATTTAAGAATCATTTGATAGAGGCTCATAAGACAATAAAGAAAAATAGAAGATACATTTCATAATACTGAAGTATCAAAATGCAGAATCTTCAGATGGTATAGAAAATAAATTGCAATTTCCAGAAGTAATTGACAAAAATCTGAATTCTTGTACTCCACAAACAAGGATAATGATTACAAACAAGAATAGGACAACAATAATATCAGATATGAAAAGAATGGCTCTAAAAAACCATCAACAAATAAGGAAACGTAACTTACATTTAAATCAACATTACATATTATTGAAACAAGATTTCCCAGGATTTGAAATTTCTCTGGCAGAGGCTTGTCCCTGAAATTCCAAATGACAAAGATTACACATAGAAAAAGTAAAATTTATGGATTCTTTTAATCCCAGTGGGTAATAGTTCCACAAGTTTCTTTCTGTTCTACAATAGAACTGCACACATACTCAGTTAAAACAGTAATTCACCCAATTTGCAGGCTGATTTTATGTATACCCAGATCAAAGATCCATTGATCTATGCAGGTAGCAAAACCAATTTTATATTTGCTTTCCCTTTTATTCATCTGAGAGACCAAAACAAGTATATATGTGTTTGTACATTAAGCAGTTAGGAGATATGGTTAGCAGCTAAGAACTATTGACAAAAATATTCAGGTACTTCAATGACATAAGGAAAACCTAGTTTTTGCAAGACATTCAGATATTTTAATGAACTCAGGAAATCATAGCTCTTGCAAGATAAAACCGTTTGGAAGTATACCTCTTTAGTTCCTCTAGCTGCATTCCGAGTTCAAAAGGACTTGTATATTTTCCAACAAAAGAATAGGCTCTGCTTATGCTCTTGCTCTCACTATATATAGGATGGCTCATAACATGTGAATAAGCCTCACTTGTTGAGTATTGTTTGTTCTCAACAGAAAGGGAGCTAGCTTCAGATTCCTCATCTCGAGCTATTGAACTTGGATGTCTAATCAGAACACTCCCATGTCCAATCTCAACAGAAAACATTGGTGTTTCACTCTCCAAAAGCAAATCTTCTACAGAAGAGCCAGAGACACCTGAAGATTGTTGTTCATATAATATAGTATGAAGATCTTTGGCAAGTTTTTCAACAGGAGATTGCTTCGGGCGATTGACGCATGTCCTCTTCTTAGAAGGTACCATTCCATCCCACACAATTGATTGCGCTGGACCTAAGAAAAGTGCAACAGACAATGCTTAAGTGAAGGCATTCATGAGGACAGATACACAATAAAAACTATCAGTATGTTTCGTGAAGTATTTAATGATCTAGTGCTTTGATTTGACAAAAATCACATAAGGAAGCCACTTCTGCTACCTGAAAGTCAAAGACTTTGGTTCTCTGTGTGATAATTTGCTGCAACAATAATAATGTCATTATCTATCTCCTTTCTTGCTTTTTTTTCTTCCCTCCACCACCATTTTAGGATTGTTTTTAGGGATTTATGATACCTTATGCCAATTACCATGATTCAGATTTGTGAATATAAACCAAAAACCCTAACTAATTATAGAACAGAATAGTTGATTATGATCCCTTTTAAGTTTGCCCCTAATTTTTGATAATGAGAAAAGGGGAAAATAAGATTAACTTTGGTCAGTATTCAACCTGTCAAATCACTTGCATCGCCGCTTCCACACTGAGCACAGCTCTCAGAGTTAGATATGGCTGATCCAGAACTTGATCTATTACTAGTATCTTCATCTAAAGCCTTTGGGTAACCCTGGTTGTAGTCAGGATTAACCACTCCAACCACCCCACTATCATGGTTTGGCTTTCTTTTCAGCTGTTTAACTTCTTTGTTCTTATTTATGAATATGTTTTTCATTCTAGTAGCCCTGTTGTCCTCGTAATCATCAACATCTGCTCGAGCATGAAGAGGAGTATAATTGGTAAGTGTTCCTTTTGTTCTCCATCTAGATCCACAAGCATTGCATAATACTGGCTTCTCAGGAGGCCCATTGCGCCAAAGAGGTGTGTCTAAACCAGATAATTTTTCAAAAACATGTTAGATATTGACATCAAATAGAACAACAGAGAAAGTCATCTAGATTCAGTAGGTACAGGTAAAAAGTTGGTGCTTTACTGCTTTTTTATGGAAGACGAATTTTAACAATAGAAGAAACAAGAGAGCTTACTGATTTCAACTAATTTAGCCATGAAGCAATATATTATGCACAAGCAATTTGTCTAGTAAGTAGAGCTATAATTAACACAATTAAGTAAATCAAACCAGAACAAGACCTCATTAAATAAGGATCACTTTCTCAAAAAGCAGAACTAATACAAAATCTCCTGGACAAAAGCATAAACCATTGAAGGTCACTCTGAGCTCAAAGGGAAGAAAAAATTACATTAGCATATCATTCACAGGAATCAGAAAGGAATAACAAAAATGAGATCCTTGAGTGTATACTCATTACACGAGAGGAGAACAGGACAGCTATGTGTAGAATTTAGAAACTTCTGAACAAGCAAAATAATATTTCAGGAATGATGGGAATATATCTAACATGATAACGATCATTAAGAAAACTTATTCTGGTTTGTGCATTCCTTTTGTTCAATTTCCAATTAAAACCACAAGTTCAAGCTGACACTACCATGAAAAAGAAATGGAAAAGAAAAGAGCTGATGCTTTTCTAAACAATGGAGGATTAAAGGTGAAGGTGCGTTACTGTCGCTCACTTCACTACAAAAAAGAACACCTGAAGAGTGAGTACAAAAAACTCTTTTGAACTAGTCCGTCATTGATCAGACAAGAAATTTTAGTTGAAAGTTGAAAGTAAATTAGCATAAAATGAGTGGCAGTAGTAACGTAAAACTCAATTTAGAAAAATGGATTACCCCAACCAGCTAAATCATATAATGTGCAAAGTCTAAACTACTGGTACTTATTCACATCAAAAATAGATGTCACGAAATGACGACACCCTCAATAAAATTAAAGCCAATGGCATTTTAAGGTTCAGATTTGAATCAAGAATTTATACAACGTTGCTTATCATCTGCAGAGATTCAATTGAACAAGTTCAAGGCTTTAGCAACGACGATGAGCTTTACAAAGTACTTTTAGAGTTCCAGACTCAATGCTTGACCTTAACATAGTTCGTAACAGAGAATACAGGCAGCTCTACAATGAAACTAACAGAATATCAAAGTCCCTTGTTTGATTTGATCAATTTCATAGGAACACGAACAGAAAAATTACAATTTTTACTTGGTATCCAAGCTCGTTACATTTTTTGGAAGAAACAAGAAGGAGGCCGCTAGTCCTATACAGTCTATCCAATGACCCAGTATAAAGAGACTCCAAACTTAATTCCTACAAACGGAGGATATTTCAAACTATATTAGAAGGTTAAAGCAACAACGTCAGAAACCAGAAGTCTATGAACTAACAAATGAACTGATGAGAACTCTAATCCATATACACGTGCACAAATGCAGACATAAAAAGGAAAGAAAACGAAAGCTTTCAATGTAATATCCTTGTCCAGGTAATACCTTGTGTATTACAAATGGTCGTACTGTTCATTGGTACAATGAAACCATTAACAAGAATACTTGATTGCAAATGGTGAAGCCGGTGAAAACCTTTCCCATATCATTAAAGACAACAAAATGGAGAAACAAGAACTCACTTGTAACTCCGCAGTGATAGCAAGGTCCTTGCTTGCCCATGTCTTTCTTTTCTTTTTTTCCCCCCTTAAGTGAAGGAAATGGAAATCCAAGGACAAGTTTTACAAACAAGAAACCTGATTATACCAACACAAAAAGTTTACAAAAACAGAAGACGTTTAACGGAATTTTATAAAATTTTTGTTTGTTATCTTCAACCCTTTATACGTCTAGTCTATACAAAAACTACATGCTACATGAGGCTTTTTTTTTTTAATTCAACAAAACAAAACCAGAAAAGGGGTTTGCCAAAAGAAGAGACCAGAAGTCAGA
Source organism: Erythroxylum citrifolium (assembly GCA_026284465.1). NCBI lineage: Eukaryota > Viridiplantae > Streptophyta > Magnoliopsida > Malpighiales > Erythroxylaceae > Erythroxylum > Erythroxylum citrifolium. The sequence goes on from JANKOE010000005.1 coordinate 21,492,049, forward strand.
AATCCAGAAGAGCTTGCATGTCTTAATAGCTCAGAAAATCACAGAAAACCAGTAAAAAGAAGAAGAGACTCAACAAGAAATGGATAGGATATCGATGGGTAATTTCAGCTGGGAATAAGTCCAATCCAATGGAGAGGAGAAAAGACCATCTCAAGGAATCTAATAAAAAGGAAGAAAGTGAAATGTGAGAGAAGAGAGAGAGAGAAGGCAAATGTATGTATGAGACCTCTCCACTCCACTAGTTGTATTCTACGTGAAGTAAATGTTGGAGCTGCTTTGCAATCTTTTCCTTGTTGATGATGTTATTAAATTCTTAATTTCTGTTATCTATTGTATATAAGTACTCTGTTTTTTTTTTCCCCTTGGAAAAGAGGAAACAGTTCAACAAAGTGGGTTTGTTTGTTTGGCTTCTCTTTTATTCTTTTACCTTATCTTTTTCTTATATAAATAAAATATTGTGATGACATGATGTTTTTTTGAGAATAAGTGGGTTCTTTTCCGTATGGGTTCAAGGAACGCATTCGTCGCTTTCTCATTGGCTAGAGATTTTCCAAATTGGACCCACCTAACCTGATTTGCCTTTGCTACTGGTTTAGATCCTAAGCCTATGGTGATTAAGGTGGTCGTCAGTAGATGTGATTCAATATTCCTGTTACTGTATCACTGCTTTTTGTAAAAGATAAACTATATTTCAATGACTTTCCACAATTTTAGCAACATCTCTCCGCATCTTTTTGACCGTCCATGATAAATACACCAGAGCAGAGGGCATCACATGAATTTGACCCACCTTTCCTTGCTGCCATTGGTGTTAACTTTGAGCTTGTGAATAAGTTTCTGTTCTATTCACCTCAAATTGAACTTAATCCCAATACATAAACTATTCACAACATGATAAAATTTTGATCCAAGGGTTGAGATTCGTCTACCTTTGGACTTGAACTAGTGATCGTTAAAAAGAAAGAAATCCCAAAGGTTCAAGTGCAAACCCAAGACTTTTTCTCATGAGGTTTTACTTATTTTTTTTAAAATAAAAGAACTAACAATTAACTAGAGCTAATAACAGGATTAAGGTGTCGAGTGCGATTAATACTCATACGATCATCATTGAGAGTTGGCAGTATAACATCCGGGGCTGTTGAAAAATCATCAGGCCCAAAGACACCTCAGGTCTGAGCAGAGCCATAGCATTAGCTGTAGCATTTCCCTCTCTAAAAATATGATGAATCATGACTTGCCAACTGCGGGATATCAGCTCCCGAATGCTGCAGATAAGTGCATTGTCCGTACTCTCCAGATTATGGTAATTAAGCCAGTGAATCACCGACATGCTATCACTCTCAACCTCGATCTTAGTGATACCCATACTCCAAGCGAGTTGCAAGCCATCGAGCAACCCCCATAGCTTCGCATTTGTAACCGAACAGATTTTAAGATTGTGAGCAAAACCGGCCAGCCACGAACCAATGGTGCTGCGTAAGACACTACTCGCAGTAGCAGCCCCAATCAACGGATCGACAGCACCATCCACATTCAGCTTGGTCCCATTTTTACTAATGTTTTATTAACCCAAGTAATTTTAATATGAATAAGAACAAAATGCATATTTTTTCCATTTTAAACGGGAAATCTTCATAAAAATATCTTTAAACAAAAAAAATAATATAAAAACAATGAGATAGTAATAATTTTGTGTCCTAATGATGATTTAATTAGTGGAGCAAGTCTCACCAAAAAAAATGAATGATAGAGGTTCTAAATTAAATTTGGGGAAAACTTTAAACAGAATAAACATCATCATCGTCAACACTCAATTAAAGTCTCGTTTAGATAAAGCGTAGAGTCTAGAAAGATTTGATAATACGCAGCCTTATCTATACATAGTAGAAGTAAAGAAATTGAAAAATAAAAAATAAAAAAATCAAAAATTATAAATAACAATTAATTGGAATTCGTTAAATAATTGATTTTATTAAATAATACGTTTAAATAAATAATTAAAGAAGAATAATAATTTTTTGATAGGCAACGTGTAGGGTTTATAATTTTTAAGGTCATCGGTCACCACTAATAGTTGAAATTTACTTACTTTATGGGAAAGGTATGCAATATGATAAAATTATTTAAAGGAAACGCAGTCAGTCTAATTGGTGGATCCCAAGCAAAGCTACCGATTCTCTTACCTTCCACCCATTAGCTTGCCTTCTCTTATTTAATTATTTTTGGCCTTTGAAATTCCCCTTTGAAGTATAATCTAACGTGTGAGCACTCGCATTGAGATGAAAACAAAACCTCATACTTGAAGTGCTCCATCATTTACAATTCTCTAGCCATCATAACAAGTAACCAAAATCCAAGTCCTAGACATCAGCTCACCATGTGGCCCCATCACATTCCAAGTGCCTCGTGTAAATCTAGGATGATAAGGTGCACAATTGGAGCCATATGCTGCACCATAGTCAATTCTCCCGGCAATCTTGATGGAATAAACAAAGAAAAAGAAGTCGTATGTAGGGTTTGATTAGGGGAGAAAGTGAAAACGCAGCCTAACCTTTCCTCCGCTCCGATACAATCAATGTTTTCACTCTCGAAATCTTTTGTATGCAATGCAATAAGTATTCCCCAACATTCTTACCAATTTCACTTATCTTTTTCTCTAATTATTATGCATAAAATTTTTCAGTAAACTAGAAAATAACTATTATTAGCAAACAAGTGTTGAGTGCCTGAGTACGAATTTCCATATTTTTCAAGTTTTCGTAGTGCGTCTTTTGTGTTGTAGGCTCCAAAAATTAGGCAAATATTTTTAATCAAAGTTTTGAAATCAGAACCGGACATCGAATCAGAGGCTTTACTGGTCACCGGTTCGACCGATGATCGGTTGAATCGGTGTGACGTCATAATTATGCAATAATTATATATAATAATATTAAAAATAGAAAAATATACCAAATAATATAAATTTCTATACTTCTGTTAGATTTATGAAAAAAAATGTGGGTTTTACTTTTGAAAAAATTAAAAAACACATGAAAAAAAAGAAGAAAAATACAACAATAAAAAAAATCATTGAGCCAGTGGCTAACGGGTTCGACCAATCTCGGTTTAATCGGTCAATTGACCGGTTCGTACTGGTTCAATTGAAAACGAGTTTTTAAGAATCACCCGGACTGGATAGCCGACCGGTCGGCCAATCCGATCCGAATTTCAAAACAAAGCTTTTAATGGATTTGTTTGATTGAAATATCACATGTGCGCCAACTTCATGGAAGTTTTTTTTAGCTCAAGTTTGAAGCTTGTACATCACCATATTCTTCATCAAAGTTAATATAATTTGAAGGAGTAAATCCTATCAAGGGTAAAGAAGCAGACTAGGAAACAATATAAAACCTTTCCGAAGTCCAAAATTTCAGTTAACCTTCATTTGATCACTTTCTTTCTCATAAGTTTTGTAAGCTAAAATAATTTCCCTTATCCAAGAAATAGTTATATCAGTCACCTCGTAAAAGAGTCCCTGTGTAGACTGTTATAAGGAAACATACATATGTTGCTTCGTTATCCTAACTGTGTAACTTACCCATTTTATGATATTCAACCAATCACTTTGCCCCTAATTAATGTGTAGAGGTTATTGAACTCTTGACAAAAGGACTTGCGAGTAAGACACTAAAAGAACAAATGGCCATTGGATTATGGGTTACAAAGAAGGCATAAGGAATCCTGGATGCTATGATATATGTCCTTAGTTTTCAGTCTTTGTCTAACAGTAATTCAACTTTTAAAACAATCAAGGGTTTAGCCATATTTAGTCATCCTAGTAAACTTTTTTTAGAGTTAAGCCTGAGAAGCAAAAAGCATGATTCATTGGTGAACCTATTGGGGGAAAACCTTAACCATATAACATGATCATCATCAAGAGGATTTAAATTGCATTGAGGCAAATTATTAGTAATACTAGTTGATTCCCTAAAACAACAATTCCAATTTCTAAATAAAAAAAAAATTCACTGACTTTGGCATTTTATGGAATTCTCAATGTAAGAGAAGACAACTCCTTTCTCATATGCAAAGGCCCAAATTGCATTAGTTATCATACTAGAGCTTGGTATTCATTCCATTCCTTATAAAGCCCTTAAATGATGAGAAAAATCAGTCTCCCAGTCTAAGTATTTAGACTAAGCTTTAGAAGTGCTCTATATTGATCCTTAGTTGCTAAAAGTTGGCTCTAGCTAAGTAATACTCATGCATCCATTTAGAATATGTTGCCTCTTTGTCAATGAATAGCCTCTATATCCTTTTGACTAATAGAGCATATTACATTACTTGGATAGGAACTATCCTAAGCCCCCTCCTCCTTAGGTAAGGGAAGTTCCTACCAATTTATTTTTACACCTTTAGCATTCTTAGCTTTCCCTAACCAGAAGAAATTTCTTGATGTATTTTTTAATTCCCTTGATAAGCTTTCTAAGTCAAAGGGATGGCACTCCAATAAATATAGATATTCCTCATGATGGAATAAATTAATTGTAATATACATGTATTAGATAAGAATCTATTTTGCCAAGAATTGATTATGTTTGTAATAGCTTCCATTAAGGGAATAAAGTCAACAAACCTAGGCTTCTTAGTAGATATAGGCATTCCTAGATATTTAAAGGGAGTATGATGAATTTTCAAACCATAAATGGAACTAAGTTGGTAAATATCTAACACATTTGTAGAAATATAGATGTTATTGTTATCTATATTAACCTTTAAACCAAACAACTAAGAGAAATAATTTAGACAATTCATCAACGTCTGAAGAGAATTGAGTCTGTACCACAAAAAAAGTATATGATCATCCACAAAAAGAAATTTTTAATTATCTGCATTTAAAGTGATAGCCAAAACAACTATTAGCTTCAATGTTAAAGTTAATTATCCTTGTGAGAGTGTCAATGGCCAGGTGAGTAGATAATGGGATGAGGGGTCCCTTTGTCTAATTCCCTTAGCTCCACTAAAATTCTTTAAAGGAGTTCCATTAACTAGACCAAAAAAGGATGTAAAGGAGATACATGCATAAATCCATTGCATAAAAAGCACAAGAAACCCAAATACCTAACGATAATTGAAGATAAAGTTCCATTCCAAGCAGTTAAAGGGCCCTAAAGAAGTATATTTTCACATAACAACTTTTAATTAAAGCCTTATTGTCATAATCTTTAAACAACTCCTAAACTAATATTATATGTCTCCAATTGATCTGCTAGAGATAAAAGTCCCTTGACTGGAGCCAATAATTACTTTAAGATCCTCCTTCAATCTAGCGACTATATTTTAGAGATGATTTTGTAAACTATGTTATAACAAGACATAAGAAGAAAATCATTTATGGAAGTAGGATTATTTGTTTTAAGAATCAAGGATATGAGTTTTATTCAATTCCCTTGGCATTCTTCTACTAGTGAAGAATCCCCGCCACTAAGTCTTCAGTCATATTCTAAATGGTCTAAAAGAAGTGAGCATTAAATCCTTCTAGCCTTAAAGATTTGTTAGGATTCAAGTTTACGAGTGCTTCTTTGATCTCTTGAGTAATAAAGGCCTTATAAGATTAGCCTTCATGTCATGATTAATAGATTCATCAATGAATGTGCTGAGGCTCACATCTGTTAAGCCATATTTTAAACTCTATCCAAGTAAATTCTTAAAGAAATTCAAGGAAATCTCTCCAATCTTGACCTTATCCTTACATAGATTCCCTTTTTTATCAACTAAAAAGGAGATTTTATTTCTATTTATACGGTTCATAATGGAATTATGGAAGAACTTGGTGTTGTTATCCCTTTCCCTTAACTAATTCACTCTTACTTTCTACTTAAAAGGAGAGTTATAGAACTGTAAGGCTAAATTGTAGTCATTTAGGTATTTGCGTTCCAAAGACCTTAACTCTTGGTTAAAAGGATCACTATAACATTCATCTTAAATTATTCTCAAGGTATCTTTTGCTAATTGAATATTAGATCCAGTATTTAAGCAAGCTCTATTTTGAAAGGCTTTTATGCCCTCTCTAATAACTCTAAGCTTCTTCCTTAGTTAGAAAACTTTACAACCAACAATTCTAACTTCAATGCAACCCTGACAACATCCTTAAACCCTTCAACTTTATATAGAAAATTATAAAATATTAAAGGAGTTTTAAAATAAAGGGAAGATATAAGGTTTATAATCTCCACTATAGAATGATATGAAAATAAAGTAGGATTAAAATTTGTAAAAGAATTTGAAAACTACTTCATCCAACAATCATTTACTATAGACCTATCGAGCTTATTTCTAATAAACCATTCCTTTTATTGTTTGTTACTTATGAAAAGAGATGTCTTGTATAGTTTAAGCCTAGGACCTTAATCTAGTTAACCACTTGGCTCAACTCCTTGTCAATGTTTTTGTGATTGGTTATGATGGCTTAAACTTCATTCACATATAAAACACAATTCATATCACCTATAAATATCTATGATCTATGAGTTCTTCCTCAAATGATTTTATGATCGTCTTACAACCTCATTATTTGAATCCTTATGTTAATAGCATAAATAATATAAACTTTAAATGGAATATAAGTATATTCCAAATAGCCTATAATGTATCATCTGGTCTGAGAAAACCATATTAAATACTTGGATTAGTGATGCATTGAAGGTAACCACTATCATTCCATTATATTGATGATAATGGTTTGAGATAATCGACCATTGAGCACCCAAAAATCTCAACCTATCAAGCAATTTGTTAGGCTTTACTTTTTTTTTCTAGTATTAGATCTTTAACAACTTACTATTTAAGAGCGTTATTTAACCCCTTTACATTCCATACCAATATAGACATTAAGATAAAGGATTATTTACCACTAATCTTGGACTTATCTGCCTTTCTATCCTATATTTTCCTAGAGAAGAGGGACCAACAACTCTGTATCCATTCCCCAAAAAGTCATCTACCTTGTCGTTCGCCTGGTTACTAAGGGCATCCATATTTTCCATAGTTTCATTCCCTTACTTTATATTGGGTTGTAATGATGCTTCAATATAGGACTTCTACAAGTTATCATTTGGAACTTTTAGGTCCTTCCCTTTGAGTTGAACTACCTTATTGATCAAATTAACTTCATGTGTTTTATGTTGCTCAAGATTATTTTGGGTAGTTACAAGAGTAGAATCCCTTGTGAAAAGAGTTTATTATGCTTATACGATTATGATAGAGCCTAGTAGTAATTACAAATTGGTAAAGAAAGAGGCAAAAAGGATAATCTCAAAAGCTAAAAGTAGAGCTTATGAGAAACTATACTAACAATTAGAAACTAAAGATGGATAAAATGATATTGTTGAAACCCGATCCGGGAGCCGGATCCCAACCGAAAAACGGAAAACGAAATCGGAAAGAACGGGAAATCGCTACTCGGAAAACGAATCGAATCAAATACAAAGCGAACGAGAAACATATACCGACATCCGCAAGTGCAAACTTTGGAAACGAAACGTCGCGTTGGAAACCTTAGACATTCCAAAACCGGTATAATTTTTTTTTATATACATCATCGTACTTCCATTCTTATACTAATCAAAACCATATCGTTTTCCCTTTCTCGGAAACTAATCCTCATGCAAAACTCAATTCTTAATTATTAAAACCATTCTCATAAATCCTCAAACTCATTTTTAAACCCATTTTACCGAAATTTCGGCAGCATAACGACTGTATTTTGACAACCCAAAAATTCAAAACAAGGAAATTCACTTCTAATATCACAGCCCAATAACAGAAGGCAACATCGGACCTCCCGTCTGGAATCCAAACACCAGCAACAACGCAATCCTATGTCTAACACTTCATAAATTCTCAATTGATCATACAAAATCTCAATCAATCCCATTCATATCCAA
>JANKOE010000005.1:21878627-21893261 GCA_026284465.1 Erythroxylum citrifolium
TCACACTTAGTTTTGAACTGTGATAGCCAAAGCTCATTTTCAAGAGGATTTCATCTTTTGTTTTAATCTTTTTATTTCATATTTCCAAAAACCCAAAAATACTTTTTAAATGCTTTTTAGTTTATTAATGTTTTCAAAATCAAACCCCCCAGTTTTCCTTGCTAATTTCACTTGCATTGAAGGACATATAGGCTAGCTTAGGTCCATTTCATACTGGTTCCTTTGAGAGACGACCCGAGGTTTAGCTACGCTGCAATCCTTGGTATAAATTTATTTTGACCGGTTTCCAAGGTCGATTTTCTTAAATCGAACGATAAGCCGCGATCATGATGCTTTTTAGTGCTTCTTGTTAATTTTCGACTTCTGAGTGTTTCTCATATTTTCTATTCTCAACATCTTAAAGGTATATGTTTGGTACTTGAATGATCTTGAATTAAGGCTTTTACTGTTAAATGTTGACTGTAGCTTTCGAGTTTAATGATGTGCGGAGGAGTTCGATCTCAACCACTAAACTTATTTAAGGTTTTCTATAAGCCCTATGCTTCCTCTGAAGTTCAAATAAGAATTTTTGAGTACTTTCTCTTTAGGTTTTGCTTCATCAGCTAGGTTTATTTTGGCATATGGAATTTGCTGGATTGGTTCAAACTAGAGTAGATTATCCTCATATCCATATTTGATGAAAGTTCTTGCATTTTCTTCAAAGGTCTCTCTTTGTCTTTACCTTTGGATTGTTAAATGTCTAATGATTAAGTGTTCAATTTGTGATCTTGGGATTCAAATAGATCTATTTATATTCGAAAACTTATATAATAAAGCCAACTTGGGTTATTTATGTGTCTTAATCCTTTTCCTCCTTTTCTTTTAAGATTAACGTTAGAACTCACTGTTTAATTTCCTTTGCAAGGTTGTCGTTAATTTTTCTTCAACTTCAAAATTTTTTTATTTAAAGATTACCATGATTATGTTAATCTTTGTTTCTTGTTGAATTGTTCTTCCTAGAATCTGCGGATATTTAATGTTCAAAAGTTACGTTCTTCCTCTTTGAAAGATCCCTAACATGAGTTCTTGCAGGTTTTATCTTCAATCCTGTGAAAGCATATATCACTTAAACTATTTTCTTCTATTAATTGATTGTCTTCTTCTGCCTCACTTGTGTGTAGTGTACTACACCTTATCCTTTCGCTTTCAAATTTGAGTGTCATAGGTTGCTTTTGGAAGACAGTCCAAATTCAACGTGATATCTTTACCTAGTGGCCATATTGAGAATTGAGGAGAGACCAATATGGGAGATGTCAGTTCTAGGATTGATATATCCACAGATGCATATGTAGATACTGATGAAAAGAGTCAGAAGGTATTTCTTTCTATCCTCTATTAGTACATATTATATGCTAAACTTTGCAAGTGATCGCGACTCATCGTTCGATCCGAAAATCGATCCTTGGAAACCGGTAAAAAACAATTAAAATTCCAAGATTGCAGTATAAGCTGAACCTCGGGTCTCACTTTCTGAAACCGACGAAAAATTGTTTAAAAGCTAGCCTAAGTTAAACAAATGCAATTAAAGCTAAAAAAAGGGGGGTTTTGTTTTGTGAACGAAATCAAGAAAAATTAATTGAATTAAAGCCAATTGTAAAGGATCTTTTTGGTATTTTGCAAAATTGAAATTAACGAAAACTTTGATTGAAATCTAATTTGATGAAAGTCCTCTTGAAGGATGAGCTAGGCTATCACGGTTCAAAATAAATTTTCAGGAATAAATTTCACTAAGTTTCGAAAAATCAACCTTAAGGGACCCCTTAAGTGTAAGGAATTAATCAAACGACCATTTAATTAAAGCCTTTTTAAAAACCTTAGTGTGCAGAAATAGATATGTTCATGCAATTGGTTATTGGATCAAACACAATCGATAATATCAAACACAACCATGCAGATAAAAATCAGTTATGCAATCACCAATATCATATACGAGACCTCATTTATTAAGGCACAAAAGTTCTACACAATCCATATCCAAATCGGAAAATATTGTTCAACACATGATTAAACCCTAACCATGCTAATCTAATCTGTAACCACAATCTTACAATAATATAATTAAACTTTTAGACGATAAATGATACTCCCCTTTGAAGCCCATGAACTCAAACCATCGCTACATCTTCAAGAGTCCTGGAAAGCCTAGCCACGCATGATAGTCGTCGTCCTCAACAAGGTTGGTACTCCGACGGCATCCAAGGTAGAGATGATTTTGCGGTGAAAAAGATGATACGGCGGTAGGCAACGAACTATGGCTGATGATGTAGTGGTAATGGCGTGCGGCAGTGATCTTCTCTGAGTAGGACTCCCGGATGAAGGCTGAGTGTCAGTGTGGTTTATCGACTGTGTGGTGTTGGTGTTGCTAAATTGTGTATTGGTGTTGAGAAGATGATGAAGAAGATAGTGGCGGTGTGGTGTAGACGATGTCCAGCCTATCAAATAACCTAATTTGGTAAGTATTTAAAGAAACGAGACGGGCCGTGTCAGAATAGTAGAGAAATTTGCCATAAATGATCCGGGTATTCGCTTCTCGTCGCGATGAGTGAATTAATTTTTGTTGATACGTGTGTTCTAACCTACTTATCGCGATGTGCAATTTGATGGACGTCGCGACGTGTGGACTTGACTGGCTCGCAGCGACGTGAGATGGCTCACGACCTGTTGACTTCTTAGTTGACTCCTTTATGTTCCTAGAATCAAATCACAATTTGCAGTATCAATTGTCCTTGGAAAAATTATAATGCAATTAGTATCAATCTGTGACAATTTTACTAACAAATTGCAAACAGTATGAGCTTAACATAAGGGGCTAATTTAAGCACAAAAGTCGCAATTAGGAGTCAAATAGTACTTTAACAAGGATGAAAATGCAGCTAATTAATAATGTAAACTTGGGCTCAATCAACGATGCAACTCTTAAAACGAATGGAGTCAACTTAAGATGAATGATGTCATCACAGACAATACATCCTTACAGATGATACATTCCTACATACGATAAGACGTCATCACAGACGATACATCCTTATAGACGATACATCCTTACAGACTATATGACATCATCAACGATATGACGTCATCACAGAAGATACCACCTAATACTTCTGAGTACTTCCCCTTCTAAGGGCTATAACTTTGGACTCCGATGTCCAAAAATTTCCTACTATGGATCGTTGGAAAGATAGAAGGAAGACCTACAACTTTCTGGAAGGCACATTTGCCTAATTCAGCCTAGGTCAATCCAGATTTTTCCCTGACTTCTGAACACAAACTTTTTTTCTTTTCCTTATGCAAACTTAAAAATTCCATGTATAAACTTGGGAGGAAGTCATGATCTTATTCCATTTGCAAGAAAAGATAAAAGTTTTACAAAGCTTTAGTAGGCATTTCAAGCCGTAATTACAAAGCTTTAGTGGGCCTCCAATGCACGATCATGGCCTGGTTATTTAGGTTTTGTCATGATCGTGGCATGTTCTACAGGATCATGGCCTAGTTATTTAGGTTTTGTCACGGTCATGGCATAGTCCCCACGGTTTGTTGCATAAGTTTCTGTCACACTAAGAGCATGGTCTCTCATAATCGTGGCCCTAATTCTAAAATGTTTACTTCAATTTTGAAAAATGTTGAATCAATTGAGGATAAGCCACTCTAATTTGGTGTATTTGGGCTAATCAAAGCTAGGAATGAACCTAGATTATTTCTTGATCAATTAGTAAAGAGTTTGGTAAGTTATGGATGGATGAATATCGAAGAACAAAAGGGTAGTATGAATGAGAATTGGATAAATGTATGATTGATGGATTAGGAAAGAATCAAGATCTTTGTATAAGTATACAAACCTGGGAAAGTCAATTAAGCATGCATTGAAACATGACAAATTTACATGTGCATGATTTTATATTTATATGATTGAACAACTTAATGATGTGTAAGTATGTGTATTGCTTGATGATAGACGGGAAAGTTGATCACCAACATCCAGACATTATCAGATCATATAGTATCTGGACAGGGCATACAGGTAGACCCAAAGAAAGTTGAGCCAGTGATGAGGTGGGAAGCACCTAGAAATGTGTCATACAATTGGAGTTTCCTTAGGCTAACAGGATATTATAGGAGGTTTGTTGAGGGGTTTTCATTGATTTTAGCCCCTTTGGCAAAGCTTCTAAAGAAGAATGTACCTTTTCGATGGACTGATGAATGTTAAAGGAGTTTTGAAGAGTTAAAACATTGATTAACTACAGCACCGGTGCTAGCTTTTCCATTTGGAACTGGAGGGTATGTTGTATACAGTGATGCTTCACACTAGGAATTAGGATGTGTTTTGTTGCAGTATGGTAGAGTGACTGTGTATACTTTGAGATAGTTAAGATCTCTTCAGTTTAACTATACAGTTCATGATTTAGAGTGGTGTTTGCTTTGAAAATTTGAAGACATTATCTATATGGTTAAACGTTTCAGATATTTACAGATCATAGAATTTTGAAATATTTGTTAAGTTAGAAGGAGTTGAATATGAGACAAAGGAGGTGGATTGAGTTACTTAAGGATTATGATTGTACGATTGAATATCATCTAAGTAAGGCTAATGTTGTAGGTAATGTACTAAGCAGGAAATCCAATAATAGTGTGGCATAAATTCAAACATTGAGGTTACCAAACTTAGTTCAATTGAGAGCATTGAATGTTGACCTGAATTTTGGGCAGAATGAAGCATTGTTAGCTACGTTAAAGCTTAGATTGGTATTGCATGAGAGGATAAAAGCTCAAAGCAAAAACCTAGAATTGGCGATTGGTATTGCATGAGAGGATAAAAGCTCAAAGCAAAAACCTAGAATTGGCGAAGATTATGGAGAATTTGAAACAGGATTTGAATTATGAATATGAGTTGAGAGGTAATGCATTGTGGTTGAAGCAGAGATTATATGTACCAGATATTAACGGTCTAAGAAAGGAAATTTTGGAGGAACCACATATAGCAACCTTTACTATGCATTTTGGTACTACCAGGATGTACAACACGCTGAAACAACATTTTTTATAAGTAAGGATGAAAAAGCAAGTGGCTGAATATGTTGCCAAATGTTTGACATGATACAAGTTAAGGCAGGCCATCGGGCTCCAGTTGGGAAGTTACAGTCATTACCTATTCCAGAGTGGAAATGGGAGAGGATCACAATGGATTTTATTTTGGGTTTGTTGAGGAATTCGAGGCTCCATAGTACCATATGGGTCATTGTTGACAGATTGATGAAATCAGTTCATTTCTTACCTGTGAGAGAGAATAACATATTGGGTCAGTTAGCTCAGAAATATGTGGATGTGATTGTGAGATTAGATGGAGTTCCGGTATTTATTGCATCAGATCAAGATCCCAGATTTACTTTTAGAATTTGGGGTAGTTTACGAACAACCCCAAAATATTCACATACGCACATAAATCATGATTTAGAAAACCTTGTAAGGATAGTATATGCACTCAATTGACATGCTATGACGTATAAAAGATTTAAACTAATTCTGATATGATTGTGCATTGTTTATGTCTTGAATTTTGGTTTAATTGATTACAATTAATAATTTGAGATTAATTATTACAATTAGGAGATTGGTGAATTAATATGTACACTTAGTATAGGAAAAATGTTAAATGGCAAGACAAGTTGACAAATGAAAATTTAGGTTGACTAGACCTATGAAATAGTGACACATGGTAGTAGGATTGAGTGACAAATGGCTTAGATAATTGGGTGACAAATGGCTTAGGGAGCTAAGTAATAAGTGGATTAGGTGTTTAAGTGACATTTGGAATATGGCTTGGGTCTTTACTTGACAAGTGCTTTGACAAGTGTCCAAACCCTCACCATAAACCTACACCCTATAACCCATATATGTGGATGGCCATCTTCTCTAGTTGTTTTTGCTGCACACTTTCTTCTTCTCTTTCTGGCAGCTGGTATACACACATATAACTTGTACAATTTTCATTTTTGCCAAAATTCTACACCTTGCCAGTCTAATATTTTGTTGTCTTCATCTTGTTGTTGAAATCCCTTTCTGTTTCCACCTTATTCTTGAAGTTGTGTTTGTATGCTTGGAAGGCTAGGTTAGCTTGATCATTGAGGAGGCTTTGAGCTGAACAACTAAGTGAATTACTGGCCTATTGTGACATATGTTAGCATAACATTTATGATGATTAATTAGGGATGAATTTGGATGTGGTATTGATGTTGATTATGTGCTGGAAAAATGATGCATAAATGTGTAGTTCTTGTTTTGTTTTTTATACATGAAATCGGTAGGTTATGGGCTATTATATGGATGATTCAGGTTGAGATTTGAGGGGAAGTTATATTAGAGATAGATGTTAATGAATTGTTTTTGAATTTGGAAAAAAGTAAAGGCTATTTGTAAGATGTTACAAGATGAATGGTGAAGAAATAAATGAGTAGAACTTTGGTGGAATTTATGTAACTAATATGGTAGTTAAATTAGCATGAAATGAAGTTGCATAGAAGGATATGAATTTTGGAAAATTTGAAGTGTTTGGTATGTTTCTAGGTTTGGAAAATTTGTGGAGAATTGAGGAGAGAAAGACAGGGTATGATCGTGGCCTGGTTATTTAGGTTTTGTCACAATTATGGCATGTTCCACACAATCATGGCCGAGTTATTTGGGTTTTGTCATGATCGTGGCATAATCCCCACAGTCGTGGCCCGTTGCACAAGTTTCAGTCAAGTTCATGGCATGGTCCCACACGATTGTGGCCATAGTTTTAGAAAATTAACTTTAATTTTTAATACATGTTAAATCAATTGAGGATAAATCAATCTAATTTGGTGTATTTGCGGTTAATCAAGGCAAGGAATGAACCTAGATTATTGCTTGATCAATTTGTAAAGAGTTTGGTAAGTTATGGATGGATGATTACCTAAGAACAAGAGGGTAGTATAAATGAGAATTGGATAAATGTATGATATGGATTAGAAAATAATTAAGATCTTTGCATAAGAATACAAACCTGGGAAAGTCAATTGAGCATGCGTTGAAACATGGCACATTTACGTGTGCATGATTGTATATTTAGCAATTGAACAACTTAGTGATGTGTAAATGTATGTATTCCATGACGATAGATGCACAAGGTGATCATCAGCATCCAGACATTGCTAGATGATCAAGGTAATAGCTTATCTGGAGCATCTTGTGAGTCAACTTAGATGTTTCTTACTATGATTAATTTGTTTTTGATTAAATTTCAGTTATTGAATTCTTACTTGTATGATTGGTATAATTTTGGACATTGTTGGTTTGAGGAGATTGATACTCGAGACTATATATGGAAGTGCTTTCAAATTTAATGTGTAATGTGGAATGTGTGATCAACTAAATGGTGAATGTCGGAGTTTGATCGAAAGAATTGGATAAATCTCATGAGCACATTGATTGAAAAGTATTAAAGGCATAATATGTGAATTGATGCATCTCATTACATTAATATGTATGATCAGAAAAAGGAGTTGTGACTGAGTGACCAATGTGAGAAAGAGCTTTAAGCACAGGATTGTGCACAAAAGAGCCTTAGGGTAGAGTTGTTCATAATTGAGAGATTACATGTTTTTTATTTAACCTAATTAGGGATTATTAATTAGGGTTTGTGATTATAACTTGAGAGAGAGTAATCCACAGTTTGGTAGTCTAGAACTGACACCTTATTAACACATAAATGACTAGGTTAACATTAATGATTGGAAAAATCCCCCTTTCTCATAATTTGGAACATCTTCTTGTGTGATTTCACATTATGAATTTGTTATAGCTCAATTTAATTTCTTTACGTGTTAACAAACAATTATTTTTTGCCAATTATCTTCACGTGTTTATTTTTCTGTCTACTTTTTGCTTTCATTTTTATAATTCTTAAGGCCTTAGATAACTTAGAATTGAATTAATTCACCACTCCTCGAGGGATCAACACCTCATTTACTACACCTACAACTTATGCACTGCAGTGTTTTGAGGGCTTATAAATTGTAAACTATAGGATTAGTTTAGTTCTTATAGTCCAAGGCATTTTCACCACTCTTGTGTCCGTACAATCGCATGAACATATGATTTACTAGAAGTACAAGTCGGATTGCGAAAACCTTAGCACTCGTCATCACTCACTTAGAACAAGCAATTTGACAAGCCAAATGCCAAGAAGAAGAAATATAGAAACTAATGGAAGAAGAATTTCAACAATAGTTCAATCAGGGAGGACATTAAGGCAACTAGTTGCGAACCCTCATGAACCTCATGAGAGACCAGGGTTCAACGCTGCTAATCAAGGAGTAACCAAACCACCAATTTAAGTTGTTTATTTTGAGATTAAACTAGTGCTATTGAGCATGTTTCAAACAAATGTGCTATTTTATAGGGACCTACCAATGAGGATCCCAATGCACATATTATAAACTTACTCCAAATATGTGATACCTTTTGATATAATAGGATGTAAGAAGGCGCTGTTAGAATGAGACTTTTTTTGTTCACACTAAGGGATAAAGCCAAAGCTTATTATCACTCACTGAGCCCCTCAAATGTCACAATGTGAGAGCAATTGGTTAGTGAATTCCTAGACAAGTATTTTCCCCTCACTAAGACGACGAAGATGATAAAAGAAGAAGATGATAAAAGAAATCACAAACTTCTAATAGAGTGATAGGGAATCACCTTACGAGGCGTGGGAGAGATATACGGAGTTGCAAAGGAGCTGTCCACACCACTTCCTACCAAAAGAATTTATTTTGCAAACCTTTTACAATGGAGTCAATCCACTCACAAGAGTTACCATAGAGGTAGCATCGGGCGGATTGCTTATGTGAAAGACTATTGATGAAGTAGAGGAGTTGCTGGAAGAAATGGCTAATAATAGCTATTTGTGGACAAATAAGCAAAATAGACAATACATAACTCTCTGAGAGTATAAGGGGGCTATAGTTTTTCACTAAACAAAAAAATTGCAAGCTAAGATCGACAACTTCACTCGACAACAAAACAATATGAAGGCTTCTTCATCAGCCCTTGTAAAAGCTATTCAGAGAAGGCATGAGTTGTGTGGATAAGACAGAAATGACACAGTTGATTATTTCTTGCTGAAGGATTAAGAAGCAGAGCAAGTTAACTATATGGGTGCACAATTTGGTAGAGGTGGAGGGAATAAGCCCTATTCGAACATGTATAACCCGGGGAAAATCACCCTAGCTTCTCTTAGTCGAACAATATGGGAGGTCAATTTTGACCTTAAGGACCACTGGGTTTCCAACAGGGGAAACCAAACTCTATAGACTCTAAGTTGGATAAGATCTTAGAAAAGATTGGAGGCATTGAATATGTTAATAAGAGGTTAGGAGGGAAATTTGAAGAAGTGACAAAGAATCTTATCTCCTTCATACATCATTTATAGGTTCAAATAAGTGAGTTGGTAAACACTCTGTCCGCATTAAATGCATGGAACCTCTAAAGCACTTTTAAATCAAAACAAAGGGATCAACTTAAAGCTATCACACTTGAAAGTGGGAAAGAACTGGAACCACCCACAAATAAAAAAGTTGCAACCTCTCCTCCTATTGAGAAAGACCAAAAAAGAGGAGACAAAAGTTAATATGAGCAAGTACCCACCTTATGTTGCTCTTCCACCATACCAACTTAAAGTTCCATATCCCTAGTGGTTGCAAAAAAATAAATTAGATGCACAATTTACGAAGTCTGTTGAAAAACTAAAGACGTTGCAAGTAAATCTTTCATTTGACGAGGCTTTGGAACATATGCCAAAATATGCTAAGTTTTTTAAAGACATATTATCAAATACATGCACGTGGGAAGAGAACCAAACATTAGCTTCAACTGCCATCTGTAGTTTTATAGTCACTAGTCAGATGCTATCCATGATGAAAGATCCATGGAGTTTAACAATATCCTGTGTGGTTGGTGACCTTGAATTCACAAAATGCCTCTGTAATTTAGGAGTAAGTATTAACCTGATGCCTTTGTCGATATTCAGAAACCTGAGGCCCGATGAGGTCAAGACAACATCAATGTTAATTCAGTTGGCTAATCAATCTATTGAAAGACCATTTGGAGTAGTGATAGATGTTCTAATGCAAGTGGATTAGTTCATTATCTTTGTGGACTTTGTGGTTCTTGAATTGAAGAGGAAAAGAATTTTTGGCTGATTCTTAGGTGATCTTTCATGAACACAGGAAAAACATTAATTGATATCCATGAAGGAAAACTAGCACTTCAAATTGGTGAAGATGAATTAGAATCTAATATGAACAATGCCATCATGAGTTCGAAGGAAAGCAACATGTATATGACAATTGAAATTATGAATGTAATTATGCAAGAATAAGGAGAGAGTTACGTTGTAGAAGTAATGTCAATTAAAATGGAGATAGACAATGATCCTGAAAATATGAACAAGGTATAGTTTAAAGGAGAGGATGAGATGGAGGAGTAGGGTGTTCAAACTCACCATGACATATTAGTTTGTATCAAAGCACCCATACCACATCAATAAAGAAACCACCCGCCTTAGAGCTTAAACCTCTACTTACACATCTCAGATATACCTTTCGAGATGAAGGTCAAACATTACCCATCATCATTTCTAATTAATTGGATGAGAACCGAGAATGTAAGGTGGTAGCAGTTGCTAGGAAGCAAATCAAGGCCATAGGATGGCAGATATCTGACACTTGAAGTATAAACCCTAATGTTTGTAAGAAAGATGTAGAGTGGTGAGGAATGTTAATGTAGGTTGAAGCCACACATGAAAGAAGTGGTTAAGAAAGAAGTAGTTAAGCTTTTAGATGCAGGGATAATGTATCCCATATCCGATAGTGAATGGGTCAGTTCGGTACCATATATACCAAAGAAGGGTGGAATCACTATAATGGAGAGTGAAAATGAGGAATTAGTTTCAACAAGAACAATCACGAGATGGAGAGTGTGTATAGATTATTGTAAACTCAATAAGGTGACTAAAAAGGATCATTTTCCTCTCCCATTCATAGATAAAATAATAGAAAGAGTGGCAGGTCATTCATTTTATTGCTTCTTGGATAGTTATTCAATTTATAGTTAGATATTCATCTACCCCAATGACTAAGAAAAAACAATGTTCACAAGTCCTTACATTACCTTTGCATATAGATGGATGCCTGTTGGATAATGCAATGCCCCCCAATATCATTTCAAAGGTGTATAATGTCTATCCTTAAGAATATGATCGAAGACATAATGGAAGTTTTCATGAATGATTTTTCAGTTTTGGAGATTCTTTTGAAATGTGGTTAACCAATTTAGACAAGGTACTCTAAAGATGTGAAGAATCACACTTAGTGTTGAATTGGGAAAAGTGTCACTTTATAGTGCAGGAGGGAATAGTGTTAGGGTGCAAAATTTCTCACCACAAACTCAAAGTTGATAGGGTAAAAATGGAGGTAACAAAGAAATTCCCACCTCCAATCGATGTTAAGGGAGTGTGAGGATTCCAGGTCATGTCAGATTTTACCGTTGCTTTGTTCAAGATTTCTCGTAGATTGCAAGACCCTTGATAAACTTATTACACAAGAATATGCCCTTCCTTTTTAATGATGGTTGTTTATCTAATATGCTCTTCCTTTTTAATAATGGTTGTTTATCTGCACTAGATCAATTAAAGGAAGCATTAACATCAACCCCAATCTTGAAACCACCTAATTAGACACTCCCATTTGAGATCATATCTGATACAAGTGACCAAGCTATAGTTTGCGTATTGAGTTAAAGAAAAGAAAAAAATGTTGCATACGATATATTACGCAAGCAAGACCCACACGGGACCCTAATTTAACTACACCACCACAAAAAAGGAATTACTCATCGTGGTTTATGCATGAGATAAGTTTCGATCATATCTTCTAGAGTCAAAAGTGATCATATTCACTGATCATATTGCTTTAAATTATCTTTTTAACAAGAAGAATGTGAAACCGAGGCTTATTAGATGTGCACTTCTCTTATAGGAATTTAATATCGAAGTACGAGATAAAAAGTAAGAAAAAATGTGGTCGAAAACGATTTATCGCGATTGGAAGGAGGGGAATGCAAGCAAAGTGATTATATTAATACGAAATTCTCTAATGAAACCTTGATATTACTTAACAGCCTAGTGGCACCATGGTTTACTAATTTTGCAAATTATGCTGCTAGTGGTAAACTCCCCTCTGATTTATCATATCAAGAGAGGAAACGATCCTTGCATGAATGTATTAGATATCTATGAGATGAAACAATCTTGTACCAAACATGAGTTGACGATTTAGTAAGACGATGTGTTTCGAATCAAGAAATGTTAGATATATAACACAATGTCATGAAGCTTAATATGTTGGTCACTATGGAGCAAACAAAACAACAACTCGAGTACTTGAATGTGGATTTTATTAGCCACATTTGTTCAAGGATGCTCAAGCTTTCGTGGCATAGTGTGATCGCTATCAAAGAGTATGCAACATCTTTAAAAGAAACGAGATGCCTTTATCTAACATTTTGGAAGTTGAAGTCTTCAATGTATAGGGCATCGACTTTGTGGGCCCTCACCCATCCTCTATGGAGACGAGCCATGTGACGAGCCAAACACCAAGAAGAGGAAATAGCGGAACCAACGGAAGAGGAATTTCAATAATAGTTCAATAAGGGAGGACGTTAAGGCGATTAGCTACGAACCCTTATGAACCTCATGAGAAACCGGGGTTGAATGCTGCTAATCAAGGAGTAACCAAACCACCAGTTCAAGCTATTTCTTTTGAGATTAAAATGGTGCTATTAAACATGTTTCAAACAAATGTGCAATTTCATGGGAACCTACCAATGAGGATCCCAATGCACATATTATAAACTTCCTCAAAATATATGATACCTTTTGATGTCATGGGATGTAAGAAGGCAATGTTAGAATGAGATGATCGATAATTTCTGCAAGTGCACAGAGTCGTTTCTAGTATCCACACATTGAATATTCCAAAGTCGTCTCCCTTAGGACCAATTCATTCATTATCAAATTAATTCTAATTATTTGCATGCTATTGACAGAAAATTCTAAAATGTGATTGAAGTTGAGTGAACAGTAATTTATAAGTTATAAATAGAAAAACAGCAAAAAGATAAATCAAGGGTTTAGAAACAAGGGTAGGGGTTTACCAATTCAAAAGATTGATACATACAATATGAAATTGATTGAATGTTAGGTGATGAAAATAATTGCACAACTTTACCTATAACTTTTCTCAAAGCTTACAAGAGTGTTCAGCTAGAAGAACACCATTTCTCAATGCATGAACTCACTAACCAAATCCATTAAGAACAGGCAACCTTAAGTTCTCACCCTAGCTTAGGATATCTCTACCTCTAAGTCCAAGGTGTTCAACTTCCTATAGCATGGACCATATTTCACTCTTTAGTACATCATATGATTCCTTATATTGCATCTATGGAGATCAAGCATAGAGACAACAATGAGATTCAAGGAAGATAAACATAACCTAGAAATTTTCATTCAATATTCAACTATCTATATCATACAAATCATCCCTCAAATGGGCTACATCCCTCACCCTAAATGAGGTTTAGTTCCAGAACATTGCAACAAAAATCATACACATAAGGAAGCTCAGCATTTAAGAAAGAGTAGAGAGAGAGAATAGCAGAAACACAAGAGTTGTAGTTCCCAATCCTTCGGGGAATCCCCAAAATTCCCTATCTTCCTCTTATTTTGTGCCTCGCAAATGTAGAGCCTTGTTTTCATTGTCCAGCCCCCTTATTTAGGCCTAAACAGTGAGAATTTATAGTCCTCTCGTCCCAAGAAACCTAATTTTTCGAAATAGGAGAAGTGTTGGCCGCAAATGTTAAACAGACATACATGATTGCGGCTCATCCTTCGATCTAGGATCGATCCTTGGAAACTGGTCAAAAATAATTAATTCCAAGATTGCAGTATAAGCTGAACCTCGGGTCATCTCACTTTTTGGAACCGATGAAAAATGGTTTAAAGTTAGCCTAGAGTCAAAAACATGCAATTAAAGCTAATGAAAAAAAGGGGGTTTTGATTTGTTGATTAAAATTGAGGAAAATACTAAAATTAAAGAAAAATGTATAAAAGAATATTTTTAGATTTTTGGGAATAAGGAAATTAACTAAGTTTGAATGATAATCAAATTGTTGGATCCCGTTTCCGGAACCCAACTACTTATACAGATTCCCTCAAACTGATAGCGTTCGATACCTTTAGACTCATCCGAAACCGGTATAAATTTTTTTTTTCATCTTATTCATCTTAAATCCATTTTCATACTAAAAACTTAGCTAGATTCTTTAGAAGGTCCAAAGTTGCTTTAAAGCTTCAACCTAATGAGTCACCAAATGAATAGTAACTTTTTGACCATATGAATAGTAAATTACCAAATGAATAGTAATCTGGAAATTTCAAACACCCATAACTTTTTCATCCTAATTCGAAACTTAACCCATTTTATCCCGTTTTAAAGATCTTGCCAAACTCTATCAACC
>JANKOE010000005.1:21893361-21910362 GCA_026284465.1 Erythroxylum citrifolium
GACAATGCCTATTTCACATGAAAATGTAGCTAACATCCCAAAGTTTAAGTGGCCACAAACCTCACCTCATTTTCATTTCTACATCATTAGTTATACTCAAAACAGTACAATCAGTGAAAAACCCTAATTTTCCAGATTTGGTATTAACCTTAGTTCTATCATTTCCAATGCCTTCAACACATCATTAGACATCCAAATAAACACAAATTAGTTCTTATACCATTTATACATGTACTAGGGCTAATACTTAAAAATTGCAGCACTTAATTCTTCATTGCTAAGGAAAATCACTCATCAATATGCCATCAAAACATAAACAAAGCATCATTAAAGTTAACTTCAAAACTTACCTAATTAAGCTTTTCCATCTTCTCTTCTCTTCAATTCTTTGCTTAACTATGCTTCCTAACCATTTCTTCTAACCCCAAGCAAGTAGATCTTCATCATGGTAAGACTATAATTTAATGACAAGTAAGAGAACTCTTGAAGATGTGGAGGAAGATAAAGAAAAGAAGCAAAATTTTCGATGGTGAGAAGAACACAAAGGGAGAGAGCTTCGGATGAGTTATCAAATGACTTAACAACTTGCTCATTTCTTGCTTTAAACAAGGAGAACCGATAAACACAAGTGGGAAGCAATTAATGAAGACCATAGTTGGCCAAATATGATTTGTTGATGGATTTAAAGAAAAGTCAAAGAAAACTTATTAATATACTTTAATCAAAGCCAATTTTCGGTTAGAGACAAAATAATTCATGCATTCATCTTCTTTTAGGCAACATCACCGAATAACAAGGATAAGAGGCATTTAATGAAGGTTTATGTTGGCAAAATCTCATTGGTCAAAGATTTAAAGAAAAGTCAACTAATTATTTCTTTAATCCAGATCAAAAACTAACCCAATCAACTCAATTGACCCCCATTTCAATCCCAAAATAATATACCCAATAGTACAGTGCCATTGGGTAGAAATTTTCGCTACCAAAAATCGACCGGTTCGCCAATTAGCGATTTTCCCGGTCCGGAAATTTTCTCCGGAAAATTCCAGAAAAATTCCTAAAAATCCCTTAAAATAGAAAACAATTTATGGCGCACTCGGAATAATTTTTCAAACCCATAAACCATGTTAATCCCAATAAAATTGCATTAGGCCCAATTACCGGGAATGTCATGTATGCATGTACAGTAATTTCATGTGCACAGATTTCACTGATTACTAGTCTCAGTATGCATGGACAGTCCTAAGTCATTCCGATCCATTTCATCATATGCCAATTTTACTATTTTACCTTTCCAGTAAGGGGTGGGATGTTACATTCTAGCTCCTAAAGTGATAGAGCAGAAGTATAGTACTTGCGTTTTTGGCGACAAGAATGGCTCAAAGGTCTAGTAGCTAATACTGAGGAGTCTAATTAGAATATTTTGGTTTAGCATCCCATTTCACGTGGCACATTTTGGAACTGAGGTTAAACTCTCAAATGTTATGTAATGTATATACATAAATTGTGAGTTGTAATGACACCGTGTAAGTTTATGTTCGTGAATGAAATGGAAAGTATTGATCATTTTGAAACTTTGAGATATGTGTGATGTTTTAAATAAGTTAATGTGAATGCTCTAACATGGAATTCTCGTAGGGTATGTTCTCGAATATATTCTGGTATATTCGAGCATATGGTCTATGGGTGTGGTATGTTACATTCCACCCTCAACTTCATCTTGTTTTGTTTAACTATAATCTAAAGGAAAACCGGGGCTAATAAAGCTTATTTTTAATTTATGATTAACAGTTTTCAAGAGAGTTATAAGAACAACACCTTAATCAAGTATGCTCATTTGTGTGTTGGCTGAGATTGAACTGGGAATTGAATTCTAAACTCAATCACCAATCTTATCACTTTTTTACTTTTTGATTTAATTTACTTTCATTATTTTAATTTTACTTTATTTTTTATCAATTTCATCCTAACCCACCCCTTACATCCTAAACACTTATTCTTTCATTACAAAAGCAACACATACACTCCCTATAGATAAGATTCTTACTCACCACTAGTTCAATTTTTGTGTGTAGATTTAGGTTTTATTTTCTGATGTGTGCCACATGCATCATTAACCAAGCATGACCAAATCAATTTATGTTTAATGAACTATCAAGACCTATTAGTAGCAAAGAATTTGTTGAAAAGATAGCCAAGAGGTTCTGCTTCTAATGTGACCAAAGATATGTTCCAAGCTAAAATTGTAAGAAGAAGCAACTTCACTTATATTCAGTGGAAGGGGAAGAGAATGCCTCAAATACAATTAATAGGGTAGAATAAGAGTGAGTTTTGCTTAAGCTATAATACTACAAACAACACTTGTTATATAGGAGGGTTAACCACAAGCTGTCACCATTGTATTATTGTCCTTATAAGATTCTAAAAAAAGCATTATTAGAAGGAACTACTATACGCCCTATCTTTTGTATGTCCAAAAGAGCCTATGAGGAGTGAAGAGCTACTTTTATAAAGCTTCTTTTAGCCTTATTCATTATAAAACATGTTCTACTGAAAATTTTGGGAAAAGGATGGTTAAAAGGACCAGGTGTTAGTGCATTAGTTTGAAGTCACGAGTAACAGTGCCACTTGTGGTTACCTATTTGAGCTCTATAAACAACTTCTATAAACTAACCTTGTGGATAAGAAATTAAAGGAGAGGAAATAGTTTCAAATTGAAAACGAGGATGGAGTTGTTGTGGGAGATTTAAAAGGAGGAAAACAACAAATTCAATGTTATTATATTGTATTATCAATACTTAAAAATGAGTTGTTTAAATAACAACTAAGTCTAATAGCTTAGAGAGGAGTGGCAATAGGTCGGGCCCGATTAGGCTGGAGGCACCCAAGCTCGAGCTAGAGCCAGAGCCCGACCGAGCCTTGACAGCCCAAAGCTCGACTTGGCTCGACCCAACCTGAATTTTTTGCTTTAAAATTAAAAATAAGAAATGACATCATTATGTCAAGAACAACTCTGTTTTTCCTATAAGTTTTAGGCTTTAGATAAGGGCGAGTCAGGCCTAGGCAGCCCAAGTCTGACTTGATTTGTTAAAAAGAAAAGACACGAGGCTTGTCTTGAGACCCAGTCAAACTAGGCCTCACCTGTTCACTTCAGGGCTGATTGAACCCGAATTTATTTGCCACCATTAATCTTATAAGATGCATGTCTATCCTATATTGGTTATCCCTATATTAAAAATATTCTACATAGAATCTTTTTGACAATAAATATTTTCAGAAGTTGTTATTCTCTCTTATTTTCTCTCTATAATTTGTTGAGGTTTCTTCTCTCCTTCTGCTTTCCCTATGAGTGTGATTGATTTCCTAAAGTCAAATTTCTGAAATAGCATCTTTTATAATTTACGGACGAATACATACTATATAAACACATATACACGTATATGCAAAGTATGACACCCAGAACATTGTGTAAGAAATGCAAGATAAAGATGGGATTCAACTGTAGAGGCGGCATTTTGCAGTGCAGGTGTCTAGCATAAGATCGTAAATACAATGATAGCGTTTTTGCAGACAAGTGTCGGGAATGGTGGGGTTAGCTGCTGTTGTCACTGTGACTCTCGTGAATAAGTCTGCAAACTCACAAGTTTTCTGGGCCATATTTACTCCTACTAGGTGCTGCCATCAAACCGCTCTATACTATTAGTGGTCCTATTCCAATTTATGTGAGTGAGTGGGACGGCCTGTGTACGTCTCCAATCTGAGACTGAGTACCATTCACCACTCATAACTGAGGTTAGCCCAGAAACTATTTGTTAGTGCACAGGAAGAACTTAAATAACATTGAATCCATAAAAATGATGGTTATATGGTCGACTCCACACCCTAAATTCAATTCTCCAATTATTTCTTCTCTTTCTTCTTTGACAAAGTTGCTTTAAAGAGATGGAGGGGTAGCTTCATGCTTTCATTAAATCAACCATAAACACCTTTATTTTTCAACTTTGATGTGAGCTTCAGTTTTAACTTTTTAACAATTCGGCTGATGAGTTATTTATTTGAAACAATCAACAGTAAACACAGATACCATTAAATAAATAAAATGATTATCTTCTCATATTCTTTTTCTTAAACTACTGCAACAAAGTTGACCATTGGCTATGAAAAAAATCATAACTAAAGGTACAAAAACCATCGCTAATAGTAATTGGTGATGATCTAGTTTCGTCACCCAAAATGTCATCAAATCTCTTTAGCTGAAAATTATAGACGACATTTTGTGCTAATTGTCGCAAATAGTTTTTTGGTACATTTTATTTTCGTAGCGAAAAACTATTAGCAACTTTTTGGGAAATCATTGCTAATTGGTTTGGCTACGCTTATTTTTCGTACCTAAAAACTATTAACTACGTTTCTAGAAACGTAGACACTATTTTTAGCTACGTTTTCAAGTTTTTAGCTACATTTCAAAAAATATAGCCCAATGGTTTTAGTTATATTTTAAAAAATGTAGTCAAATGTTTTTAGTAACGTTTTGTAAAATGTAGTCGAATTTTTTATCTATATTTTAACAAAATGTTATACCATTTTAGAATAAATTATTTATTACGTTTTAATCCATATTATTGTATATAATGGATCGATATATTTTTATTGTTAATTTATTCTACGAAAAGTTAATTTGAAGCATTGTATACAAAAAATATAATTAAATTTCTTCGTAAAGAAGATTTTAATTACAACTTCAACAATTTTTATGTACAAAATAATAATTATAGAGATTAGTTTACGAATTATACATGTTGAGATTACAAAAAAAAATTTACAACATGTCGATGAGCCTGTAATTATCCAAAAAGCTTAGTTAAAGCTAAAATATTGTAATTATTAAAACAATACTGCATAATTAAAGCAAACATCAAATAACTTAACCATTCAAACATAATCACTCAACTGTTGCATCTTCTTCAATTCTATAATCCAAGAAAAAAGTATTAAATTTAAATTATAATACAAATAGGAATTAAAAGAAAAAAGTATAAGAGATGTGATTGATACCATTCACTTTCATATTCACTGCTATTATAATTCGGACCAATTAAGTAGTTTTCTGACGTACTTATCATACTTGGCTAACTTTTTTTGAGTATGTTGTAATTCAACATTCAATGTCTTGTTTTCCTCTTGAAGTTGTTGAAGGTATGTGGATCTTGATGGGGTTTAAACATTTAGCTTAGGGTCAAAGCCAAGATTTTGATATAACCAGAACATGTACCAAACATGGTATTGTAAATGTCTTCTACATTGACCTCATTCTCTTCAAACATTGATTTCTGCAACAACTCTTGCCTTTTATTCGAAAATTAAAAAAATAAAATCAATATTCAATGCAAATATTATTAGTTAGTACTACATAAATAAATAAACTTAAACAAAATTTTATACTTATATAGTTATTTTCCGCTTCTTCTAACATCCACCTTTGAACTTCCTTATAGTAAATGACTTTGTATAATGTAATCCTATCATACTCTTGTCCTTGTAGTTCCTTCTCGGTCTGTTTTATGAAAGAAAAATACAAGAAACAATAAATAATATAATTTTTATTAATATAATTATAACTTGTAAATAAAATGTATGTTCAATATTGATACTTTACAGATAAGATAGCAAATTTAACAATTATCGTGGATAATAATCCTTTGAGGATCAATGTATCAATTGTTTATATAACTAACATAGCTTTCTAAAGAAAGATTTTATGGAATAAATTGCTAGGAAATTTGATCTATTTATGGTCAATGATAAATAGACAAAGCAATTTCCTTATAGTTTAGCTTATTTTGGTAACTCAATCAGTTCTTGTCACTCTTATACAGAGGTTAATAATTTTCTTAAAGACTAAACTACTAAAGCCCCTTTTAGATTCAACAATTATCTGCTCAATGTTCTAGGTTATACAACAACTATTAATTATGAAAGGAATGTAAAAGGAATTTTAGGGTTATCAGACATTCATATTCATGCAGAGAATTAAAGGTATCAAGGAGGAACTTAAGCTTTTTAATAAGTCTCTCTTTCTACATACTAAAGCATCTATAAGACAAAATGAAGGAAAGCAGAACATAAAAACCCAGAGAATCTCTAGAACGCTAAAACCTACAGAATCCATTTGCCTTATATCTCTATAGAATGCAAACATAACACAAATAGTACATAAGGTGGACGACTTACTTAGACGAATGAACAATCGAAGATGAAGTTGACGAAGATGAATGACATGCTAAGCTTTTGGAATGCAAAAAGTAGAGGGAAAATTGATGAAGACAAAGACAACTTTGTTGTTGGGTTAAAAATGACATGAAAACGAGGTTAAATTATGAAGAACTATGACCAACATTTAGCAATGATTTCAGGAAAACGTCGCCAAAGGTTAACCATTAGCAATGATTTTAGAGAAACATCACCAAGGGTTGACAATTGGCAATTATTTATGGAAAGCCTCGCCAAAAAATGCATATATGGAGACAATTTACAACAATAGTTTGCGATGATTACATAATTCTTCACTAATGGTTTTCCAATAACGACAATTTAGAAAAAGTGTTGCAAAATTCTAACAAAATCGTTGTAAAAAGCTAACCATTTTGCGAAGATATAGTAGACGCATCACAAAAGACTAACCATATGGTGACATTTTTACTAAAGTGTCGCCAAAGTCTAAGGCTTTGGCAATGATTTATAGAATTGTCAGCAAATCTTATCATATATATATACATATATTTAACAAATTTTATGTAATATAGAAACTCTATAAAATAGTATACAATTTATATATAATAAATAGAGTTTTGTGACACCACATAAATTTCTTAAATCATATATTTTAAAATAGAAAAATAAAAAGTATAAATCTATGTAATATTAGTTAATTTTGAGTTTATAGTTTTATAAATTATTGAAATGATATTGTTGTTAGCTAAATTTATTTTTAGACTTACTGAAAGTTTAAGAGTGAAAACACACAGAAATAAAGATAAAATTTCTGAAAGAGAAAGAAGAAGTATATTGATGTAAAAGGTGATTCATTATTCATGAACATCCTTTACATTTTATAGTGCTGGACTGAATTGAAAACAGAAATTGACGCAAACACGATGCAAACACGACGGCACTAAAGTAGTGCTTGATGTCACAAACAAAGAACTGCAGAATCCCTAAAGACACGATCTAATTTGTTTAAAACTAAAAAGAAAGCAAATAAATAAAAGCCACATGACAAGCATGTGAATTTGAAGTTACAGATGCAAAAAACTAATACTCCTCCATGCTTTTGTTACTGCAAACTCCAATTTTCTGCCTTAGAAGTTCAAACTTATTAACTGGAAGTGGTTTTGTGAACAGATCAGCTATTTGATCTTCAGTTTTGCAGTAAACCAGGGTTGCTCCTCCATTCTGCTATATTTCTCTCAAGAAGAACAATTTGATGTTGAAATGCTTTGTTTTTCCATGAAAAACTGGATTGTTAGAGATTGCAATTGCTGCTTGATTGTCAACAAAGATCTCCACACCATTTTTCTGTTCCATATTCATATCACACATAAGCTTTTTTATCCATAAACTTGATTAACTCCTGCTGTAGCTGCAATAAACTTAGCTTCTATTGTAGATTGTGCAACAATCTCTTACTTCTTTGAGCACCAAGAGAAAAAAGATGAGCCAAAACTGAAACAATAGCCCGATGTACTTTTCATTTCATCAACAGAACCAGCCCAGTCACTATCTGAGAATCCACATAGCTTGAAATCATTGCATTTTCCAAACTTGACTCCATAACTGATTTTACCTTTAATATACCTTAACACTCTCTTAGCTGCAATTAAATGTAACTCACTAGCACAATGCATAAAGCGAGATAAGAGATTTACAGCAAATAAAATGTCAGGTCTGGTGGTAGTAAGGTACATAAGGCATCCAACCAAGCTTCTGTAGTAGCCTTCATCAACTTTCTCGATTCCATCTCCCTTGCTCAGCTTCTCTTTTTGATTCATGGGTGTAGCAATAGCTTTGCATTCCTCCATTTTGAATTTCTTTAAAATTTCTTTGTCATATTTCTTTTGACAAATTAATACTTCATTTTGGCTTTGTGTAATCTCCATTCCAAGAAAGTAGTTCATGAGACCAAAATCCATCATTTCGAAAACTTGCTCCATTTCTTGTTTGAATTTCTTAATTTGCAAGGAATTATTTCCTGTCACCAAGATATCATCAACATAAAGAGAAACTATAAGAATAGTATTGTCCTTATGTTTAACATAAAGAGTTGCCTCTGATAAGCTTTTCTTAAAGCCTAAGTTTTGCAAATAATCATCTATCTTACTGTACCAGGCCCTAGGTGCCTGTTTCAAACCATAAAAAGCCTTTTTGAGCAAGTAGACTTTATCTTCTTCACCTTGCACAACAAAGCCAGCGGGCTGCTCCACATAGATTTCTTCCTGTAGAACACCATTTAAAAAAGCAGATTTGACATCTAATTGAAATACTTTCCAACCTTTTTGAGTAGCAACAGCTATAAGCATTCTGATTGTATCTAATCGAGCTGTGGGAGCAAAGGTGTCTGAGTAATCAACACCAAAAATCTGCGCGTAACCCTTAACAACAAGTCTGGCCTTGTGTTTGTTGATAGAGCTATCTGCGTTTAACTTTGTTCTGAACACCCACTTCACTCCTATGATTTTTCTGTCAGCAGGTTTCTCAACTAATTCCCATGTTTTATTCTTTTGAATCATTGACATCTCCTCCTCCATTGCTTTTTTCCATTTTGGATCTCCAAGAGCTTCTTCATGTCTAGCTGGCTCATATGCTGCCACATTACATCTTTGGTAAATTTTAGATAGTGACCTGATTCCTCTAACTGGTGAATCATCAATGTTTTCCTCCAACCATTTGTCTTTCGATTGCTCTTTAGGAAGACTAAGCTCTTGTAGGAGTCCTGGTGAGTCATTCCAATCCCACTGCTTCTCTTCATTAAAATGAACATCTCTGGTAATAGTCATCTTTCCAGTTTATGGATGATAAACTTTATAAGCTTTGGAAACTAAGTTGTAACCAAAAAAAATACTAGGAATGGCTTTCTTGTCTAGTTTGTCACGCTTATTCTATGGAACATGAACAAAACAAACACTTCCAAACACTTTAAGAAATTTCAATGAAGGCTTAAAACCATACCAGGCCTCAAATGGTGTTTGATCCTTCAATGCCTTGGTTGGAAGTCGATTTTGAAGAAATACGACTGTGTTGGTAGCCTCTGCCCAAAAACTTTTGGGCAAATTCTTCTCATACAACATACATCTCACCATCTCCATCACATATCTATTCCTCTTCTCACTGACTCCATTTTGTTGTGGCGTATAAGGGGTTGTGTATTGGTGTTCAATGCCAGCTTTTTCACAGAAAGAATTGAATTGAGATGAGGTTTATTCGGTCCCATTATCAGACCTTACAGCTTGAATTTTGCAGCTACTCTGGTTCTCCACCATATTCTTGAACTTCCATAAAACTTCAGCCACTTCTGACTTGTATTTCAAGAAGAAAATCCAACACATTCTTGAAAAATCATCAATAAACAAAATAAAGTAGAGGCTACCTTGAAGGGATGGAGTTCTTTGTTGTCCAACAACATCTGTATGAATTAATTGCAACTTTTGTGAGGTTCTCCAAGTTAACTTTGGAAAGGGCAATCTGGTTTGTTTACCAAACTGACAGGCATAACAATTTGGCAATTGATCAGCAAGCATTGGTAGATCTCTTATCATATCTTTCTTTTTTCATTTCTAGCATGCATTGAATATGACAATGGCCAAGTCTCTTATGCCAAATTTCAGTGATGTTGGTTTATGCAGAAAAAACAGCATGCTCCTCTTCTGTTGGATTGAATGAGAAGCTTTTACCCCTCATTTTAACACGCAGAACTTGCTCCCCTTTTGCATCATAAATGTCACAATGCCGATCTTCAAACGTTACTTTAAATCCCTTTTCAACTGGCTGACCCACACTCGGAAAATTTTGATCAATGTCAGGCACAAAAAGAACATCAGAAATAGTTTGTATACCTGAGGTTGTTGTAATTGCAACGGCTCTCTTTCCTTTTGCTGGAATGTAGACACCATTTCCAATTATGACTTTAGTGATCTCAGTGAGATTTAACTCCTTAAAGAGTGTTATGTCATAAGTCATGTGGTTTGTACAACCACTATTGATCAGCCAACTTTCGGAACCGCACCTGGTGGAAAAACATGTTGCTACAAAAATCTGATCTTCTTCATCTTGATCAGCAACTTGGGCATCAACTTCCTGATTCTTGTTTTTTCAAATTACAGCTTCATGTCCAAGCTGATTGCACCTCTTACATTTGGCTTCTGGTCTTCTCCAAAATTTGTATGGTGGATGGCCTATTTTGCCACAATGTTTGCAATGAGGATATTCTTTTGAGCTTCCACCTTTGCCACGATTGCTGTCAACTGAGGTTTGCTCATCTTTTGAACCAGCTTCCTTCTTCTAAAAGTCCTTTTCTTCATGATGCCTGACTGGAAGAGCTCCTTCAACGAAACCATTCTGCCTCATAGATCGCCTCTGATCTTGAGCCTGAAAAGAGTTCAATAACTCTGTCAAGGTGATTGTGGACAAATCCCTTGTATTCTCCAAAGCGGCAATTGATGCTTCATATTTTTCAAGTGTAGTAACTAAAATCTTTTGAACAATTTTAGAATCATCAAAAGAAGTGCCAAGCAATCTTACTTTATTGACGATATCAAGCAGTCTTTTAGAGTATTCTTTGGCTATCTCTGACTCTTTCATTCTTTGCAGCTCAAACTCCCTTATAAGATTGAGAGCTTTCATGCCTTAAACCCTATCATCTCCAGCATATTCTTCCTTAAGATAATCCTAGACTTCCTTCGCTGTTTTGAGAGACATAATTCTAGTGAAGACTGTGTTTGAAACAGCTGCAAACAAACAAGCCTTGGCCTTCGATTTTCTGGTTTTCCTCTCCTTGTGATTTTTTATTTAGGCCATGGTGGGATTTGCAGGCAGCGGAGCAACAACATAATCCTCTTCCACAGCTTCCCAAAGATCTAGGGCATCCATATAGGCTTCCATTCTGATTGCCCAAATTTCATAGTTTTCACCATCAAAAATGATCGGAGTAGTTGGAGACAAATTCCCCTCATATTCCATCTCACAGGCCCTTCAAGAATGGGGCTCTGATACCAATTGAAAGTTTGAGAGTGGAAAACACATAAATAAAGATAAAATTTCTGAAAGAGAAAGAAGAAGTATATTGTTGTAAAAGGTGATTCATTATTCATGAAC
Organism: Erythroxylum citrifolium; assembly: GCA_026284465.1. Classification (NCBI taxonomy): domain Eukaryota; kingdom Viridiplantae; phylum Streptophyta; class Magnoliopsida; order Malpighiales; family Erythroxylaceae; genus Erythroxylum; species Erythroxylum citrifolium. The sequence goes on from JANKOE010000005.1 coordinate 21,904,729, forward strand.
ATCCTTTACATTTTATAGTGCTGGACTAAATTGAAAACATAAATTGACGCAAACACGACGACACTAAAGTAGTGCTTGATGTCACAAACAAAGAACTGCAGAATCCCTACAGACACCATCTAATTTGTTTAAAACTGAAAAGAAAGCAAATAAATAAAAGTCACATGACAAGCATGTGAGTTTGAAGTTACAGAAGCAAAAAACTAATACTTACAGTCATTGTCAATAATATTAAATTTGATTTTTATGAATTTGATATTAATATTTAATATTGATTTCCATTTTTACTATTTTGTAATTATTTTTACAATATATTGTAATTAATATAATTATATATGGTAATTAATATAATGATATATGAATGTATAGATAATAATTGTAATTAATATTATAGTCATATAAATGTTTCCTCTTTTGTTGATGGTTTTAAAATTTGTCACAAAAGGTTGACTTTTCTTGATAGTTTTTGTATTCTTCGCCAAAGGTGAAGCCAAAACCACATCGTTTTAACAAATTGAAAACCTAATTCCCTAAAGACATGACGAAATAGTCTTTTTCATCATGCCTTCCTCTTCCTAGCTGCGATTAAGTTTTTAGCAGCTACATTGCCCGAGTTCCCAGCTTGGTCTTCGTCTTCGGTATGCGTCTTCATCTTCGTTGCTAGTGTGCCGCTTCGCTTGATGTCCATGCGAGGGTCTTGGTTTTCCAGGTAATTCATTTTCACAATACCTATATATAGTGTGTTAGACTTCATCTGGGTGAGTGTAAACCTTGGTTGTCTCTACATGTTTGTCTATTTTTCATTTAATTTTCATCAAATTTTCTAAGTTAATAGACAAAATTAACATTACTAGAATATTGGAAAAAACTTTTTGAATTAAATAAATGAAAACAAAAGTATATATTGATAGTGGTATGGGGATCAAGGCAATTTGATGTTGAAAATCTGTGGGGAAGTGGGATATTTATGTGCATGAATGATTATTCTAGATTTGCACAGTCATTTCCTTGTCGTTGCTTCTTATTTCCAATGTTTCTATTGTTTGTTATAAGTTCAAGTTTAAGATGTTCTCCCTAGCCAATGCTTCTGGTCAGAAATAATTTATTATATTTATACCCATGTTAAAAATTAATATATTGATGGATCACATCCACAAAGATAAGTAGTGACTTTTACCTTGATTGATAAGCATCTTTGTATTAGATTTGATGATAGAAGACTTAAAAAAGTTATATGGTCTATGATGTATAATTTGGTGGTGTATTTATGTAGGCTATATTTAGAATATACAATGTTTAAAAGTACTGATTATGTGTGTAATAGAAACTTTCTTTTCTTACGTGAGTAGGTTATAAATTAAACTTTAGCTAGTTATACTAACTTATTGATATCCATTAATAATCTTAGAAGTGTGTCAGATGTGAAAAGAACATTCAAATAAGAAATGTTGTCCTCTTAAAGATGTCAAATCACTTATGAATCTATGGCATATGCTTTGGGTTTTATTAATCTTTAAGGGTGAGTAGCAAACTTAGAATGTGCTTGTGTAAAGGAGTTATAGCTGGCCTAAAAAATTAAATTTCAATGATCCTTGCTTCTTCTGTGAATATTTTGTTAATTGCATATAACTTCATACAATTTTTCGTTTCCTTATTTAATTGTACACTCTTCTTCTATATTAATTATATCTATAACCTGTTTTTGTTTCTATTTCCTTTTCAGAACAAAACTATTAACATAAAATCATCACAAAATGTCGATGTGTCAAATAGTTTTTTACGGTGAAAATGAGCTCTGATGGGAGGTATCTAGCAGAATTCTCCCTACTGAACAACAAATCAATGCATAACAATTCTGCGCACCAAAGTCTAATCACCACTTTCCTTCAATGATCGATCTCGTCTTCAAGTTCTTTAGTATCATTCGAGTTAGCTCTTTTTTGTCATTACTTGTATCTCATTTTCTGTTAAGAAGCTATTAGATAAACGTGTGATTGTATATACTATGTGTTGTGTAAAGCTTGCTCAAATCTTGAAGAGAACATAGATGAAAATAAAGGCGATGGCAATGTCCCAAGAGTCTATATAGGATTAGACAAATCGGTAGTTTTGAAACAGTCATCGATTGTGAAAACTATGCCTGTTCGTTTTGATAATGATGGAGTGATTCAATCAGATATGCATATGTTCGAGTTTGGGTTCCTTATATCATTTGATTTAGCTTTTTAAGTTTTTAGGATTTAATTTTGAAAATGATTGTTAAGAAATTAAAGTGATTGTTCCATACTATTTGTTCCTTAGGTGAAACACATAGTACATGTCGTTCATATAATTCACTATTTTATATTGCAACTAGGAAATTGTTTAATGTATCTTTTGCTAGTTTAGTTAAAGCTAAGAAGTTGTTAGAAGAGGGTGTTAATAAACAAATTGCTAGGGAAAGATCTTGGTCTGTTTCAATTGATGACCTTAAATGTACAAGGAGCTTTTTTTAGAATCTAGACATAGAGAATTCATTTGCCTTATCTACAGACATGTTACTTAGAATCTATAAAATAATCATATCTTTTTCTCTTCAATAGGATAAGCATGAAATTCATTATCTTTTTTTCCTTATTTATTTTTTTCCATAACAATTGTTAAAGTTGTCATTAAAATCTTGTATTACTTACCATATATCGTTATATTATATTACTTATCATATATCATTATTTATTATTTTCTTAAGAATCATATATCATTATATTAAAAACTTCATCTTAAAACAAATTGAAAATTTTGTGACACTATATAAAATTGTCAAATCATATAATTTAAAAGAGAAAAATAAAAAGTATAAATCTATGTAATATTAATTAATTTTGACTTTATAAGTTCATAATTTTTGAAATAATTTGACACTGTTGTTAGCTAAATTTATTTTTAGAATTAGAATCATTGTCAATAATATTAAAATTTTCTTTAATCAATATGAAATTCAGTTACAAAATGATGAAGTCAAAGTTAGTAAATTTATAATTATAAATAAGAGAGATAATTTTGTTATTTCTAGCATTTGACGATGAATTTTATAATCGTCTTTACTGAATCGTCGCCAAAAACTTGTCTTTTAGCACAACTTAAAAAAATGCCAAGGATTATCCTGTTGATATTGATTTTCAAATATCTTCGCCAAGAAAAACTTAGTCAAATGGTTACCTTGTTGCAGTGAACAAAATTTAAACTTGGAATGGTGAGCTTGATTTAAGTCAATTTTTATTCAACTAATCCTATACTCTGGTAATTTTGTGGGCCTGATGATTATGTCATTTAAATTGTTTAACAATTAATCTAGAATATCTTTAAGCATTTTTACTGGTAGCGTTATTAGTTATATTAACTGATCTTGTATCTAATTTCCTTCACCACCAAATGTTTCAATAACATATCCCTTTTCTACATAGATTATAGGTTAAAATATAAAAACAAACATAATATCTTTTTCAGTACATAACTTTTTTAGGAGAATGATATTATAATTAATGTTAATATTTCAAAAAGACAAGAGGAATAATATTATAACAAGTAAAAGTTGTTCTTTAATAATTATAAAATTACAAGTTTGAACGCATAAATGATTTCTTTGTAAAAATTATAAAGGGAGAATGGTATATTAATATCTTTTCCTTAACTCTCACAAAGTGAGAAATTTATATTAAATAAAGAAAATATTATTTTTACACAAATAATGTATTTAATTATTTATAATAATATTTATGGATAACTACTTCAAACTTTATCAAAGAGTAGCATTTGAGGAAGAATTTTATAATCATTGATGAAGGTTATGCATTTTGCGACCATAATAAAATTCGTCGCACAATACTTAAATAATAAAATTATCTCTATTATTTATAATCACAAATTAATGAATGTGATTTTTATTAAATAAAGAAATTAAGTTTTATTTTACACAAATAATATATTTAATTATTTATAATAATATTCATTGATAACTTCCACTTTTTAATTTAGGAAAAATATTTCAAGTCTTGTTTTTTTTTCCTGCACTAAAGCCTAAAAACTCAAAACCCATGGTCCCCCGCAGCAATTATTTTGATTACATAGTTGTACGAAACTTCCGTGCCCTCACTTGTCTGCGTGTTTTACATATCTGATTCCCCAATTATCATCGCATGCTGCCCTCTGCTTCCCTGTATATATCAGCCGCAGTACCCATGTTCTTAGTTCTTACACCTCACAAAACACACACACACACACCCACACACACGCCCATTTCTGGCTCTCCACTTGTTTTGTTAAACCCTCTCACAGACATATCCTACACACATTAGTGAGTAGTCATGCCTGTCTTAGGTGCCATACTTATGTCATCCATGCTGCTGTTCTCTCTTGTACTGTCCTCCACTGCCCAAGCATTAACGTCCATCGCCACGCCACCCACAAGCCTCGCAATGACACCGACCACCGCTGCAATGCCGCCGACCACCTACACTCCGACTCCCCCTTCCATGACACCTCCACCTTCCATGACACCTCCACCTGTCTCCTCCCCTCCGCCATCCAGTTCAGCACCACCGCCTCCTGCTTCACCAATCTCCTCCCCTCCGCCGCAGACGACTCCTCCACCAGCTGTCTCACCTCCACCGACGACAACGACGACTCCACCAGTTTCCTTGCCGCCTGAAACTACCGTCACTCCCCCTTCAACGGCCCCAGTTTCAAGTCCACCATCACCACCAATGGCTCCGGCGTCTCTTCCGACCGAAGTGCCGTCTACCCCACAGTCGATGGGTTCAGCACCATCTCCTATGGAGCCAACAGCACAAGCTACACCTGGTTCAGGAGCTTTTGTTCTTGGAAGTAGCATGCCCACGGTAGCATTGCTTGGAGGAATTGCATTACTGTTTGTTTAAGCTTGCTGGTGACCGCAGGCTGCGAGGCTAGGATCATTTTGATATTAGCCTTACTTGCATGTAGATTGTGATAAACCCTCATTTGTGTATTCTTTTGTCATTTCTTTTTTCTGTGTTTTGTTTCGTTGTTAACTATTCTTGGAGCAGCATTTTGTGACTTGTGAGGGGAGAGTCACGAGAGAGGTCGTCTATGGAGATTTGTTTATGCGACAGCTCTTTAGTTTAATAAACGAGAGGGAGAGAGATCTGTCATTCTTGAATGTGCTTTCAGTGTTATTCACTTTTACTTCACTTAATTAACAAAAGAGCTCATCTTTCAACGAAACGGCTGGTAGAGTAATTGAAGAAGTTACACCTCAATATGGCAAGATTTAGTTCCCAGCCAAATGGAACCAACCCATCCACCTAATGGCTGTGGACGTCAACTTTACACTATTTCACTACATGCAACTTTTAAGATTCACATACCGATGTGAAAAAGGAGGCAATAGACCAAGCTTACTTTAAAATCACAACTAGCAAGACCCATTAGGTTAAAGTATGTGAGAAAGGTGGGTGGGGGTAGATGGAGGCTAGAGATGAGGACAAGGAGTGCCACTGGTGGTGAGCATGGGAATGGGAGAGGACTACCAACATTCTCAGTCCAGTTTTTATTGTGTCCAATAAATCTCAGCTATTTATTTATGCGGGTCTCACATATTTATGTGAGACCCGCATA
>JANKOE010000005.1:21940709-21965503 GCA_026284465.1 Erythroxylum citrifolium
TCGACGTGACTCTGCTGAGTGGACTTAGCTAACCCATATAACATGTAATCATGCATAAAATGGACCTATCTTGTCCAACTGTCTGATTTTCTGAAATGGATTTTTCATGCAAATCCACAAAGCTAATTCTGAAAGTTCATGCATACTATTTCATGATTTTTCAATAACAATCATGCACATCTCGTTCATGGCACATTCAATAAATGTCATGTACTGCAAGATTTTCACATAATAGCTAACATGGATCACTCAATGATCATATTCAAACAAAGTCAAGCATTCAATACTCATTAAATGTTCATGCTCAAGGTAGTTGAAATCATCATTGTCATTAATTACCTAGCATTCATTTCTTAGCATTCAAAACTTACTACCATAAAGATAAGCAAGTAACCTACTTGGAACTAGCTAAATCCTTGCTCAAGGATGCTCTTCCCTTTGCTCTTCACCTCCTTCTTCTCTCTCTTCATGAACAACACAAAACTCAATCAACAAAACTTCAATTGAAAAACTACTTAATGCCTTTCATGAAATCGACTTGGGATTCACTATACCCACTCCATTCTTAGGCATTCTCAACCAAAAACTCAACCAAAACTCAAACTTAAAAACCATGACTTACCTTAATCTTCAACAACACAAGTTGATGCTTGGATCAAGATGAAGCTCTAGCCATTTCCCACCTTTTTAACTCTTGAACCTTCCTTCAAAACCTTCTCACTCTCTTGGAATCACAAACCCTAGCTTTTCTCTTTTTCTTCTCTTCCTTCCTCCATGCACGACCACTCTCACCTTTCTCTCCCTCTCAATTTCGTGGGTCTCATTCTTTTCCTACTACTCATCTCCTTTTTCTCTTCTATTTATACTTCTTACTACTTACTTAAGCCCATTCTCTCCAAGGCCCATCCTCTTCTTCTTTCTTCTTATACTTTCCTACTACATCTTAAGCCCAACTCCTTCTTCTTCTCTTCTTTTAATTCATTTGGGCCCAAATTCTTTTCTCAAGCCCATCTACTACATTAAACACTATCTACCACAATTAATTCAGCTAACATATTTATTACACATTAATTTATGTCAACCAACTATATCGTACTTATTTAATGCATGCTATCTAACACCATTAATGCCATCTTATACAAATTAATATCAACTTAAGTAATGCTAACTTAATTTACTTAATTTAATCTAATCATGCTTAATTATAAATAAATAAAAAAAATTCGGGGCTAACATTGTATATGGGCTTGAACCAAACAAACACATTCATACCTATAGCACTTCAATAATTTCTCAATCCTCAAATTCATCAGACCTCCTGTCCGGAATCCAAACGCAATCAAATCATAATCATATACAGTCACATTCATATTCAAATCATCTACATACCATAACCATACAAAAGTTTACACTCCAATTCCATACGTAAAATCTATAATTCAAGTCCTTATACCAAATTATAAATCATTTACATCATTCCAAGCTAAATGCATCACTAAATAATAGTTGCAATTTCCAAGTCAACAAAAACCAAAATCCACTTCTTTTCACATCAATTTCATTTACTCTAAAACACCCACAACACATACATACTCAAAAACACCCATTTAATTTCATTTAATATTTCTAAATTCTACTAAAAGATCGGGGTCTAACATTTCTCCCCCTCTTAAAAGAGTTTCGTCCTTGAAATTCTTACTTAAGAAATCACCAAGTAACACATTCTCTCAAATAATTTCTTCCATTTATAGCTATATCTCTATCATTCACTTCATCTTTCAAGTATCCTTTATTGCATCTCACACATGTATATCCGAAAGCAATTCATCCAAATTCATCATGAAATTCAAATCTTAATTTCCATTAACACTTTCTTATTATCAATCATACTCTTGTCACCTAGATCAAACAATCACTTTGGTTCTCCAAAGAATTCATGATAATTCAATCACAAAATTTTCACATTCTCACTAATTCAATTCTATCTAGTCAAACTTTTTTTTCAATTTCTCATACTTATGACTTATACACATGCGCCCATGTAAGATCCTAATACCGATGCTCTGATACCACCTAAACAATATCCAAACGTCAACATTCACATCTTTCAATTCCCACATTCAAAAATTGCATACTTTATAGCGTTGGAAAGATTGAAAGGCAAGCTACAACTTTCGTGAAGATCATTTTATCAAAATCCTTCCAAATCAACCAAGAAAAATTCACAAAAAATTCACATCAAAAAGTCAACTCTCTGTTACTATTCATCCCAAAAAAGTCAGACTTGCGATTCCCTAAAATTTAACACTTTCACTATTTATTTCTTACTTTTCAACTCCCATTCACATCAAATTAATCACTATAATTGCCATGGTAACCTTACACACACAAATTTATTCAAAATTTCCAAGTCAACAAAAACCAAAATCCACTTCTTTTCACATCAATTTCATTTAACTCTAAAACACCCACAACACATACATACTCAAAAACACCCATTTAATTTCATTTAATAAATCAAATCTCCAAGAAAAGTTCGAGGTCCAAAAAAAGTACTTACTTTCCTCAGTGATAGGGGACCAGTAGCCTCAGGGAGTCCACTGACTACACCAACCTGCGGTTGATCTTGTAGAGCCATGGATGTATCAGAAGAAAGACATCCCTTCACCTCATCCGAAGCCTGGGCACCCAATTGAGCAATCTGGAGAGGCCCCAAGTCCTGACTAGGTGCATTTGAAAGCTCCTATGCGTGCCTAACCGAACAACATTGTCCTTCAGTCCCAGCTCTAGTGGTCACCAGATCCGACTCTGATACATTAGCTAAAGCAGGGTCCCGTCCTAGCAATTCCTGTTGAAGACTAGTTTCAAAAACTCTCCCAGTAGGAGCCCATGTTTTCTTCTGAACCATTGAATCCGGTATCCATGCATATTCCACAGCAATCTCCTTGAAAACAAGCTTCCCATCATCATCGTACGTACCTAACTGAAAAGAGAGAGGCCAAGACTTGCCCAATTCCAGTTCAACACACATCCGAGCATACATAATGCGAGACATTTTGGCAGTAGGGGTGGCTTTCCTACTGCGCTTGCAATCCGCCCAAGCCCCTCTGTAGTCCAGTACTCCACTGGAACATTGTAGAACTTGACCCAAACTGGAGCAACCCGGATATCCTCAAGCTTCCCACAGCTCAAACTCCATCACCGTAAGAAGAGGGGCTTACCTTGAATATGCCAAGGCCCCTTCTCCAAGACCTGATGCATGCCTTCCGCCAAGTCAAACCTGAATAAGAATTTGTTTGCACCAGTAATTAACACATCCGACAGACCAAAAGCTGTCCAGGACTTAGACAAAGCCCGTTGAACCACCAGAAAAGCAGGTCTTTTCCCTAAGAAGAAACCAAGCAGAGTATGACTCAAGTTCAGGGCACCTTGTTTGGCTAGTTCTAGAGGAGGAATGACTCTAATCGTATCGTCCTGGATAACCGGAGGGTAATAGGTTAATGTTGTTGACAGCGATTCAGTAGCCGCAACCTCCGCCACCACAGATTTCCATGTTCTAGGGGTACCCGACAGAGGTTTCGAAGGCGGAGGCAAAGTCGTCGGGGAACCAGCTTTCAAAGGGGGGAAGGTTGTAGGGAGATTGGGGTCAACATTTTGATCAGAGGGATTAGGGATTTGGACCGAAGGCAAAGGGGGAGGGCGTGACGGAGAAGAAGAGGAAATGGCAGAGAGGGGGGGACGGGGAAGAGAGGAGGAGGGAGACGAAGCCATGAATGCAGGAGAGCACACCAGAGATCTACGAAGCTATGGAAATCGCCGCCGACGCTCAACGCTCTCGACGCTCATCTCTATATGCGTTTGTTAATTTTTCTCGATTCTCATAATATTTAATAATTCAAGAGTTCAACTAATTGTCTTTAGTGGAATAACATTTAGTTAATAAGCTAGAATTATTTCTAATGAGATTAAATTAATTCTAGGCTTATTGGAGCTTGAGTTATCAAAGTCCAATAAGATTTCGCACTTGGCTCCAAGGAAGGTTATCAAGCTAAGTAAGAAATATAAATAAAGATTTTAGAAGCCCATAATTGAATATTGGGCTTGCACTAAATAATGGTTAATTAGAAACCCAAATGTTCATTTAGAAATGGGCTAGACTTTAGTTTAATGTAATTGATTAGATTAATTATATTAAAACAAATTTTTTAAAGAAAGGAGTAGCAATTTCGGTTTATTAGGGCTGAATGTGCAGCTGCACTTTTGTTATTAAATTTTTAAATAAAGATGGTCTTTATTATGATTTATCATCATTAAATGGAGTTATGAACTTACCATTAAATGGTTTAATGGCTATCTTTTAATGTTAGCATATAAGCTACTAGCATTAATTGGATTAAAGAAGAAATATGTGCATTGGATGGACCATCTTCCTTCTTCCATTTTCCAAAACTGAAATTGGCATATTAATATTAGGTGATTGGTCTTTTCATATAGCCATCTTAAAATAAATGAGAAGAGTCTCATTTAATGGCTACTTTATGATTGATTAAAGAAAGAAGTGATGCATTAGATGCTATTCTCTTCTTCCTTTCCAAGCATAACTGAAATTGAGTGTGTAAGAATGTGTTCTTGCAAGGTTTAACTCTCTCTCTCTCCTTTCATGCATGAGTGAACCGAAATTTACAACAGAAGAGTCTCATTTTTGGTCCATTTCTTCTAAGAAAAATCTCCTCCAAACATTTTCTTCTCCTTTCCCACCAAAGGATTTTGTTAATCAAGTTGTCCTAGAAGAACAAGAGGTAAATCAAATTGGTTGAGGATACAACAACAAGGAGAGGATAGATTGACAAAGGAAAGGATTCAAAAGCAAAGACTTTGGATACAAGAAGAAGAAGAGGATAGCGCAGCAAGAAATTAAAGTTGTAGCGAAGGAGTCGCTAATAATCTTCATATTGTTTATGTTTATTATTATCCTTATACCATATCATGTATAGATTAACATGATGATTTGGATATATTGCTTTTGCTGCAAATAAGATTTCTAAAAAGTTTTAAAATCTACTGGTTCTCCAAATATGGCATGCTTTCTTTTTCTGATCCAACAAGGATAATATGAAAAATCAAAATCAAAGGCATACTGATAGTGAGCCATATTGCTAAAATATTGAAAAAAATAGAAAAAGCTGTGAAACTAAAACGAACAGAAGACAAGGTAACCAAAATCAACAAAACCAAAAACAAAATAAAAAAATCACTAGAAAAGTTGTCAAGAAATTCTCCGACAACGGTGCCAAAATTTGGTACTGCTGCCGCCTACAACTAAATTAATACGAACTCTAGCAATGAAAATGTAGTTAGTGAAGAGTTGAGATTGTTCCCACTAGGAATTTTAACGGTAAAGATTATACAAGTTCAAAACTAAAACAAAATGGAGGGTTTTAATTCACAGAAATTGAAATTTAAAAAATCAAAAATAACAAAATAACAAAAATATTAGATCTGAAAATTCAGTAAACAACCTTGGTTTTAGGTCACCAACGTTATCACACTAATATAGATCCTTGATATAAAATTCAGTCCATCAATAAACATTCATTGGGCGATGTTTTCTCTTAAGTTTAAATGAATAGAAATATGTATTCTAAACATTTTTATTAGTCAACAACTTAGATACGATCTTAAGTTTAATTGATTAATAGCTTTAAGAACTAAGAAACCAATGAATAAGAAAACACATGTATAAAATGCATTTAATCAAGCAAAGTATCTTCTTAAAATTTCCAACTCTAACGTAAAGATGGTAATCCTATTTGTCACTTTTGATTAGCAAAACTGAATGTCATATCCTACTAATCTGGCTATTAAATGAATCAATTCCTAGTTTTGCATCCTAAAAATCAACTAATTCAATTGTAAAAAGCAATTCTAAAGACACTCAATATTCATCAATGAAGCAAACTTTATTTGGAAATCTCGCACATAATAGATGATAACGTGGTTTCTTTCAACCAAGAAAAAGGATTTAGCTACTTATAATGAAAGTGAAAATCAATAAAGAAATAACAAAATATAAAGTCTCCACCCCTGGTCTTTTCCTAGAAAATCTGAAAAACTCCTAAAGAAATTACTGCAGAAAAATAAAACCCCTAACTATGGCTGACGTGAATAGTAACGAAAATCCTCCTTTATGCTCTTCGATCTCCTCCTTTTTTCGTGATCTTCAATAGATAATATTTTCCACATATTCAGGTTACAAAACCCCATCAGTAAGATAGCAATCTGATTCTCAAGATCATGAAAATCTTAGGTGAATCAGACCTGCATTTAAAAACAGATTCTGTAGGCATTTTTTGTCTTTGCATATACCCACGCTTAGTTAACGATTTTTCTGCCAGCCTGGAATTTTAGATTATCTTTACTTTCCTTGCATCTTTTTGATTCAATTTCATCTCTCAAGTGTTGAAAATTATCCGAGAACAATTAAAACCAATTCCATCAATTTTAAATAATAATTTCAATACATTAAAGAGAATTTGTATACAAAATAAGCATAAAATAACAACTTAACAACAAGTTATATTATCAAGAATATGGGAGGAGTGGGGTATTGGGATCCCATTAAAAATTATGTTAAAAGCTTCATCACACATTATTATTTTGCGTAGGAAAAATTTCTAGTCTATTTCTCCTAGTAATAGTCATTCCTGGAGTTGGCGGAAAATTTTATTTGTTAGAGACCAACTTGGGGACCAATTTCGATTTAGAATTGGGAATGGTATTGCTACTTATCTTTGGCAGGACCCTTGGCATCCGAGTGGAATCCTGTTGGCTCAATCGACTCCGCGGTTGATTAATGGGTCGGATCTACCTTTGAATGCCAGAGTTTCAGGTGTTATTTGGCGCGAGGAATGGAGGTGGCATCATGTCAATGTGGAGCCTATTTGTTCCCTTCCTCCCATTCCTTATAACCCTGATCCTTCCAGTGAGGACCGCCTAGAATGGCTAGCCAACTCTTCTAAGCGATATACAAACGATTCAGCTTATAACTACTTGAGACCTCCCCGCCCAACGGTGCCTTGGTATCCCTTAGTTTGGCATAAGGGGAATAGTCCCCGTTGTTCCTTTATCCTTTGGTTGGCTTTCTTGAACAAATTGTAGACTAGGGATAAGCTCCAGTTCCTCCACACCCCCAATCGTTGTTCCCTGTGTGTTATGGATTCTGGGACTACTGAACATATTTTCTTTCAGTGCCAATACCCTACACCACTTCCACCTATCCAGTTTAAATTTCCCTGATCTCCGTGCTATTTTACATTGGTTTAACCTATTGTCCACAAGGTCCACTAGTGTTTTTCAGACCTTTTGTGTTGTCATGTCGGCTGCTGTGTATAACTTGTGGTATGAGCGAAACCTTCGCACCTTTCGTGATGAAGCTTCGGATATAGGGCGGGTAACCTCGCAGGTGATTTTACAAGCTGTGGAGCAGCTTCGCCTAAACACTGAGGGAAGGTAAATCTGTATGTCTTCGATTTATTATTATTATTATTATTTCTACTACTGCAGGTCCAGGGTCTTCTCTGGGTCAATGAGGAGGAGGAGGGGTTTATTCCCTCCTATTGGAGTTGATTAAGATTCCAGATGGAGTTTCTTTGTCTTGAGGGTATTGTTAGATGCTTGTGGTTTCTGGTGGGGTTTACTGGTGGATGTAGCATTGGTTTCTGGTTTGCTGCTGGTCAGTGTATGGCAGGCTCTTGGGTGTTGGGGAGATTAGGTATTAGGGTCTTGGATTAGTGTTGTCTGGCTGATTGGGAGGCGTAAGCTGTCTGGTTTGTGTTTGTAACTTGGTTTCTCCTTTGTGTCACCTATGTAGGTTGTGGTTTCTGAAACATCTCTTGCTGTGTATATAACTTTTTTTTTATATTGGTATAAAATTTTTTCTGATTTACCAAAAAGAAAATACTCGATTTTGTAATAAAGTTGAATTTTACCATTACATGTAAAACTTGCCTCATTTACTATTTAAAACAAATAAAAGGCCCGGAAGCTTAAGTTATCAATTTAGTAATTTTTACAAGTTTTGCTTGTATTGGAAACTCAATAAAGCAACCAGTAAATGCATGGCATGCAGTAGTAGGTACCAGATCTCTATTTTAGAGCATCATTTATTCAGATAAACATACTGAAATTTATCTTCCATCAGTGAAATAACAGACCGAAAGATTCAGTCAAGTGGATAGTACGTACTGTTCCCATTTTAATGATATAATTTTGAATTTGTTTTTTTTCTAAGAATTGTTCCATTTATTTCTTAAATTTTAATATTATGTTCATAAAGTTCTGTTTCATTCTCCTAATGTTACAAACTCGAATATTTTTGTTTCGATCTCGTGAAGTGATTAGCTCAACAGACTATAGTCTCGGCTACATCCAATAACTCGGAAGGCCTGATGGGTTAAATCTAAAATTTACAATCCCATTTAACTCGTCATTGTTTCAGCAGATGCAAAGTTTTAAGGCAACAAGAAACAAGAAGTGTCCCGAGAAACAAAGGGATATGACAGCAAGTCCCGAGAAATAAGAAGTGTCAATAATCAATGTCCAAACCGGCCCATACATTCGTTTCATGGTTATTCTATGAGAACGGAAAAAATGAAACACGCTGCTTATGTGCCAACACGCTTTGAATTAACTTGCAAATCTCCTATTAATTCATTAATTAGGGACTGTGATAATTATGTTGAACTCGGGAGAATTAGGAACCGCAATCGCTAAAACAAGTCCGTCTTTAATGGAACCAATCCAATACGAAACACAAGCAGGTTTGTTCTCTTCATGGAAAGCTACCCCGTTGATGCCAAGAACATCCCAACTCGAAGAAACCAATTTAGGTCCGAGTTTGGAAGGGAGCATTTCAAGGTCATGTTTCTTGCAATTTCGTACTTTGGTGACCATGGTTGATTCTTTGACGAGCAGAAAGAACTCTGAAGGCATTTCAGCACCCAGTTTCGATTCAGCTTCCTCGATGGAAAGCCGCAATGCGTTCTTCAAATCAACGCTTTCGCTTTCCGTCCTGAAGATCATAGTTTGGCCAGAGTTCTTACTTGGGGTTGTGGTAATGGTGCAATCTGGAGAGAAACTCGCAGGTTTGAGATTTGGTAGATAAAATATAGGTAGCTTGACGACTTCATTTTTGGAGACTACATCTCTGTGAATTTCTGCCCATTGTGAAATGAAGTTTTGTGCGATAAAAAGGTCTGCTAAAAGAAGGCTACAGCTTATTCCGATGGAGTATCCCCCGCACTGGAAATTAGTCACCTGCAAAACACACAACACAAGGAATAATTAAGAAGTTGATGTACCCTTTAAACTAAGCTGAACCTGTGTTAGGGGTTGTAGAAATACCTCAGTATTTTGCAAGTTCTGAATATTTATATATTAATTTTTAAAAATTAAGAAAACAGTGAATCTGCATGGAATGTTCATAAAATTTATGGAAAAACATGTAGTTCACTGACCTGAACATAGAATAGGGGAGAAAATTGAAGATCTTCTTCGTCAATGTTCTTCCAGAGAACAAGCTCAGCTTCTAACTTCTTTCTGTCCTTCGAGTCCAGAAACTCTTGTAGCTTTATTGGAATCTTTGCCTCAATAAGCCTAGCACCACTATCATTGGAAACAATCTCTAGCTCTCCGTTACCATGTTCAACCCTCCGTAGACGTCCACTGAGTATAGGGTGCTCCACCAAAGTTCTCATTAATGACTCCTTAAACCACCCAGCAACTACCCAACCAGAATTCTCCTTCACAGCCCCATTATAGTAAAGGACTATGTTGAGACAACCCTGGAAAACGCGAGTGGCGTCGTTGTCCACGACAGAGACTTGCCGCGTCTGCCGTGGTTCGGTGACCCTGAGGGGTGGCACACTTTGAATAGCCTCAATTTGGGATTTATGTACATCATTGCAACTAATGCCATTGAGCATTGCCATAGTTAGGAGCACAAGAACAACTCTAACTGATAGTTACATATTTATAGGGATATGCTATAATGTTTTGCCTCTTCTTTTCCAGTTGACTATAGAATAATTGACCAAAAAGAAAATGTAATAAAGGAAAAAATGGAAAGAAAAATTATAATTTCATACTAAATTGACAAGGACATATCCATGCCATGGTCTAGCTAGCTCCATTTATTAACAGGGATGTGTCGATTCAGCATTGGTTGATCAATAAAGTTTATACAGGATTGGTTTGCTGTTACACCTAACTTGCCGCGTTTGAGTTATGAAAGATAAGAGAATTGGCTACCAGAATAGGAGGACTACTAGGACTGGGCCTCATACTATTCCTTGACATTTTCTTTCACTCCTAACCTTAACATGTCATCACACCAGCTAGTTCTTAGACTACATCTAGGGGTTATCATATAGGGGGTCATTTCTGGCTTCTTTTGCCTACCTGATCACGTTCCCTTCTGCTTCGTATTCTTGCTCGCCTACTATTAATCACAATCTTAATTTCCTTGCACCTTTGTCAATGAATAACCATTTATCTAAATCAATCTTGGTTGCAACTATCATATCAGAACATGATTGAGAATGTTAGATTAATCAATGGCAACGAGTTTAATAGGATTCCCATCTGCCCAATCAATGAATAGTTGTACGCTAGCTCTTGATGTTTCTCTTATCAGGTACTAATTACCAAGGTTTTCGTTATTTCCTTTGCTTACTGAATTTATTGTTTAATACTTCTTAGGTAAATATCTTCCCAGTGCAAGAAAAGGATAATAATATATATATACAAGCTGAATTCATAAATGGTGTGATCGGTATTTTTTTTTTAAAAAGAGTGTGTGTGATCGGTATTATAGTTTGCAAGAGAAAAAGTATAATTGGCAAAAAGAAAACTTGTGAGAGAAGATTTGTTCAAAGGAAACATTCCTTCATTTTTTTAATTGAAGTGACAGTGATTTGAATACAAATTTGACAAAAATATATTTCCAATAAAGGGTAGAGATGGAACTTTTGTATTTAAATATGATACAGTGCTATTAATATCAATGATATAAATACCGAATCAGACTGGCTAATTTGACCGGATTAAATACGAACAAGACTGATTTTCGGTTCAAATTTTACTTTTAATCGGTGAGAATAAAAATCGCCTGTTTAATCACAAACTGGACTAGTTTTCTATCTTTCACCTCTCTCCTTTGGTTATTGTTATGCTAAAATAAGTTCTAAAAATACCTAGGCTATCTTACTTACAAGTATATGAGGTAGTTGAAGTTGATTACCTAAGGTCGTCTTTTAAGGAGGTGAAATTATTTCACTGAAATTAATCTTGAGAGAAAAATAAAAACAAATGTAATCTTAAACATTCTATCTCGATTAGTTGAGTAAAGGCTTTTAAGAAAGCTATGCAATTAGACTAAAAAGTATACTGATCTCACTGGAAGCAAAAATGAATTGATTAATCGATATGGAAACTCTTGAGAGTTAACTTCACTAATTTAATCTCCTACGCATGACAAAGGTGAATTAATTTGATAATTGTCTTGCTAAAATTACAAATTGAGTTCTAAAATCAACTGAAACAGCAAACTAATCTAACGTTCGTATGCAACAAGTTTATCCTCCAATTTAATTATTAAACCCAACTAATAATTGCCCACTTAATTTAAAATATTTCTAATTTATAACTTAAGCGTTTATAGTTTCTCGTTTTATATTAAACTTCTTCTCTTGATCCTTCGTTTAATACTAAAATGATATAAGGTTTGATCATGTTAGTAAATCCAGAAACTGTAACAATTAATAAGACAATAAAATAGCCCCTTCATCATGCCTAATCAATTACATTAGCTACATTAATCCTCAAGAACAAGTAATTAGCCTATCATAGAATAAACACGGTTCATCATCTTCAAATAATTCAATCTCATGTTCAAAAATAACATAGAAATATCAAAGCAATAAAACAGTGAATAAACCAAAATGAACAATCAATTAATAGAGTAAGTTTCAATTAACTAACAAAGCAAATAACAGAGTAACAGAGTAAATAATGTAGTAGGTATAAGATAAGATGAGCAAACAAATGGATTGTTTGGGTAAGGGAACCGAAGGTGGGTCTCCTGCCAATCTACTCACTCTCTGGTGTTGGCTCTCGCCTTCTGCCTCTGCTCACTCTCGCCTAGAAGATGCTCCCACTGGCTTCCGCTCTGCTGTTCTTCTTCTTCACCTGACTAGTTCTTTCTCCTCTGTTCTCCGCCACCAACTTCTAGTCTCTCTCGTTTCTTTTTGTTCTAGCCTCTTTTCTATATTTTTTTCTATCTGTATATGAGTCCGCCTCCAACATTCTTTGTTTTATATTTCTAGTATTTAGGTTTTCGTACCGTCAACTCTACAAAGGACACGTAATATTAAGAAAATTAAAGAAAATTCTGTTACACTCGTGATACAATAATAAAATACTTGCTTAGATTTTATTTTTAGTTACTTCTTATTTATTATATACCGGTTTTATAGCAGTTAAATACTGATCAAACCTTTAAACCTTAAATCTTTCATTTAATCGGTTTGATGTTCAGTCCCCTTTTTAAAACAATGTGGGTCTCAAAGCATACATCAATATGTCCTAGAGATGACAAATATTGTAGCAAAATTAAAGACCTTGGGTACGAAAGTTGATGACTTCCTCTTTGTGTAATTCAATATGAACTAGTTACTCCCTAAGCATGGACCTTGTCAAATTAACTACAATACTAGAAAGGCTAAATGGAATGTTAATGAATTATCTAATATGCTCATTCAGGAGGAAATAAGGCTAAAAAATCAAAGAGATCATTGTATTAGCCTTATGGTTCAAAAAACCATAAGAAGTACTCAGCCCCTTGAAATTATACACATTGATATATGTGTACATTTTGACACTCCTTCTTTTAGTGGAGAAAAATATGTCATCACCTTTATAGATGGTTTTTCAAGTTATGGATATGTCTATTTGCTAAATAAAAAATATCAAGTTGTAAATGCCCTTGAGATGTTTGTAAAGAAGGTTGAAAGGTAATTAGAATTTAAGAAAAATTGAAAATTATAAGATTTGATAGAGGTGGTGAATATTATGGAAAATATGATGAATCAAGAAAATTTTCAAATCCAATTGCAAATTTTCTCGAGAAACTTGGCATTTGTGTACAATATACTATGCTAGGCATACCTCAACAAAATAGTGTGGCAGAAAGGCATAATAGGACATTAATAGAAATGGTTAGGAGTATGATGAGTAATTCTTCATTACCCAAAACCTTGTGGATACATGCAATTGAAAATGTTGTGTATTTGTTAAATAGGATTCCTAGTAAAGCAGTACCTAAAACACCTTTTGAGTTATGGACTAGAAAGAAACCTAGTATAAGGCACCTATATGTTTAAGGTTATTCAACAGAAGCATAAGTTTATAATCCACCAGAAAATAAATTAGATTATCAAATAGTCAGTGGTTACTTTATTGATTACCCAAAGAAATGTAAATGGTATAGGTTTGACTATTCGAATCATAGTCTAAGAATTGTTGAAACAACTAATACCAAGTTCATTGAAAATGGTGAAGTTACTGGGAGTGTTGAAGAACATATTGTGGACATTAGTGAAATAAGGGTTAGTTTTTTATTACCCATAAATGTTCCAGTATCTACATTTATGCCAAATATTGTCCTAGTGTTAAAAGGACAAAATAATTATGAACAAGATTTAGATGAAACTGCACCTCATGAACAAAATAACTTACAAATAATTAATTTAAATGAACCGCATGGAATAGCTTTGAATAAACTTGTAATAATGAGGAGATTAGATATTCATGGTGACTATATGGTTTATTTACAAGTTAGAAATTAATTATGGCCTTAATAATGATCCTGTTTTAGTTTCACAAACCTGATAAGTCAAGTAAATAGATTGATGCTATGAAAGATAAGTTAAATTCAATGGCACAAATGAATGTCTAATACCTTGTTTATTTGCCAAAAGAATCTAAGCAAGTCAAATGCAAATGGGTCTTTGGTAATGTGTTGTAACACTATACAAAATAACTAAACATACAACTATAGTAGTGGTAAGTCTAGATGGATCCCACATAGATTAAATCCAATTACTTTCCTAAATTATCTTTATATGCAAAATAGGGGGGTTTGGTTCAATGCTATTTAGAAAACAAAGAAAAATTGAATGTATAAAAACAACTCAAATTAAACAGTAGTAAAGTGATAAAACTGATGAATAGTTTAAAATCTAGTTCTTTCGTTTAATCTCGTCCTAAGCATAGTTTCACATATGTCATTGAATTATGATCTTCACATCTCTCTTTAGACTATTGATCATGAATTAACAACAAGCTCTGTTAATCCTGGTTTTTCCTTAGAACTTAGTTAATTAAGAAGAGCTTGTCAATTAACCCTAAATATTGGGAAACCTAGAACAAGCTCTCTAAGTGATTCAATCCTTATTTCTTACCCTTGGAGGTCAAATCAAAAATAATCCAAGGATTGCAATATAGGATGTAACCTCGGGTAATTTCACTTAATATTGGAACCTAAGATGAATGGACCTAAGTTAACCTATATGTCATGCTATGCAAACTAATAGGGAAAAAAGGGGTTTGATTTTTGAAAACATTAATTGAACTAAAATGAATTGTAAAATCCATTTTTCTTTTTGGATTTTTGGGGATAGCAAACGAAAAGATTAAAACAAGTGATAGAATCCTCTTGAAAATGAACTTTGGCCATCATAGTTCGAAATTGATTTTATGGAGTAGAAATCACTAAGCTTTAAAATGAAAACCTTAAAGGAATCTTTAAGTCCAGGATCTTGATCAATGGGACTCCATTTCTCAAGATCCCGTTAAGCACTCTTAGTGTGTGTGATAGGTTTTGCCAATGCAATGGGTCAAATGAAATCTAGCATCAACTCAATATCAAACACAACCATGCAAGATAATAAAGAATCACCAAGATCACAAATAGACATATATGAGACTTCATATATTTAAGCTCAAAGTTCTACATAAACCAATCCAAATCACGCAATGAATATCTAACTTTTGATTACAACTATAATCAAGTATGTTCAACCACAAACCACAAATCTTAGACCTAAGAATTATAAATTCATAGCTGAACATGGATTAACTACTCCCTTTTTAAGCTCATGGAACTCCAGCCATTGCTACATCTTTAAGAAGAAATGGAATGCCTAGCCACGCATAGCTCTCGGAGGCCTCACAACTAGCAAGGAATCAAAGGCACCCATGGTAGAAGTTGACAGTGGTTAATGCAGGAGAAAATGAGAGAGAGATGAGGGTAACGATGCAAGATGATGATCTGAAGATGAATGAAAATGTCGGCCCTCTCCGTGTTTTGTAACTTATCTAAAAGTAGGTTTTTCTCCAAAACGGGTTGTCGGGTAGAGTGTGTACAGTTAGTGAGTTTTCTGAAAATGGTTCGGGTCTGGTACTGATTCGACTTCTTCATCGTGACGAAAAAATGAGTTCGCTACGATGAACTTTTCCCAAAAGGTATTCCAAGCAGGTTATTGTGACTTCGTTGTGGCAACATCAGGTCTTCGCTGCGGTGAAATTTTCCCGAAAGGTTTTGTTAGAATTTCTGTGATTTCGTCGCGGCGACGTCATGTCTTCTCCGCAACGAATTCTTCCCGAAGGGTTTCTGCTTGACTTCTCTAGTTTCACCGCGGCGAACTTTGCCTGTTGGTGGTGTTGACTTGTGTTCTTGACTTTCTTGGTTTTCACTCTTGGCTCTACTTCTTGGGTGTCCTGCAATGAAAAATAATAGTTTGTAGTATCAATTGTCCTAAAAATCAATTAAGAGCAATTACTAACCATTTGTGACAATTTTATCTTCAAACTACATTAATTCAAAGCAAGCACTCATAAGCTAAATTAAGCACAATATCTAATAATAAGAGCCAAAAAGTATAACAAAAACCATGAAATTGTCACCATATAATATAGAAAACTTGAGTTCAATCAAATTCCACCACACTTAGACCTTTGTATCCCTAGACAAAGCTTATAAAAGTCAAAGAGACATAAGTGTAAAAGAAAATGCCGACCATGTTTAAAAATGAGAATAGGAAACTGGTAAACCCACTTTCTCAAAAATCAACTAAAGCAGACTGAAAGAGCGCTAAGAAGATAAACACTATAAGTATTTAATCCAAGAGATTGAGCAAAAGAGATTTCTCTCAAAGGAAACTATTTAACTCTCAACCCACTTGTCTTGGGATAATTTCACTCTAAAATCTGCTTAGTCCATTTTCTACCATAAGCTTGTGATAGTTTTACCTCCCCACTACAAAAACCATAATTTTACAAATCAAGAGGACTTTAAAGGTTGTAATGATGAATGAAGGCCAAATGAAATGGATGGAATAAAAGAAAAAAATATGAGCCATATGCACTACAATTATTCTCTTCATCAAACAAGCAATAACTATTCTAAGGAAAAGATTAAAAAATTCTACCACAGCAGCTTTTTTTTTCAACACACTTAAATTCTATACACTTGAATTTTATACTTTAAAACAAGTGCTTAGGCAAATTCATAATTTGGAGGCAAACAACATTCCTCAACTGTTCGCTGCATTAACCCTTTTTTAGACATATATGAATTATACTATCTATAAAGATCAACTTAAATTTATAAACTGGAAATAAGATATTTACATCAATATAAAGATATGTGAATGCACTCAAAAAGATGGCTCAAGGGGCTAGCAATGGTTAAGTGTTTAGGGGTTTGTGTTTGGATGAAAGGTTTTGAATGAACGTCTCTATCATATTCACAAAATTTTAGTTAATCAAGACTCAATTAAGAATTAAAACAAGTTCTAGAGAGATATAAAATTAAGCAGATACACACAATTGAAAGAATTCAGGCTCAAATATCCTTCCAATAAGGTTAGTATCTCAATTAAGCAATCTCAAGGTTTAAAAATGCAAAGTGCTACTTTTTTAGTGTACCCTCACTTACTTCTTGTTGAAAACATTAAAAATGAAATTAGCCAAAACCAACTATTATTTAAAAACATGGATGATTTTTCAAAAACATATGTGAAACTTTGAAATTTACAAAAATTCAACACAAGAGTATTAAGAATCTAATTTGGAAGAATTTTAAATTGAGGGAGTGAAAATATTTGTTTGGTCGAGAAGAGATGAAGTCGGGGCTTCGCTGCGGCAAAAGAAAAGTTAGCCGCAGTGAAATATGTGAATGATGAGGCTTCACCGCGGTGAAAACAAAAGGTGGTTGCGATGAAGTATGCCTAAAAAGAGCCTCACCGCAGCAAACCCAGTAATGGCCGCAGCGAAAAGTAGCAGAAATGTGGAAAAATGCCTGTAATTTCAGATTCACCTAAAAATAAACCAAGTTAACAACTTTAAGCAAGCAAATGACCTATTGGAAATAAAAACACTTAAGTGGTCAAAATTGATGCATGAAGAAACTATTTTGCTGAATTCACAAGGATAAATTCATCCCCCACACTTGAACACATAATTGTCCTCAATGACGAAACAATAGAAACATAAAAGTGTAGTGAAGAGAAACAATAGAGCGATTAATAGACAAATCTCAGGGGGAGACAGAACTTAGAAGGGAAGTTTATTGAATTGAAAAACTATTAATTAAACTAAAAACTAAGCTATTGTTCTTACTAAAATAGTTTCTCCCCCACACTTGTCAGAATCGATCACAGAGCAAGAGTAAGTAAACAGGTGAAGGAAAGAAACGACATGAGAATGTCAAATAAAAAATAATCCAAGGATTGCAATATATGGTGCAACCTCGGGTCGTTTCACTTAATTAGAACCTAAGATGAATGGACCTAAGTTAACCTATATGTCATGCTATGCAAACTAATTGAGAAAAAAGGGGATTTGATCTTTGAAAACATTAATTGAACTAAAATGAATTTTAAGAAGTATGTAAAATGTATTTTTCTTTTTTGATTTTTGGGGATAGCAAACGAAAAGATTAAAACAAGCGATAGAATCCTTTTAAAAATGAGCTTTGGCCATCATAGTTCGAAATTGATTTTATTGAGTAGAAATCACTAAGCTTTAAAATGAAAACCTTAAAGGATTCTTTAAGTCCAGGATCTTGATCAATAGGACTCCATTTCTTAAGATCCCATTAAGCGCTCTTAGTATGTGTGATAGGATTTGCCAATGCAATGGGTTAAATGAAATTTAACATCAACTCAATATCAAACACAACCATGCAAGATAATAGAGAATCAACAAGATCACAAGTAGAAATATATGAGACTTTATATATTTAAACTCAAACTTCTACATAAACCAATCCAAATCACACAATGAATATCCAACATTTGATTACAACTATAATCAAGTATGATCAACTATAAACCACAAATCCTAGACCTAGGAATTATAAATTCATAGCTGAACATGGATTAACTATTACCCTTTTAAGCTCATGGAACTCTAGCCATTGCTACATCTTCAAGAAGAAATGGAACGCCTAGCCATGCATAGCTCTCGGAGGCCTCACAACTAGCAAGGAATCAAAGGCACCTATGGTAGAAGTCGACGGTGGTTAATGCAGGAGAAAATGAGAGAGAGATGAGAGTAACGATGGCAAGATAATGATCTGATGACTGAATGAATATGTCGGCCCTCTCCATGTTTTGAAACTTATCTAAAAATAGGTTTTTCTCCAAAACAGGTTGCCAAGTTAGGTGTCTACAATTAGTGAGTTTTTCAAAAATGGTTCGAGTTTGGTGCTAATTCAACTGCTTCACTGCAGCGAAAGGATGAGTTAACAGCGGCGAACTTTTCCTTAAAGGTGTTCCAAGCAGGTTATTGTGACTTCACCACGGTGACATCAGGTCTTCGCTGCGATGAAATTTTTCCCAAAGGTTTTGCTGGAATTCTTGCGATTTGGCCAAGGCAATGTCAGGTCTTCGCCGCAGAGAATTCTTCCCAAACGGTTTCTACTTGAATTCTCTAGTTTTGCTGCATCAAAAGGTCATCCTCGCCGCAACAAAGTTTGCCTGTTGGTGGTGTTGACTTGTGTTCTCGACTTTCTTGGTTTTCACTCTTGGCTCCACTTCTTGGGTGTCCTGCAATGAAAAATAATATTTTGCAGTATCAATTGTCTTAAAAATCAATTGAGTGCAATTACTAACTGTTTGTGACAATTTTACCTTCAAACTACATTAATTCAAAGCAAGCACTCATAAGCTAAATTAAGCACAATATCCAATAATAAGAGCCAAAAAGTATAACAAAAACCATGAAATTGTCACCACATAATATAGAAACCTTGGGTTCAGTCACTAAGTTTAACCAGACAGTCGCATTATAATTGAGAAAAATGAACCAATCTAAGTAATAATCACAAAAGTTTGGATTATATAACTTATTTTACATTATCTCAAATGATTTAATACCGTTAGTTGCCACATACAACTTCAAACATGACTATTATGTATCAAATTCAAGTTCTAGCAATGGGTGTTCATAAAAAATGATTGAATAGAGCATCAAAATCATCCTCATACAATACCCAATCAATACATACAAGATAACATAAACAATCTGAAAAGAGGGAAAGAAAATGATAAATAACAATGATATGCTTAATATGCTCCTCGGCATCGATTATCCCCCTGAGCCGGTGTCGGGATAGTTAGCCCTCCATCTTCTCAATCAATCTCTAAGCATGAGCCATTAACGCCTCTTTTCTTGTTGAAAACTGAGAGAAAATGAAGAAGAGTGCAGGTTTTTCGCATCTGTCCAACCTTTCGCAACTGTCGCAACATATTGCTTTATATAGTAAATAACTAGGTTAAATGGGACAACTGGAATCATTCACGATGAAGACTTATGTCTCACGAGTGTAAGTGGTGTCTATCACCCATGAGACACCTTACATGGGAGTGAGAGTGTCTCACACCTAAGGAAAAACATTGTATAGTCGTGAGTTAACGATCACGACTGTGCAATTTGGCATGGCCAAATTAATTTATGTCCTTGAGTTTTAATACTGTTCTTCATTTCATTTTATTTTATTTTCTTTCTTGTCTCATCTTCTTTTAATCTTCTTCGTTTTGCTCCATGATGACAATAGATTATTGATAGCTTATCAAAAACTACAAAATAATAAATTCCTAACTACCAAACTATGTAGTAAATGGTGAGCTAGGGTCGAACCACAGAGAGATGAGATGCAAATGCTATTTCAAATGTTGTAACAAAAGAAAACAAAACACCCTGAACTGATGAAGACGAGACAACTAATATGCAATGAACGTAACCAAGAAGATAAGTACAAAGCAAATTTAGAAAAGTCTAATAACAATGGTAAGGAAGTAGGCTAGAGATATCTTTAGGATTCCGGGATGTTCATTAATCTTTAAATCTAAATAAAAGGTAGTCTCATCATGGTGATATCCTATGTACTAGATTAAGCTCTGGAACCCTTAATTTCTTTAAAATAGGCAAAATTAATAAGCTCTAGAATTGCCCCCGATCTCCACTATAACCTAGAATAGGCTCTCTAAGTTCAATAGTGAAGATGCATTAAGTACTAAGAAACAACTAACTTAGGCCACCTACTCATAAGCTCGGAAGGCATAACCTAAAGGTGTGGGATCCTAGATTAATTGATTAAGTATCATAAATCCCAAACTAACCTAGACCTACAAGTACCAATTCAAGACAAGTTCAACTCCATTCTCACAATTTCCATCCCTTCACCCTTATAATATCTCGAAACCCCTAAGTAGTCTAGCCACACATGTTCATATCAAGCATGATTAATATTGAATAAACAAAATCTGTACTCAATTAAATAAAACCAAGGCTGGAAATTATAAACAAAGTGGTAAAAATCAAAATTCAACACTAACTTAATAGAATTCAAAACCCTTTATGCTAACAAATGACTAATCATACCTCAAGTTGCAAATGCTAAACTAATTGCATCAAAATGAAAATTTCAGTACATACAACTTGCACAAAAACCTAAATTAATTGAGCATAAACCTAAGAAAATGCATATATCCTAACTATTGAGCACAAATTAATCAAAAGTATCACAAATAAACAAAAACTCATAACATAAACCATTAAACATTCAAATACCCAACAAATTCAGATCTGCAAAAACACATAAATAAACTCAAACAATAAAGATTAAAATTGGAAAATTGCAGGAATAAACATCCATTGATATATCACAAAGGTTGCTTACAAAATTCATGAGTTTCAACAACAAAATCCATCAAAAATTCATTCTAAATATTCTAGTATATGTAAGAACGTGATTAACACTAAGAAAGCTCTAAACTAATGGAATGAATAGATTGAGACATATGAAAAGAAAGCATTGAAAATGAAATAAGCTAGCTAAGCATAACAAAAACTTCGCTACTCCTTCCTTTTCTCTTCTTCTTCTTCTCTCTTCTTGAAGTTTTCCAAAAGTGGAAGATTGTGTGGCCATCTTCTTGGTCCTCCTTTCTTTCTTTATGTGTTATTTTCCATTTAAGGGAAAACCTAGGATTTTCCTCTGTCTCAAAAGTCCAAAAAGCCACTAAAAAATTTAAGTTTGGAAGGCCGTTCGCGTTTGTCTGTATGCAGGGAATGATCGTGGCCTTTAGTGCACAATCATGGCCAATTTATCTGCTTTTTATCACGATCGTGGCTGACTCCCCTCGATTGTTGCCCTCTGCTCAAGCTTCTATCATGATCATGGCATATTTGTTATGATTGTAGCCTTGGGTTATTTCCCGGGTCTTCTCTGATTCTCCTCCAAATGCCCTTGATGGTTTCTCCTTCATAGATGGCTCTCCAAACTTTGTCAAAATTCTTCCTTTTAGCATATATTTATTTTCACTCCTTTAATCTATATGTAAACACAAGATGAAGATAAATTGAGTATTTAAACACAATAATAGGTTTGAAAAGACATTGAAAGGCATAAGAAAAAATAAGATGATTCAATCCTATCAAATCTCCCCACACTTGAACTATTGCTTGTCCTCAAGCAATTTAAAAATAACCAAGATGTTCTGTCAATTTATTTTCAAAGAAGATAGAGTATATGTATTCCTTTAACTTTGATCAACTCAAGCATCGAGCTACTACATATATCATAATCTTTTCATTAATGCATATAAACAAAGTCAAAGGTAGACATCATTGATCGATGGTACAATAAAACTAAGATGGATTTTCCTAATGATGTTCTCAAGTGTTTAAGGTCGGTGTTAGACTCAATACTCCCTCTAAGAAACTACACTACCATAGTCTTGCAAATTCACTAATTCTCTACCATATAGATTACATACCATCATGGATCAAAAAGGGCTTTTGCTTAGGGTTGCAATTGGGTTTGGGCTAAGGCAAGGCAAAAAGGTCAAAGGGTAACTCATAAGTATTAACAAATTGTTAAGTAAGAAAGGACAACCAAACATAAATTTTGAGATATGCATATTAATACCACGAACTACAACTACTCATCACTAACTAATGCTACTACATTTCCTTCAATAGCAGAAACAAGGACACATTTAATCAATAATGCAAAAAAAAGATGTTTTTTCTTTTTCTTCTTTTTCTTTTTCTTTTTTTCCTTTCTGTTTCTTTTGAATAACACAAAAACAATGAGGAAATAATAGTAGAACAATTCAATAAGTCATGAGCAAACGTGTCTCTCGAAACATCTCATAATTTAATACAAAACAAAAGTCCCTAAATCATATATATCAAATGCTCACTCATTACTTCATTAAACTTGTGACAAGGAAAGGCTAATGGGTTTAAAGGTTTCAATATAAGGTGATTAATTCAAAAACAAACAAGGTTAAGGGCTCAAGAGAGTTGGCAAGATAAAAATGAGTTAGTGGGTTATTTAAGTTAAAGGTTCAAAATAAAGAAGGCCTTACTCATTTCCATAAACATGCATCTTGTAGTATCAAACTAGTTCAATGAAAGTTCCGAAGGTAATCTTCCTAAAGGAGCATCACACACAACAAAGAAACAAAATGACTATGAAATGTCTTCATATAGGCTCAAAACCTCACATAAGCTTATATGAAAATCCACCAAAATTTCATACATTACCTAATCACTTAAAAATCAACTTATTGATTGAGTTTATACAACTAACTACTTCAATCAATCCATATGATTCACCTTCCACACAAGCTATCTAATTCAAATTCAAGCAAACAACTCAATTCCTAATACAACTACTATGATAGAATAGCATGGTTCAACATTCATCCCAGTTCAACTAAAAAAATGCAAAAAAATTAAACTGTCCCCACCCCCACACTTAAATGGGACATTGTCCCCAATGTCATAAAATCAATAAAAACACAAAGGGATGAGAACAAAAGGACTCCCTTAGATCAAAGAACATTCAACGACGTGAAAGTAGAATTCACAGCTCTGGTCTTGCATTCCTAAAAACAAACAAAAAAAAAAGAAAATAAGGAACTAAAATGAAAGAAAACTAAAACAAAAAAGAACTAAAATGAAAGGATAAGATTGGGGTGCCTCTCAAAAAGTGTTGTATAAGGTCACAAGCTCTACCCCTATCAACCGATATCAACCAATGTATGTTGGAGCTTCAAGCTCCATCACCTCCATATTGTGAATTTGAAATCCCTCAAAGTAAGGATTGATATAGTGTCCATTAACTTTAAACTCTTTCCCCGTCATGGCACTTCTAATCTCCGCTGCTCCATGGTGATATACCTAGGTAACCTCAAAAGGACCTATCCATCAAGAGCGTAACTTATTTGGAAAGAGTTTGAGGCATGAATGATATAAAAGTACTTTTTGTCCCACTACAAATTTCTTCCTAGAGATGTTGCGATCATAGAATGCCTTAGTCTTCTCCTTATAAATCTGGGCATTCTCGAATGCTTCATGTTGTAACTCTTTGAGCTTTTGCAAACTATAATCGTCTGTAGGCACCAACAACTTCTGACTCCATGTCACACTTATTGATTACCCAATAAGCTTTATATTGTAGCTCTACTGGAAGGTGGCATGGTTTCCCAAAAATAAGCCTAAATGGTGACATCCCTATTGGAGTCTTCTATGCAGTCCTGTATTCCTATAAGGCATCATTGAGGTGTAAACTTCAACCCTTCCTGTTGGGATTAACCATCTTCTCTAGGATGCACTTAATCTCTCGGTTGGACACCTCAGCCTGACCACTCGTCTGAGGGTGATAAGTGGTTGAGACTCGATGCATCACTTGATATTTCTTAGGAGGGCCTCGATCTCTTAGTTGTAAAAGTGAGTTCCTTTGTCATTGATGATGGCTCGCGGGGCTCCAAACCTAAAAAAAATGTTAGCTTTCAAGAAATCTGCAACTACTAGAGAATTGTCAGTTTGGGTAGCTTTTGCTTCCACCCATTTCGACACATAAACAACTACAAGCAAAATATATTACAATTTAAATGAGGAGGGAAAGGGACCCATGAAGTCCATGCCCCAAACATAAGAAATCTCACAAATTAATATAGGGGTTTGAGACATTTCCCTATAGGAACCTAAAGTACCTGTGCGCTGATGGTTGGCACAAGTCTTACATAAATCATATGCATCTTGAAATATAGATGGCCAGTAAAACCCTGTAGGAAAATCCCGGGACGAACATCATATGTTCAGGCAGCGGAAAACAAAAATTTTTGTTCCCGGGACTTTCCCGATCCCCAGGATCCAGG
>JANKOE010000005.1:22145042-22155214 GCA_026284465.1 Erythroxylum citrifolium
AGATGGGAAAACAATTCAGGGACAAAATGCAGAATGTAGGATCACAAGAGCATAGTGGACAGCTATGACATTATTGAGAGACTGAAGAACACTGAATTTGAATATGTATCATAATTGATCTACAGAACTTGCATTATTATTTGAACTTTAACTAGAAAAAGTTAGCATCTAAAACTGATTTGAACTTTAATAAGTAGACAAAGTTAGACATCTATGGTATAACATGGCTTAATGCTAATCTTACTAAATTTTATATGAATATTCGTGATGAACAATGCATATCAAATTTACTTATGACTCAATGCAATGACTTTCAGTTCATTCCATTTGTTTTGCTTCAGTAGAGCCCTCTACCTAAACTTGACATTCTAATCAAATCATTACCTTTTAAAAAGACTCACCTAGATATTATTCCAATTAAAAAAGCATCATACATGGTTGATGTAAGGTCATCAAATCCAAGGGCATGAAGATCGAAAAATGCAGTATGTGTACACAACAATCAGATTCTCAGGGAGACAACTATATCATCTCACACAACAAACAAATTCTCACAACAAACAATAATTTCCCCAACTCAATCTCAGATCAAGGTAAGATAGAGGGCTTACCACTTGCAGCAGAAGACGTGTAATGCGAGAATGAGTGGGACTCCTAACAACGCTGCTGTTTCTGTCAAACCAGAGAAGAGAAAGATGAGATTTTTAATCTCAAATCTCAGCTACCGATAGCCTTCACGTATTACAAAACAACAAACACGATGATAGAGGGCCGACTGGTGATGATAGAGGGCCGACTGTGATGAAACAATCTTGACAGATTCTAAGCGCGACAAAAATGAGAGAGGGAAGGTTAAAATGATGAAGAGGGAATGGGAGAAACGCAGGCGCGGGTAGTGACTTTGATAAGAGAGGGAACGAGGTTGGACGCGGGAGACGGTAGAAGATGAGACAGGGATTTGGACGCGGGAGATGGTAGAAGATGAGAGAGGGATTCAATAAACAAATTTTTTCCCACATTAATCGCAAGCAAATAACTTCAATTACTTACCTCAACGACGACAGAAGGACGTCAACGGCTGATGGCTCCAACGATTCCAAGGGCGCGACAGAAGATGAGAAAGGTGGCTCCAGGGAGAGGGAACGGACGGTGGCTCGACGGAGATCCTCACTTACGCAGAATATGACGGCGCCAGGGAGAGGGAAGGGACGGTGATATCGGCAGGGAGGGAGAGGGAAGGCAGAGTGCGATGTATGGGGTGGCTCAACGGCATTTTCTTTTTTTTACACAGATTATGAGACGACGTCGTCTTTCTCGGGCGGTAACGCGCTAATTCCTTGCCTTTCCCGACGTCTAACTCTCCAACACGTCGTGGACAGTACTTTGCCACGTCCTACTTGTTAAACGACGTTAATAACATAGGTTTTCAACGACGTCTACATCCAACGACGTAGAATTTTTCCACCTCTCCTGACGTCTACGCAGACGTCGACAAAGCCTCCTACAATTCGCAACGTCTTAAACGAAGACGACGCGAAATGTGTCTTTTCTTGTAGTGAGTTATAATACCATAAATATTGTCCTCAAAACATTTGGTAAGGTAATCCACCGTAATTGGCATGAACTTAATATGGCTTACCGTTGTAAGAAAAGACCAAAGATAGCCATTCCTCACTAAGCACATGAGACGGGTGAGAGATTTTAGTATAGTTGGCTACATACCTAGATCTAAGATTTGCATTTTGGAACTTATCGCATGCTTTATATAGTTTTATGCATGTCTTTTTCAATACTGACTAATAATATAATTCTCCAAGATCTAATGGAACAAGGTTGAAGTTTTGGGAAATTGAGACGGGATTCAATCCCCACTGCAATGGAATAATTAAGAATTTTGTTGTATTTTGGTTTTCTTAAAATCAAGATCACTTTAATTCTATAAAATGATTGACACATAACTTATAATAAAGCATAACTAATAATGCTAAATCAAGCAACAATATATTGATAATAAATCAACGTTACACTCTATATGAGCTTCAACTATAACTTTATGTTTTTTTCTTCTCTATTTTGTCTCATGCATATGTTGTAAATACAAGGGACTTTTATAGGCATGAAAGTTGATTTACTCATTGACTTTGACAACTATCAAACTGCTACAAAACAATACAATTTTGACAGTTAACACATAGCTAAGAGCCATATCTTTTTACTAGAAGAACCAAGAAGCCTATACACCTATTTAACTTTTAACACTCCACTTCAAACCTGATTTTGTGTGCCAAGATTTTCCTTGAGTTTGTGAAATACATCGGTCTTTAAAGGTTTTGTAAAAATATCCACAAGTTGATCTTCACTTCTCCAATGAATGAGCTTTACAGTTTTGTCTTTTACTTGCTCTTAAATAAAACAATATTTTATGTCTACATGTTTGCTTCGACTATGAGACACTAGATTTTTGTAAGTGATATAGTATATTTATTGTCAATGTATATAGTAATCGGACCTTCTTGTGTGTGGACTCACTTAAAATATTCCTCAACCATATTGCTTGACATGTACGTGTTATTGTAGCGATATACTCGACTTCACACGTCGAGAGAGTAATTATTTGTTGCTTTTTTTATGACCACAAAAATATTGTTAATCCAATATGAAATACATATCCAGAGGTGCTCTTTCATTCATCTAAGTCTCTACCATAATCACTATCTGAATAACCAATTAACTTTAATCTTGAGAATATGTATAAAATAGACCATGATTTATTGTATCTTTAACATATCTTAAAATTCTTTTTGTATAATGAAGTGATCTTTCTTTGGCTTTTCCATATGTCTACTAACCAATCCAACTGAGAATATAATTTATGGGCGTGTGAAAGTCAAATTACTAGACTCCTGAACAATATTGGTTTACGGACTCTTTATTTAAATCTATTCTCATATTTATGCCTATTTCTACTAGCATAGTCATCAGCTTGCAATCCTTCATTCTAAATTTGATTAAGATTTGTTCCACATACTTCTTCCGCGACATATATATTCCGTCTGTTTTATCTCGATTCCTGTTTTATCTCGATTCCAAGAAAGTATGACATTTTACCAATATCTGTCTTTTCAAGTTCTCTAGTAATAACTTTCTCTGAACATTCTCATATCATTTCCCATGAAGATCATATCATCCACATATAAACACACAATTATGATGTCACCATCTTGATTTTTCTTCGTGTATAAGTCATACTTATGTAGGCTTTTTACAAAACTAATCTTTTGGAAATACTCATCTATTCTCATGTTCCAAGCCTATGGAGCTTACTTGAATCCTTACAATGCTTTCTTCAGACGATATGCTTTTTCTTCTTGTCCTTTTTAATATATCCTAGTGGTTACTCAATATAGAGTTCTTCTTCTAGGTATCCATTTAAGAAAGCTGATTTCACGCCCATCTAATAAATCTTCCATTTATTTTGTGTTGCAAGTGTTGTGAGAAGTCTAATAGTATCAATTCTTACAACTAGAGTAAGCATTTCTTTATAGTTAATTCGTTTTCTCTACTTATAGCCCTTAGCGACTAATCTTGCTTTGTATTTTTCAATATTTCCTTTTTTATTAGTTTTTGTCTTGTACATCCACTTAACTCTTATTGCCTTATGTACTATCAGAAGATTAGTTAGTTCCTATGTGTCGTTTCTATTGATCGCAACAATTTCTTCATTCATGGCATTTTCCATTTCTCATATTTAATAGCCTTTTCGTATATTAATGGATCACACTATGCCATTGAACAAAACAATGAGTAATCAAATGTTGTCTGCACTTGTTTTGCATCATAGATGTCATTTAGATTCCACATTTTTATAGGTGTTCCCCCTAAATCGCTACTGCTACTACTACTATTGCTACGTGATGAAGTTGTTGGTGTTGATTCAGGAGTTGTTAAAGTAAAGCTTTGTGGAGGACTCTGTTTGTTGGCTCCCGAATTCTTTTTCTTTAGTTAAGCATGATTTAAATAATTATGAGGTTTTGATAGGTGAATTTTTGGGAGTTAATTTTTTTTATGTCTATGTTAATAGGATTTATGTTATGGCTTAGTTGAATTAAAATTGGTAAGAATGCAAAATGGGGTATTTTTGGTAGTTCACTTAAGGTTAAAAAGACATAAGGTATAAAGGAAGGGTAAAGTGGACTTTTAGCTTTCATTGAGGGTACAATAGGAAGAGGAAAATACTGTCTTGCTTTGGAGAGGAGGAAAAACGTGAATTAAAGATAAAAAGAAGAAGAGAACATCGAAAATGAGAAAGGAAAGTTAAGTGTTTCAGTTTTTATAAGAAAGGAAGGAAATTTAGTTAGGGTTTCTTCATTTCGTAGTTTTCAAGAGAGAATTTGAGATTGTTCAAGAAGAGAAAAAGAAAGAGGAAGAGAAGATCTTCTATTTGAGCTAACAATCTTGTTATTTGGTGAAGATTCAAGGTAAGTTCGAATTTTCATCATTTGGATTTTTGGAAGGGTTTTGGTTCATGAAGTTTAGGAAATACATGTGTTTAGGTATTTTAGGATCAATTTAGTGAATGTATTTTCTTAGGGTTCTCAAATTTGAATTCCTATTAAATGGGAATTTTTTCATTTATGAAGGAAATCAAGAAGGGGATTAAGAGAGGCAATAGGAGCAAGAGGAAAGACATCCTTAAGCCATTTTCTTAAGCAAGGAATTCAAGGTGGGTACATGTTTATAATAGAGTAAATAAGCCACTAATGTTTTCTTTGAATCAAGGAAGTTTAATGATTTAAATTAAATCATAAATGTTGCATATATTGCTTCTTAAATGAATTGATAAATTGCTATATGTTTGATATATTAATTGTATTGATGATTTATGAAATGACTTTGAAAATGATTCTTTTTTTGAAAATACAGTATGTTTATGAAATCATGTTTCGGAAATGGTTTTCGAAATATGTCATGCTCATGAAAAGCAAGTTTTCAAAATGTGTTATTTGGGCAAACTGTTTTCAATTCATGAATTACATGCTATGTAGGTTTGGTGTAGTCCATTCAAGTATGTCACATGCACGTTGACCAAGTTCAAGGCTTCTCCTGCCTACCCGCTAGTGACATAGAGCTCTTTCATGGACTCCCTGAAGTTTATGTCTACGCAAAACTACTATGGGAGATTGTGATAGTACGCCAAGTTTACAACTACACAGGACCATTATGTAGAAATGTGTAGTTCGTCATGTTTATGGATCTACCCAAACCATTCTGATGTGCTTATGGTATGTCAATTAGTTTGATGCATACATGATTTGTAGTTTGTGAATTTTGGTTAAGAATTTGAGAAAGATATGTTTTATGACTTCAATTAGAACTTTATATTGACAAATGAACATTTCAAAGGTTTTACTTATTTTCCTGTTATAAACTGCTACCCACGAACTTTAATCTCACCCTTCCATTTCCATCCTATCTTCAGGTGAAGAGCATGAGAACGAGTAACCAAGAGTCGAGGCATCACTCCAAAATCTGCATCTTTTTGTGTTTTAAGCTAGATTTGTAACCACAAGGCTTTAGTCGCATTTTGAGTGAATTATTGTTCATGTGTCTTTTGTATTTTGGATTTTGAGATATAGATGTATTGTGGCTTGAAATGCCCATTAAAACTTTGTAAAACTCTTATCTTTTGATGCTAATGGAATATGATTGCGTGTTTGCTCATGACTCTCAAAATTTGTATATTTCATTTTTAAGTTTTTGATAGGAGAAAAAATGTGTGTTTTGACTTCAGAGAAAAAATTGTATTGATTTAGGCTGAATTGGACAAAGTTGTCCTCTTAGAAGTTGTAGATTATTTTTCTAGCTTTCCAATGATAAATAGTATGAAATTTTTGGATATTTAAGTTGAGAGATATGAGCATTAGAAGTTTGTGATGCTGCATAGGATGGATATTCGGGATAGCTACATTGATTTGAAATTTAAACCCTTCTGAAGACAAAATATCTTTTTGGAGTCTTCATAGAAGTTGTAGGTATAGATGTCTTCTTTGAAATAGGCTTTGAATGATCTTAATCCGATATCTCTAGTGAAAGTTATGTCCTTTTTACCAATATAGGTCGGAAGAAGAAAAGGAAGAAGGGCTTATAGCAATTGCAACTCTGCGGATTTTCGCGCAAATCGCGATTGCAATCACCACCCACAAATCTCTCCAAATTTGAACATATTCTACTCTTTTGATCATAACTTTGTCATCAGACTTCTAAATGACCTGATTTTTGAACCAACTGATTTCTAAGAAATTTCTCTATCTCTCCATAAGAATTTATAACTTTTGGTATTCATTTGAAAAAGATTGATTGAATTAAAGTAAGGGTATCGATTGGAAGAGTATGAATTAAATATTTTACTACAAATGCTTCAGTATTTTGATGATATCTTGATCTTTGGAGCTCTAAATGAGATGATTCTTGTTTTTAAATAAACTAGAGTCAGAGAGCTACAAATTATATGAAGAAATCAAAATTTAATTCAATCTCTAAGACTTTCAATTTTTGGATGGAAGTTGAGTATAGTGTACTGATTCAGTTTAATAACAATCAAAAAATGTTTGGGATACAACTTTCAGATTTCTGAACCAAATAAACTTAGGACAATAAGGAACAAATGTTCTGAAGAAGTCAAATTGAAATTCCAAATTGAGGTTTCCCAAAATCTATTCTGAAATAGGAGAAATGAGTTTGATTACGGTGTTTTCCTGGTGTGGGCATGCCGCCCTTGTGGGATGCGCGTTAGGATGTCACTTAGGACGTTGGGCACATGTATCACGAGGGCGGGGTCCCAACACTATTCATCTCCTTGTTCATCTTGTGTGTTAAAGTCATCATCAAAAAATATTCCTTAAACTTTCTTATCTCATGAGATGATCACCTTCTTAGTCAAAGGTTTGTACAATATATACGTCTTACTCCTCTTTTTATAGCCAATAAATATTCACTTTTCACCTTTGTCTTCTAACTTCTTTCTTTTTTGACCAGTAATATGGGCATATGCATTACACCAAAAAATATTGAGATGTCTAACTGATGGATTGCTACCACTCCATACTTCAATTGGTGTTTTGAATTTTATACTTTTTGTTTGGACACTGATTTAGTAAATAAACAACACATAGAATGGCTTCAGCCTAGAAAGTTCTCGATAAGTGCTTTTCCTACTATTACATTTGGTAATTGTAATCTTAAAATTTCTAGGTTTCTCTCTTTTAAATTCTAAAGTAAGGTCTTCTTGACTTTTAGATATTTTTGAAGTAGTCATCCATAACTACTCCTAGTTGTAGGCTAAAGTACTTAAATATTAAAATTCAATAAGAAAAAATAAGATCAAGAAAAAAGTTCTAAAATAAATAAATACAAAAAATTATTAGATTAACAATCATAATATCCTAGTCCTTAAGAATATGCAAAAAACTTGATATGTATAAAAATCTAAATTGTACTAGATGTAAACTAGAAAGGCATTCTCATCATTCTTATTATATAGTGTAGAGAATAAGAATATTATTTTTTTCAAGGACTATGAGTATTAGTAGTAACTATATTTCTATTATCTAATATAATAAAATGAATGATTGATTTAAAAATAATAACTAATATAAATAACAAACCAAAGCAATAAACAAGAGCAAAGCAATTGATTAATAAACAAAATATAGAATTAAAATCTTTCTAAAACCTTTATATGCTTAAATTTTTCTTGATTCATTTATGTTAAACTAAGGAAGGTTTCAATTTAATTTTTTAATGATAAAATAAATAAATTATACTAATGAGTTTATTATTTTGGTGAGTAGCATTGTAAGAATAAGATGTAGCCGTATATAACTCAAGAGGATATTTGATAAAGATGATAAACAAAAGTTGAAGTTTGTAACCTTCAAAGTGAAGATCAAGTCAGGGGTAAAGGATGATCAAGGCACATTAGGGTCATTCTATATTTTATAATTTTAATTGTAATATAATTTTGTTAATTTAGTAATCTTAATGGCTCACTATGTATAAATATTTTATATGACGCCATTACACGAGTCTTCTCATTTATCAAGATGTATAGAAGCTTTTTCCTTAAAAGAAAAGCTCTTGATCTTTCAAACACTATTTTTGATGACATTTTAAAAGTTTTTTAATTATAAGTGCATTAAGAAAATCAAGTTTGAGCATTTAAAATTCCTAAAATCACGTTTTTTGGGGTATTAGTACTAATATGAATTAGTGGTCGAAGAATGTAAGTCAAAAGTTAATTAGGGTGTTTGTTAATAGATTAGTTGACCAATATCTTGATGTGGTCTAAGAATGTTCCTCCAAGAGACACATTGGTCATCCAATATACCCTAGCGGTCGACCAATATGCAATGACTAGTAAATATTATTAATTAAATGCACATTATTTAACCAATATGACCTAGTGTCAACTATTGTGTTAGAACTAGCTATTAAAATGACTAACTTTTGTTCCAATGACTAGTAGGGAGTCTTGTCATTGTTTATTGTATCAAGAAGTATTTAGGTGTCTTATACATATATTTCTGTGTTATAAAGTATTTGAGCGTCATTGTCTTATATTTATGTGAGTGAGCCTCATTGCTATTAAAGTGATAAAGTAAGACATTTTGAGTTATAATCCTTTACTGGGGTTTTGTATATTACACTTCGTCTTCATCATAAACATTGTAAAAAGGTTTCTTTTTACCATTAAAAGATTATAAAAAGGTTATTCTTTACCTTGAAAGAAGAGTTACAGTGAAATTCTGAGAAGAGTTTTGAGAGTGGGCATAAATAAGAGTTATTTTTTGAACCACTATAAATTGGTTTTCATTTCTCACCCCTTACTCTTTATTCATTATTATTCAAGTGTTTTGTTGAAATGTATTATTTTATGTCATATTTTCATCTTTTATATTTTGTTTAAAATTTATCAACATCAAATTTATCCCCCTCTTAGGTACCATTAGGGACTAACAATTTATTAACCCTAGTTTTTTGGTCTGGTAAAAATTCCAAAGTTATAGTTATATTTTTCTTAAGAAGTAAAACTCCCATCATCAATTGATTCAAATATCTTCCTAATCAAAACCCTAATAATACATTAACTTGTTCTATAAATCTATTAATTAGATTTAACTTTAATCCAAAAGATGTATGTAGTTCTCTCTCTAGGATTCTATGCAACTCTTATTATTCACGTCACGATCTCTTCGTACATATGATTTCTAAATCCTTATATGTGAAATTTGAAATTGAATCAAAATGCTAGCCATTTCTAATTTATCACATGACATAATCATATATAACTGACAATATAACTTGGTTCTTTCATTAAATCAAAAAATTAATCCAAACAAAAAGTTTTATGTTCGTCCTATTTAAATATATTCCAATTTATTTTACACTAAGATAAAGAAAATAAAAAAAGAAAACAAAATAAATCAAATCATTGTCTTGGATGTCTTGAATCTTTAAATATTTAAGTTTTTAGTTGAATCTTGATGGAAATCCTTTCTTTTCTCTCTAAAACTGCCTTTTTTGGTCCTCAGAAGCTCTCATTTTACTTTCCTAATTATTGTCTTTATCTAATTACTACTCTCTGTATATCTATAACTTTTTTATCCTAAAAACCCTTAAAATTTTGAAACAACACGAATAACACAGGTCCAACATGGACCTATATAGGACTCGTCTTAGTCGTCCTGTTAAAAAGTTTTAAGCTACATAAAGAATCATCGCCATGGATTCATGCAGGATGTATGTTGCTTTAAGTAAACACGAGTTCAATATGGTGTTATGAGCTACGCTCTGAATTCTTTCTCTAAAGTCATACTAGAACCAGGGTCGTTCCTATAGTTTTATAGGCCCCGGATGAAATAAAAAAAAGGGTCCCAATAAATCAATAATATACTTAAGTTTACATATTTGTATGAATCATAAATGACTCAATTTATAAGTTTACATAATCAACTAAATATTAAATGATCATAACAGTAACAAATACACAGAGGATCATGATTTATAAAAAAAATTTCTCCATGCGTTTCTAGGTATAAAATCATTAATAATATTATCAAGATCAATATTGTCCAACATATCCTTCTCAATACATAACATAGCTAAACCATTCA
>JANKOE010000005.1:22185110-22202461 GCA_026284465.1 Erythroxylum citrifolium
AAATCTAGAGATCGTATCCTAGGTTGTTAGGTGGTTAGGTTTAATTAATGATCGTATCTTGATTAAACAAAACCTAAAGAAAAACTCGGGTTAATTATTAATCCACGATTAATAGTTTCTAGGAGAGGTTAAAGAACAACAAATTAATAAAATATGCTTAGTCATGGTGTAGGCCGAGATTGAACTAAAGAACCGGGTCCCTACCGAATTCCCCACCTTTATCATTTTTTTGCATGTTTTCTTTAATTTATTTTTATTAGTTAGTTTTATTTTATTTTCTTTTGTCAAAATCCAAAACCCCCCTTTATCCTAAACACCGATTAATTTTATTCCATAAACTTTACATACACTCTTTGTGGGATCGACCTAGACTCGCCACTGTTATATTAGTAGTCTAGTTATTTTATTTTGACTAGTGTAACGACACGCGATCAAGAATACATCAATTTTATGCTTTGGATTTGTAGGCCCTAGCACAGTAACCATAAAAAACATACATGTCTCATTCATACACATATATGGAGGCAAATTATAAGGAGTAACTATGATTGGCCATGATAAATATTGTTGGCTGAATTAACCAAAAGGTTGGAATTTGTCTGTAGATAATCCTAACCTAATATTTCAACTTTCAGCTACAAACTCAAAATAGGTGTTATTGAAATATTTCCATGTGAGTGCATATGATGGATGACTCATTATTTATCTTTCTGTTCATGCTCGTTATATCATCTCATGTGAGATACAGTAACATCAGAGACATATAGTATTTGAAGTTTCAGAATTAGCAGGAAATGATACATCTACTTCTAAGGTACTAATTTCTGTTTCATAGAACGATTTCTAGGTTTGAACCTAGATTGATCACAAAATTTGCACTCTTATAATTTCACATCATTTTTCCAAAACAACATGTATCCAAAATTGTAACAATTAATTTTTTTAACTGGAAAACCAAGACCCTTAATAAGTTTCTTCATATTGTATATACAATAATAATATTATTAGTTTTATATATTAGTAAATTACATATTTTATTAAAAATTATATTATTTATCATATATATATATATATTAATATATTAATATGCCACTTGTGTTGTAATTATCTACGTAAAGGGTCAAGTGTTTGAATAAAAAAATAGTGAGAAGAGATTGGTTTTAGAAAATCCCTATATATTTTGAATAAAAAATATATAGGGGTTTTCTTAAAAAATTAAGATAATGGAATTAACGAAAATACGATCCTTTGAATAAAGAATAAATATAACAGTTTTAAGAGTTGATGAAAACCCTAACTTTTGAATATACATATTCGTTGTACTTAGGCTGATGTGATGACAGGTTGCAGCAAAATGACATTTCTATCAAGATAAAATTTTTACGATTACTGAGTTTTAGTTCAGGGAAAAAGTGAAAATGCAAATAAATTTTGGCAGCAGTGCTCTACCTGGTCCCCAGGGACCCAATAATACGTCCCTAATTCGTTTTCCGTTAGGTAACCTAAATTCTAACCTCCTGATTCCACGCCCGTTGCTCTCCTCAGAACCGTCGCAACTGGTTCATTGATCATAACGAATTTCTCATTTGGTAATGGCTCTTTTCTACACTTCTTTCTGGAATCGAAATTCGACGTCTTCAATTTAGCTAAATTATCGGTTTTTCTTATTGTATAGTAAAATTCAGCTGCGATTTCGGCGGTTGGTTCTCGATTTTGACACTTTTTAGAAAGTCAAGCTCTTAGTCTTGATCTTCAATGGAACAGGAATCGAATTGATCGCATTTTGAGTTGGAGTGCGATGTGCCATCAGAATTGTTGCGTGCATTTGTCGGCGGAAGACGCGATTGCGGCCGACGAAAGTCTCTTGATCTACTGCAAGCCTGTGGAGCTTTATAACATTCTTCGCCGCCGTGCCTTACATAGTGTAATTTATGTCTTTTACCACATTCATTTGCTTTGGTGTGATTAGAGTCTGTCTCGTGTGGTTGATTTTGTGTTCATGTGTTTAATTTTATAGCCTTCCTTTCTTAGAAGATGTTTGCGTTACAAAATGAAAGTGGGGCGTAAAAGGAAGAGGTACGGATGTCTTCTTATTTTTGGACATTTCAAGCTGAATAATTAGGTTGTTTAGGTTTTTAATT
The DNA here is from genome assembly GCA_026284465.1 of Erythroxylum citrifolium. Taxonomy (NCBI): domain Eukaryota; kingdom Viridiplantae; phylum Streptophyta; class Magnoliopsida; order Malpighiales; family Erythroxylaceae; genus Erythroxylum; species Erythroxylum citrifolium. Next base: position 22,187,252 of record JANKOE010000005.1, read on the forward strand.
CAGTTACAAAAGCTTCACATGAGAACTTGAATGAATAGGAGCACTGGTGATACATTTGGTTACGAATTCATCTGTAGGTTGGGGACTGGTATTGTGGTTTTCAACTACAGGGACTACGACAACATGTTTCAAAAGGCTGAAGGTATATGTTTTCCTTATCCATCTATTTGTATTTGAAGGTACACTTTTTTCCTTTCCATTTATTTCTATTTGATTCAATGGAAAAACGTGGAAAATATTACTTGAATGCATTATTGAAGATTTTGAATCAAACGCATGCTATGTTTCTTTTAATGTTGATATTTTGTTACAAATTGGTTTACCACTACTTGATAGAATTTTCCCCTCAATAGTCATACCAGATTGGAAACTGTTGAAAAGATCTAGATTTGTTTTTCTAATCTCTTTCGTTTTTTCTTTCTTCGAACAAAAGATGAGTTTATTGGCAAAAATTATGTAACTACAAAGTATAAACTGCTTCAGCATTTTTAACTTTTTTTTTTGGTACATCAGCATTGGAACTTTCCTTGAAAGTCAAGTGTTCTACACTAGTTTTGCTTGTTTAATCTCTCTTTTCTCAAATGTCGTGAGAATTTATTTCCATCATATAGTTTTTGTTTGTGTATATGATGTACCAAATTGTTTAGATGGAATAGCTGAACATTGCTTTATGCTTTCTCAATGTGCAGTAACTGAAGACTTTTCCTGCCCATTTTGTTTGATGCTATGTGTAAGCTTTAAGGTGAAATTTCCCATCTTTACATACTTTCAGATGTTCCAATTCTATGCATAAATGATGAACAGATTCTTTGATTGGAAGTTTGGTTTAAGGCTGATGATAGAAGATCACATAGTTTACGTGTTGTTGCTGAGACACAAAAGCTTCTTTGTTGTTGTGACACTTTTATGAGGTTTTGTTTGAAATCAAGAATTTTGAAGGATATGTTTCTCACTTAGCATAGATTTCACTTCTTTTGGCAGGGTCTGCGTTATCACTTGTGTTCTTCTCATGATCTGTTCGACTTCGAGTTCTGGGTTGGTCATCAATGTTTGATTACTTTTTAAGCATTGAGGTTTCTTGAAGCGCTAATCATAAATCTTATTCTAGGCTACCGAAGAGTACCAAGCTGTCAATGTGTCAGTCAAAATTGATAGATTCTGTTCTGAGGTTAGCATATTTCCTTAATTTTTGATGGATTATGCAACATGTCTTTCCATGAATCTGAATAAGACAAAAATGAAAGTAAACAAAAAAATTAAACCCTTCTTTTTCTTGTGGCCTATAATTTTTTTTACATCATAATTGTAGCTACTTTTCTTGTGTGAGGCTTCTTTGTGGAGAATTATATTTGTCCCTACTAGTTTGGCAGAAGTCACTTTTTCAATATTCAATACATGTATACGCATTTTTAAATTAAGAAGATGCTGCCAATGTGTACACAGACTGTTGAAGATGGAGTTGAGCAGCGACGGCAGTCATTCTTCTTCTGGTAGAATTTAAATCTTGAAATGTAGTTGCATTTTCTAGTAACTATCAAATTTTCATGTGAGCAAAGATACTGAGAATTGTAAAGGTAAAATAAATTTAATGAACAGCACAAGACCACGTAGACGAAAGTCAAGAAACATTGATGTAGTCAAAAAGCAAGCTTGTATACAGTTCTTGGAGTTGGATTCACCAAAACTATGTCCGGAAGGCACAAACAATGGATATTTATGGAAGGATGATGGTAATACTCCTTTTTTCTTCTCTTGCATATAAATTTGTATTCTATATTCTGATTTTATGAAGATGGTAAGCTTTGTTAGTAATCTAGAGTATGTCAACATATGTTGTTAACAGTTAAGTACAAAGCATTTACTTCAAACTTCAGTGAACCACAAATTGTAGAAGTGAAGAGAAGCCAGGAGGGTAAAATGCTGTGACTGCTGATGTTAAATTCAACCTTGAATTTTTATTTGTATATTAGAGGCCGAGCATTGAACAAGATGTGAATTTGCATGTTAGAAGTGGAGCATAAATTATGATATGATATGCTTGTCTTGGTGCACAACTCACCTTTTGCTGATCAATTTCTTACATCCCCTAATCTGTTTGGTTTTTAAGAAAATAATAATCAACTGCATAGGAATTGCTGAAGTGTTTTTGTGCTCGACTGTGCTGTCTTTTAGAAAGGAGATTTTAAAATTTGAATCATTTTCTGAAAGAAAAATCTGAATGCCATTGGGCAACATATCTAGTTTATCATACCTAGCTCTTAAAAGGCATTTGGTGCTAAATTACACTGTGTGCTTATCTTAAACAAAGGAACTAGCTGACAAATTGCCGAAACTTCGGTCATTCTACTTGTTTTATCATTCTGTTGGTGAGTCTTTTGGATATATTCTTGCAGTTTGTCTAAAGGAGTTATGTACAAGTGCTGATACTTATCATGCTATGAACCAAATCTTCCTGGCAACTAGTCTGTCTATTAATGGAGCATTTTTTATGGCCTGATTTCTTATTTGCTGTGGTTTGAATGTAAAGTAGAAATATTCTATTTGTTTGATCCTACTTTATTATTCCAATTTTTGCTCATATTACTTATCCTGCCCCAGCATGCTATCATTTTGTTATACATGCAACATTGCCTATTCTTCTTTATCATCTTTTAGGAATTTTCACATTAGGAGTGAGAAATTCCATTGGCAAGTTCTTGATGCAGATTTGTGAAAACCTATTACTTGTTTTTGCAACTCAGAGATGGCTTACTAATGATGGATTCCACTGTTAATAAAATTGTAGTTATCAACTTTGTGTTGGCATTTTATCTTTCTCTTACCCTGAAAGGTTTGCACAATTGGAACAATTGGCAGCCTAGTTCTCTCCCTCTTATGCTTACCATTGAACTTTAGGCATTATGTGTTTGTTATGTATAGGCGAGAATGCTTCAAGGTCATCTTCCAGTGAGAAAGACTTGCATAAGTTAAGGAACGAAGCAGAAAATTTTGGTCCTGAATATGCAAGTGCAACAGACTTGATGGAGCCTGTTGCTTCTAGTTCTAATGTTGCAGGTTTTTCAACTGCCAAGGATCAATTTTCTCTGGACCCTGAATGTGTTAGACCACAATCCACAAATGATCCTTCACTATCTGCCGTGCTTCATGTAGCAAAAACAAGGAAGTTAACATTGGAAAGATCAGATTCCAGAAAGTATGTGAAGCCAAATTTTTGTCTCTTGTTGACCATTCCATAGAATTATGTTGCCTTATGTGCTTATTGGAGTTCCAGCAAAAAAGTCACATAGTACCCTTCAAGTAGATCATTTTGCTTTAGCATGTGCATAATGACTCTTGTAACCACTTAGGTTCAGATGCATGCCCTGGGTTAGGTAGGCCTATTAATGGCTAGGATCTGTGTGCTTTTTACAATAAGGTAAGATTATAAGAGCAACTTCTTTCTGCTTTATGGATGTTTTGTTTCTGCAACTCAAGTACTGTGAAGCCTAGGCAAATTTACTTGACTAGTTCTTACGATAGAAATGTAGATTTTTGTTTGTGAATGTTTATATTGTTGTTATTTTGTTTAGGTTTCTGATGATTGTCTATTATTTTCTTTTATGCAGCCGAGCCCTTTTGTTAAAACGACAATTCTATCACTCTCATAGAGTTCAGGTAACTGATTGCTATTTGGCCTCTCAAAAACTTTTATTTCTTTTTCAATTTGTTGTCCTATTGGTTGTTGGCCTAATATTTGGTTGAGCCAAAGTGTAATATGGTTGTTAATAAGCTCATATATGCAAATTTTTCTCTACTTCAATCAAAATTTCAAAACATTCATTATTTTGATAAACCTTTTTCAACAAGCATAAATTCTATAGTTTTGAGGAGTTTCAACATTTCCCAGATTTATTTTGGATATTTTCTTAAAATAAAGACATTGTGATAAATAATTATGGATGATTATGTTTAACATTGTCATGTCAATCTTGTGCTTGAAGCCTATGTCAATAGAACAGGTAGTTTCGGATCGAGACAGTGAAGATGAAGTGGATGATGAAATTGCAGATTTTGATGATAGAAGGGTATGTTAAACATTGTGTCATATTTAATGTTACTGTTTTCTGTGTTTAGAGATTCTTTTAATTGTTAATAACTTCACCTTTATGGATTTTATATATGAATTTAGCAAGCAGTTGGTTGTTCTGCTTACCTCTCCAGTGTCAGCCATTGCTTTGCATGACTAATTCTTGATGCATGTCTAAATTATCAGCACTACAATGCCCATGCACTGGGATTCAGTTTACTAATCTTAATCTAGGACTTTCCAATGGATAATTAATCATAGTTTTATAGGAGAGTTGTATGCTTACGAGTTAAATGTCATTACAGTTATAACCTTCAATGTGGTTGGGAAGTTTCCTTTAATTCTTGAAGTTAAACTAATATTTTCGTATCTTGATCTCTTCTCAAGAAAACTTGAGGAGGGATAAAGCCGAGGGGATGTGAAATAAGGGTTTAATATTTTTTTCATAATTTGTTAATAGACTCATAAGTAGCAGCATGGTGAGAACTTTTTGTAGTTAAAATTTCACAAATCTTTTAGTTGCACTGCATTACAAATGGTCACTTTCTTTTCCTCTTTTTCTTCCACTAGTTACAAATATCGATTATACTCAGAAAATAATGTTATATGACGAACTTGACTTAGTTATCACATAGTCATTTAAGCAATCCTCCATATCGGACCATACTACTTTTGAATGTCATCAACACTGCATCCTTGCCATGTAGTTTGCTTACTTTGTACCCATGAGAAAATGTAAATGTATCCATATACAATTAGATTGCGTTGAAATTGTTCTTAGTAAGAAAGTGCTTCAGATTTATATTTGCTTGATTTATATTTCTTAATATGATTAACTGTGGATCACTAAACACATGCTCCTTTTGCAAAAAAATACAAACAAAAAGCTCAAGAAAAAGATAAAAATAATAAGATGTCAACTTTGAGCCAATGTATTGCAGATGCTTGATGACTTCGTGGATGTCAGCAAATATGAGAAGCAACTTATGCATCTTTGGAACTCATTTGTCAGAAAGCAAAGGTGGTTGCATCTAGCCATTCGTTTACTATTTCATGCTTTTCATTCATCATTCTAAACCACTTTCATTTTTTCCCCTGTTCTTTTCTGATGTTACTTGCCTCCCTTATAACAGCGAGCTTGTTAAAGAGGATAAAGCCCACTTAATATTTGATGGTAGCTTATATGTTTTGGTTTTATTACTTTGGCAGAGTGCTAGCTGATGTAAAACGATGTTTTTGTTTTTTCCTTTAAAAACTTTGGCAGAGTACTAGCTGATGGCCACGTTCCTTGGGCATGTGAGGCATTCTCGAAACTGCATGGACAGGAACTAATGTTATCTCCTGCTCTCTTTTGGTACCACTTCTACTAATTTCTTTGCCCTCGTGCTTTTTTCGTTGCTCCTGCAGATGGTTGTTAATTCCTCATACTTGTTTAGGTACTAAACAATTTTTTGTCGGTTACCATTTGGAGGTCCCATGATGATTTAGCATAATTATGTTGGTAACAAAAGTGAACTTTAGTATCCAGATTCATCTAACTACTAAAACCAATTCTCATGCTGATTGCTTCCATTAGCTATCCTGTAAGGATTTGTGGCAGACAATTGTAGAATCTAGAGGGAAAAGATGTTTGAATACTGCTTCTTTCAGAGAAAATAGCCAAGTGTCCGCTATCTTTTCAACTAAATACTCAACTGATGTAGGACTGGCTAGCTATGTACAGCATGATTCCAAAACAGTTGAATATGCGACTCTAAGATTCATTTCAAGTTCATTGTTGCTGTTCTAGTTGATTATGGAGTCGTTTGCTTATTCATACATACTCCTTGCTGCTATTTTACTATGATCTTAGAGATGGTTGAGGTTGGGGGTGAGTGTGGGAACATTTGAGGACCTTTAGTAATTGGTGTTAGCTGTCATGACTTTAATTCTTTTGTTATCGAAAGGAAAATAAAAGGAAACTTCAAAACTAAAGAACAAAATATAAGCAGCTATTAAGGAAGAAAAGGTACTGCTTCAAATTACCAACAGATAAGTATGAATATGAAGTTAAGTGTTTCAATTTTGCATATCAGAGCTAAACTCGTAGACATGGCAAGAATGTTAGATATCCATTTTCACAAATGCTGGAAGCTATACTTTATTCTTGTCTAATCACTGTGTAGTTCTTTGCATATATTTAACCATTAACAAGGCAATAGTTGTTTAAAAACTTGATATCTGCAATACTAATGGAATAGGTGTTGGAGGTTATTCATGATCAAGCTGTGGAACCACGGGTTGCTCGACGCAAGCACAATGAACAACTGCAGTTTGATCCTTGAAAGATGTAGAGATGAGGGGTTTAATTCCATGAAAAGCGAAAAGGAAGATGGTTAATGATGGTGTGGAGGAAACATCAAAGATGACAGGGTACATGACATTGATTTTCTGTTCTAACCCATTCTTTTGTGCCCAACCCTCCAACATGATTGAACAATATTTGGACTTCGATTATTTTTTATGTAACGGAGAAGTGAATTCTGGTTCCTTCTCTCTGTTCTAACCATATTCAATACAAGCCTGTCTTTCCCTGATTCTGATTATGTACTTCAGAAGTAAGTTATAGTGCCCTCTTGGGTACACACGGCCATGATGAAGTCGTTATCCATCTTTATGGTTCAGTCTTTTCTTCTTTTTTTTTTTGTTTATCTTTGCTAGCTGCCTCAGCGGTTTTTTTTTTTTCGTTTTGTAGTAGTAGTAATAATAATAATATATCCTCCACAAATAACCGGAGATATCCTAATAGAACTGTTCTTTTCATTTTAGTTATCTTAAAAACAGTTAATTACAGTCAAGATTATTAAAAGGAACTTCCTTGTTTTCCCGTGCTTTTGAATCCAAGTATATGCCATTAGTTGCTCTCTGATGTTTACTAACGTAAGGTCAAGTTCTGTATTTACCAGCAGTTAAATCTTCTTGCATTTCTTTCTTTCCATACATTATACAAGCAGGTTCCAAGGGCTACTAAAATAAACGGCTAGAGTTCCTTTAGGAAGTCTTTGTTGCTCTAGAGCCAAAGGGGAATATCCGAGAATCTAGTCAATAGTATATCCCAGTTCAACTCTTTCACCTCGTTCCATATAGTCTTAGGAAATAGCACTTAAAGAATAGATGTGTCATGTCATCAGGTGCACTTCTACATAAGACACAACCATCAGCAACATTAGGAATCAGATTATAGGAAGAAGGTTCTTATTACAATCATATGCCATGGCACCCATTGTCCTCTTGGTCTAAGCCAATCTCAGCATTCTTTACTGTGAAGTTGCCCATAAAATGATCTTTCCAAACATAGCAGTCCTCCATTTGAATGTTGGGAAGGATGAAGTGACTAATTTCTCTTGAAAAATTCTTTGATCCACATACTAACCTTAGCTTGTTTGGGATCCCTATTATATCTTGGACAACTTGTGAGTTTCTAAATAAAGCACCATTACCTATTCAATGTTCATATCACAAGGAAAGAGTCGAAGTATCCCCTACTTTGTAGCTTACATTCATCTCAATTGCACTTCTTATCTTAAGCAATTAGATGGTAAACCATGAATGTGTAGCTTCAGGAGTGAGTCCCCATAAACTATTCCCCTTTAAGATGTAACTATGCATTCACCTCATCTATAGAAATTCCTTGTCCACTAACACTTAGCCTTATAGCCATCAAATTTTTATTTGTTAGACCTATTGGAGTGATCCCTAGTCCTCCTTCTTCAAGGGCTTTGCAAACTTTTAACCATTTTACTTTAGCAATAAACTTGTTGACATTTATTTTGCCCCACAAAAATTTCCTCATGAGCGTTTAAATTGTCTTAATAAGGCCTTTGGACAAAAACATATATGCATAGAATTTTTTATATATTTCAAGAATTGATGCATACCTCTAAAGGATAAATATGTGATAGTTCATTTTCATAATCTTTTCTAAATCTTTTCAATCAAAGGCAAGCATTACTTAAATTGCAATTTCCTTATAACTAGCGGTAGTCTAAGATAAAACCAGGGGGGGACTTAGTAGACATTCTAGTAATTGAGTTGAGTTTATCAACTATATGCATTGCACTTAATGCAATAACAATATGGCTCTTTTCGTAGTTTATATCCAACCTTAATAGGTCTTTGAATTGATTTAAGATTTTCATGGTATTATGCTTCACCAGTAGAGTTAGATCCTCCATATATAAAACAAAGAGGTAAGGAGAAACATTATCTCCTTGCGTAATTCCCCTAGCACATCTCCTTACGTAATTCCCCTAGCACCTCTAAACATCCTAAAGGGAGCTCCATTGATTAGTACACTTAATAAGGTGGATGTCATACAAACCTCAATCTAATTCGTGAAAGTATTAAGGAATCCAAAAAACTCAAGTAGCTTAGAGATGAAGTCCCAACTTGTGCAAACAAAAGCTTTGTTGAAATCCACCTTAATTGAATAAATTTTAGGAGAATTCTTCCTAAAGTACCCTTTAAGAGTTATTAAGCAGTAAGAATGTTATCACTAATTTGCCTTCCTTTTAGAAAAGGCCTCCTGGTTATAACTAATAATATATTAAAGGACCATTCTCATCTTATTTTCCAGGTTTTGGCAATGAGGTTATAAAGGAAGTTCCTACAAGCAATTGGCCTAAAGTCCCAAAAAAAAGATGGATTAAGGATCCTTGTAACTAGACATAGAAATAATTAATTTATCTCCTTGAGAAAAGTACCACTAGAAAAGAATTCCTTGACTACTAATGTCACCGTGAGCTAACTTGAGGCCAAGCTTTTTGAAAGAAGAACCCATTTAGTCCATCTCTTCCAAGGGCTTTTTATCCGTTCATTTCGAAAATTGTAATCCCAATTTCAAGATCATCTAGTAGTTTTGTGAGAATTTGACAATCTTCTTGACCAATCTGTTTGTGGATGAAGGATTGAAGGACCTCTATAGAAAGGTACTAGGAGAGCTTGATCTAATCTATTTTTTTAAAAAAACACACAACCTCCTTTGCCAACTCATATTGATTTGTGATTAAGGAGCCTTCTTAAAAGACAATGGAACACATTCTATTAGTATTTTTTCTAGCCAATATAAAGTTGAAGAAGAATTTAGTGCACTTATCTCCCTCCTTTAGTCAACTAATTCTTGACCTTTGCTTCATAAGGAGTCATGATCTTCAATCTTGCTTAAGTAGTCCTTTAAGGCCATCTTATCCTCCATCAATAATATATTATAATTATGATTGTTAAAGAGCCTTTGTTGAATCTCTTTAAGTTTTCCTTTGGCTTCCTCTATTGCTTGGATAGAGTTGAGTCCCCTTCTAATATTCAACTTATTTAGCTCTTACTTAATCCCTTTCGATTGTGCACAAAAAACGAGATGCTTGGTGCGAAACCTATTGATTTCCTTCACCCTCAAAATTGCATCTTCATGGCCTTCGTCAAAGACTAGGTAGTTATTAAATCTAAATGAATACCTTTTGGATCAAATTCTTAACCATAATAGGAGTGTGATCTTAGTAGAGAGACTCTATGAATTTAGTTTTACTTTCAAGGAACTTTGTTAACCAAACAAGGTTAACCATATCTTTATCTAGCTTTTTCTAAGGAAACTTAGAGAAACCTATTCATTGCATCAAGTGAATCTATACCCTTTAAATTTAGATCCTCTACCCCAATTCTTCCATGCATTTTTTTGAAATTTTTGGTAAAGTTCCTTAAACTAGAGTGTCCCTCGGCTTCAAACATGTATAAGGTTGCATTAAAATCACCACAAATCATCTAAGGATTATTACAAATTGCCTTCTAACTCCACAAAATTTCCAAAGAAAGTTCCATTGAATTTGAGATTGGAGCCATAAACAATGGAAACAACCATCTTGCAACCCTCCCTAAGAGAATGGATGGCCATATAGATTTCTTAGTCATAAAAATCTAACTCTTTCACCTTAACAAAATTGATGTTGTAGGCCAAAACAATTCTTCTAAAGTAATGGTGTTGGTGATTATAGATAAAGTTCCAATTTGAACCTAAACTCAATTTTTTCAAGTTTTCATTATCTAATCCTAGTCTCCAAAAGACCTAAAAATATAAGTTGTTACCTAATGACAAAATCCCTTAGAGCTTACAACTTCTTAGGGAAATTTAAACCACGTATATTCTATATGAGTAAGGTCATTTAAATATTGCTTTACCTTTAGAGGTTTTGCTTTTTCTGCTCCTTGATGACTTCCTACGCTTCATATTTTGAAATCCTTCCTCTATTGCATCTATTGATTCATTTGAAATCTATTTTTCAACCTTAAATAGTCTGTAGGGAATTGGATATCTTCTCTTCTAAGGAATCAATCATCTCCACCACTACATCTAAATGCATTGCTCCATTATCCATAATTGCCTTTTTTATTTGGCATTTGACTTGAGGATCAACATTTATAGTCTTAAATTCTTTGTTGTTTCCCTAATTCAGCTTCCTAATTAGTATTTAATTTGCTTTGGTTCTTCCATTCCCATCAATTTATAGAAATCACCCATTTAAACATCTTTATTGTAAGCATCCTTTTTTTTTTACCTTCAATCTTTAAAGAAGGCTTGCAATTTTATGTAACCGTAACTAAATCTTCAGACATGGTATTGTTCTCTCTAAGACTCATTATTGGAATAAAATCGGCGAGCTCGTTTTCCAAGTCCGTACTCACAAACCTAATCCTTCTTTTTCTAGCCATATTTTCATGCATGCACGAAGGATTTTCTATTAAGTTAGAAAGCAAACTCAATCCTTTTTTATTTTCCAATTCATCAAAGGTACATTATGTATGTTGACCCAAAGTAGAATACTCTCTTGACTTAATTTAGCCATATTGACTCCAAGTTTCCAAAGTTATAAAAAGATTGGAAACTATTTAATATGCTAAGGACCTTCTTTTATAACCTTCTCAACTTCAGTTTTAGAGGTAAAAAAGAAGAGTATCAAGTTCTTTTTAGAAAGCAACAAATCAACCAACCTTTTACTACGTCATATTTTTTGTGTCCACCTTGAAATAGTTGGGAAATGGGGTATGCTTCTTAGAAAAAGCCAACTAGGGCTGACTCCCCAGTGCTAACTCCTTCTTTCAATACTTTAATCCCTAGATCCACTATTATATGTCCCTCTTTAATCTTAAGAGGACAATAGTGTAATGAGAGATGACTTGGATCACTCACAACATTTCTCCAACTCCTACTACTAGCTAGATTCAAAGGTGGTGCATTTCTATTGTGGCTTTATTTAGGAGATGAACGTGAGGTAGGAGACGTAGAGAGTAGAGGAGGAAAGTCACACTTTCCAAAAGCTTCTTAGAGGGAGGCCAGAAATGGGTGTAGGAAGTCATCCTGAAGATGGAAAGAGGCAGCTTTCCAGAGGAGTAAAGTTTAAAAAAAGTTAGCCCAAAAGTTAAGAAGACCAAGGTAGGAAGAAAATGAAAAGGAAAGGACAACACTTACAACCTTATAGAGGTATGTTGGATGAGCAACAATTAGCATGAGGCTTACAGCATCACTAGGCCCTTGGAAGAGAAACAATATCAAGTAGGTAAGAGAATAAGTGACAAATAAGCTTAAGAAAGACGACTTGAGAACTTTACCAAAATGTTGAGGGAATAGACAAGTTACACTAGGGAGAGGTAGAAACTGGTTGAGGCAGAATGGTGGGAGAAGAGGGCATATGAATGAGAGACACAATAAAGAAGAAAGTTGAAACTTAAGGGAAGGGAGGACTGAGTTGATGAGGTTACGACCAACCATAAGAAAGAATAAGGAATATAGCGAGAAGGCATAGAAATATTATGGGAATAAGAACACTATATAACAAAAAAATGACTCCAAAAATTGCAGAATGATCCGAAAGTTATTGTAAATCATTTTTTAAGGTATTGTGGTTATTTAAGTTTTTTCTTAAATATTTTTAATTATTAAGATGATAATAATTAAGGTTTAACTCTAGAAAAGTTTGACTAAAGATTCTAAAGTCACAATTGAGTGAATTTTCCTATAATTGAATTAAAATAAATATCATTTATTGTATCTATAGTTTATCTATTTTTTATGTTGCATAAGTTATCATATATTTATGTTACAAATTCTTAAATAAAAATTATTGATAATATATTTCAGCATTATTATTTGGCAATAAGCAGAAGTATTTGTGTCCTGCAGTAGTAAGTTCATCACATATTTCTAACCATACAGAAAAAGTTTGGAATAACATACAGTTGCATCACTTATGTTTATGGAGTTGTTTGAATACTAATAAGAAAATAGTCATTATAGTGGCTTTTCTATTTTCTATTTTGTTTTTTTTTTGTGTATTGAGGGATATATCTTATTTTATATTTGGTTATTTAATGCACATGCTTATGGGTTAATCATACTTGAAAATTTTGAGATGTGTATAAAGACATTTATTAGAGGATACTTATTGCTTAAGTTATCTATACACTCACAGTTGATAGAGATACAAGATTTAATGGTTTGAATTGGATTGCTTTTATATAAAGAGCTTATCATTATGTCTTGTGTATTATTTGTATAGGTGTTTCATGAATTCTTATTACAAATACTGCTTATGGCTTTAAGTAATATTGTTATCACATATTTATGTTGATTATATACATTAATTATTTTGTAGTCACCTTTTCTGTCAATTCACCATTGAAACCTTGATTGGTATTAATTTTTAGGAATCAGAACATGACATGAAGTTTGTATTGAAGCTATATGTATTAATATGGCTACGGTTAATGAAAAGCCCTCCACCCCACATATGTCAAAAAAGAAAGAACCATATATAGCTTGAGAACTATCAAATAGGATATATTATTTGACCTATTTACTATTTGATCATTAAAAGGTTTATAACTGACAATCTTCTTTGTAGGCTTCCTAAGATGATTATTACGAGGAATTTTTCTACAATGTTTCTTAAAGGCATAAGGTTTCTTCAAATGCAGAGATTGAAATTATTTTAAAAAATATATTTTATGAGATATACTAAGGTTAGGGGAGTAAAATAGTATATTGTTATGATAATGCATTTATAGAGTAAAGTTATATCAAAGTACAATTATTCTTGATGTACGTATTGTTCACTAAACTTTGAATTCTATTTCATAAGAGTTTGGTATGCTATCGCTTGCACCCAAAAGAAGTACCTTACTCTTGAAAACTTATATAATAATGTGAGCAAGAGTTGATTTGATAGAAAATAGCTAGCCTTGTAATGTGCTTTGCAAAAAAGGGCAAAAAAGGAAAAAAAGGTAGGTTTGATTATGTTGAGATGATTGTAAAAATATAATGAAAGAATAATGAAAATTAAAATATAAAGAAATTAATATAATATAAACTTTGATCTAAGTTCATATCCACCTTGAGATTGCATACCAATTTGATGTAAGAATAAATCAATTTATACTCAAAATATTCATTTTAAAATTAATCCCTTTCTCTCTTTAATAATAGTTAATTAGAGAGAAAGCACGATTCAATTAACCCTCACTACTACATAACCTTAGGTCTTATATTCAAAATTTAATTAACATTTTTTAGAACTAAAGAGATAGATAAAACATATAAAAAAATGCATAAGAGGTTACATTCAATTTGTTCAACTATCCAACCTAAGATCTAAAAATCCTAAATTAAAGTAATCCATTAAAACCTAGTTTCTTCATAGATTATAGCGATTAAACAATTGTAGATTTAATATTTAATCTAGAAATAAACTATATGCATTCTACTAATCAAGTGACACAATTAAAAAGATAACCATAGAAGATCAATATACGGTAAACAGTTAATGTATTATGTTTTTATAAAATGTTGAGTGTGTTTTGCTTGTTATTTGAGACTTTTACATTATTTTTGGTACTTATTTTGTTTCAAGTTTATTTTCAAGTCTCAATTGCCTTCATGGATCAAAAAGAGAAGAATTTGGTTGAAATCGTGGCATAAACGGAAGGATTGGAGTTGTTTTGGAGATATACCCCGTGTGAAGATGGACACATCTATGTGAGTAACGTACATGACCGTGTAACAGGTTATAAACATCTAAAGTGTTGGGGCCCGTTCTCAAAGCCCAACATTCCGAACCCAAAACGGAAAACGCTAGCGGGATCCTATAGGGTTATCCCAACGAACCCTAAATCGAACAAGACAACGAGAAGCAGCTTCAAAAACAACAAAATCGTAAAACCCTAAAGCTGACCCGAGGATGTCCGTTAAACGGACACACATGTCCGTTCAACAGACATCAAATGATAAAATGCTCAAACTTTCCCAAGGCTGTCCGTTAAACGAACACGCATGTCCGTTAAACGGACACACGCTGAACAAAAACCCTACGCTTATCCTTGCATGTCCATTAAAAGGACTTGCATGTCCGTTAAACGGACAGATGCTGGACAAACGAACCAAAGCATCCGGGAGGTCCGTTAAACGGACCTGAATGTCCGTTTAACAGACACAAGCTGGAGACGCACACCAAATCCACCCGAGAGTGCCCGTTAAACGGACACCCTCTGGGCAGCAAAAAAATCAGGCTTCTTTCAGGCCTTTTCCCAGCTTCCATTCAAACATCAAATACACTTCTAAGCTTATTAAAAACAATCCTTCAACCTCAACACCATTTTAAAATCATTTGAAAACCAACCTAATTACATTAAACTGCACAAACCTCAAATCATCCATTAATGAAATTCACCATTCAACACATTCAATATGGCACAAGTCACAAAAGCTTGAAAAAGGGGAACTTTCAAGTTCCTCATTCATTTCTATTTCAAAAGCGAGTTCATACAAGATTTCCACCAATAGCTTTACTAACATATCAATATTACATCAAACATTTTTACAAGAGTTACAAAAATACAATTGATGATTCATGATCAATATGCTTGTAAAGCTACCAAAAATCTAACTATCATCTTAATGCAAAATCTAGCTCTCTCTCTCGAAATTGTCCAGAACGCTTTGCAAGGAATTACCGGTCCTCCTGATCTGCACCTGAGGAGTGGAGAAATGGGTTGAGCTTGACAGCTCAGTGGCTAAACCATTTATAGCCAATGGCTCTGAGCCACACAACAAACCAAATACATAG